>LQNS02278100.1:23424907-23436524 GCA_001587735.2 Parhyale hawaiensis
TCATAGCTATTTTAGAATTTGGTTGTTGCCTAGAGAGTTGATTACAATAGAAACAATAACTGGTAACTCATTGTCCCTACCTACGGTGTTGCCATTGTGGCCATTACTCAGCTTATATTTCATACCTTTGTTAAAAGAAAATGTAAAATACTTCTGCACACTCTCTAAAATCCCTTTCACTAATCTATATAAAAAATTGAAATTTAGTATGCAAAAACTAACCAGAAAAAACGTTAGTCTATTTCTAATAATATATGTTTTTAAAATTGAGATAGAATGAAAACCTGAGCTGATGGGGCAAAATGCTTACATTTCTGAATTCACAACGCAAAAGCCATATAGAAACACTTGACAAACCTCAAAAATTATGCAGACCTGTGTGTAATTGACTGATGGCAATATGGAGGTGAAAGTCCAAGGCAGCAGCAAAGATAGCTGAATGGAGCATTCGTATGCCTGTAGCTACAATACGTGCACTTTGAATCTGTTCTGCTTGGTGGTGTGGATTATTGTAAAAGGCAAACACCATAATAGCTAGCAATAATGGGGCCTTAATCTTCGATTACCGCTGCAATTTCATGTGAATTTTGCGCTGAAGCGCCCAATGATTTAGCTATGTCTACCTATTCCTCCTGCATCATGTCACGAGAGCATAGGCACTCCAATATCATTATCTCGAGTCAATGACCCTCGGATGTGTAATCAACTCGGATATGTATTTAATATATTATTACCTACATGTTAACAAGTTTATACCTTCAGCCTTTTTGATAACCATAAATCTGTGTATACGATAACAGAGTGTCATCGATATAAATGTACCAATTTCATAATTTGCGTGGGGTAAGTGTAGGGATATAGATAAAAAGTTGCAATACTTGCGTGGGGAGAGGGAGATGGGCAGTTTGCTATGAAAGGGAATAATGTCATAATGTTTGTTATAACATAACTCAAAAAGTTATTAACGGATCTTCATGAAAATTGCAGAAATTGTTGATACTATCCAAATGTATAAATGATTAGATTTTGGTGCTGATATGAAGAAAATCATGTTTCAGAACCAATTTGAATATTTCGCTACCGTTGCCTTGCTTGGCGGAGGCATATACTCTCAGGGTGCTCTCTATAACTTGCTTGGTATATTCATAGACAATTTATATTATGTCTCAGTACTTATGGTGTTGTAAAATTGATTATATGTCTTAAGTGCATATTATATTAATTGATAAATATGATATCTCTTGATAGATTTTGAGTCTATTGATAGATTTTATGTCGTTTGATAAATATGATGTCTCTTGATAGATTTTGAGTCTAAAGCACAGGCACAGGATCACAAAGTCAGTAGGTATACCCATATTCTCTCTGTATTCGCTGCAGATCTAATCTACTTATATTTCTCGTTTCAGATAAAGCCAAGGGTGTGGACGTTCAGTGCATGGTAACCATGGGCAACTTTCTGCAGTCAACAGGGCGCCTATATAAATGGGGTACGTAGTATTCTCGCTTCTGTAATGAGGTAGGCCTATGTAGTATTAGAACAGGTAGTTGAACCTCCTTTAAGAGAGACTCATTAGAGAAGTTGTTTGATTTTTTGAAGTGTGTTATGTGGGTGGAGGTTAGCATAATGCAATTGTAAGGACAAACGTCAGCACGCTCGCAGTGGCTGCCCAGCAGACATTTGCTGGACTACCGGACTTGATTTTCAACACTCTAGAGGCTTAACTGTTTACCGGGCGGCTAGAAAACGCTGTCCTAAGAAAGCATAATGGAACAAGGTGTATACAGGGTGCTACCAATGCTAAAAAGTGCTAAAATGGGTAAAGTGCTAAAATCAAGTGAAAAGTGCTAAAAAAGTATAGGTACATATGCTTACGTCATGTATCATTGCAGTCATTTCTGCAGTCGTTCATTCAGAGTAACTGCTCTATCGCTATCAATTTAAATTGAGAACGAAAAATATGTAGCTACGTATTGAATTGTAGCTACCTACCATACTTGGAATGGTAGTACTTAGTAGTAGGTACCGGTACTTAGCATACGACTGAAGTGATTCAGTGAGGTTGTGTAGTCACAGTGCTCTGTACAAGCGCAATTAACTGTCAAGACCATAGAGTCGTAGGTAATAAAACAATCGAGCGCCAGTGCTTTGTGAACAGCCCACAATAAAATCTTATGAGGACAACCGCGAAGCCCGAAGTGCACGTATCGCCTGTTAGTTAATTTGACATGGGGCGTAGAACTAATAGAAATAGGAAGGGGAAAGAAGAACAGAGTGTCCCTACTTCAAACAGTGAATTTAGTGAAAGTGAAAATGAAAGTGCAAACGGTGATAACTTAGACTATAATTGTTCTGTGTGTCGATCTGTGAAGCCTAGCAAAACAGTAAGGTGCTCACTGTGTGAGGAAAAGCTGTGGCCACAAAATATTCCAATAGCTTCGCTATACGAGGAGCAAGATTGTTTAACAAAATGCCTCGGCATATTCCAACGTCACTGATATCAAAACTGTAGCGTTCAAAAATTTGCTGGATTCGCATTTAAGAAGAATAGGTCTATCTGGTCGCCAGTCGCCAATGCACGTGACACCTCTATTAAGCGACGACCGAGAGAGAAACCAACGTTTGACGCCGTGGTCAGAAGACACCCAGCAGAGTGACTCCACACATGTGGGGTGACGTAAGCAACGTCACCTGGACTTCTTACGAAGACTCTCAAGGTAACTCAAGGTATAGCTACATGCTTTTGGCTTTAAAAAGCCTTTTAGTGTGTACTTATCTTATAAATTAAAATAAAAAAGGTGCCAATATTTTCTCTCTGGGGGAGCTAACATAGGAAATAGACAATCTAATAGGTAGACACTTTGTGAAAGTAACTGTTTATTTTAACTTGCCCGATGGAGGCTTCAACTCTTACTAGATATTTTCACCTAAATTTTCTATTTAAGCCAGCAGATCTTATCGATTGCATCAGATAACCAGAACGCCTCTTGGCGTAAGACCATCACCCGCAGTGAGGACAGATTCAATGCCGTCCTTTGTAATAGTCAGCTCACTTCAGAGTTCGACATTTTCCACATCTAGGTCAACCCACCCAATTCCGCAAAAAACGCTGAAGATTGCTCAACTCTTTCTTCATATTGAGCAGACAAGCAAACAAATATACAGCTAGTTCTAAAATCCTAAACAAAAATATTATCACCCCTCTTGCTCTGTTTGCTTGGGATAATTACTGTGATGTGTCCGTTGATGAAAGATTCAACATAATCTCTTGCATCTTATGCTATAAACGAGAGGTTGAACGCACCTACGCTGTCTTTTGCTCTACTTGCTTGACGTTTTCCTCCTTCCCTTGAGAAATTTCGTTTTCTTGCGCATATGACGGAGGCTCAAACTACCTTACTATATCAAGTCGCTTAGGGTTTCAGATGCTTTACGCGTAATTTATTTGCCAGTAGTAGTGCTCTCAGCCTATTGAGACATCCGACAGGAATACCAAGATAAAACATCATACACTGATGCGGCAAAATAAACAGTCTCACTGTTTGGATCACGTCAAATGACCTGGGTGAGGTGTTAAAACCAGGAATGTAGTAATGATAATCGACATTATAAAATTTTATAAATACGAAGACTATATAACAGCAATCCAATTTTGTATGATTTAGTGTAGGAGTTATGTCGAACTCAAATGAGTGCTATTAGAATAATCTTGGCCAGGTACACCATGTCTGGCAGGAAATAAGGCGCGAGCATTTCCAACTCCACACGGCTCGGTCGAACGAAATCACTCAGTCATGCAGCGCAGAGAAGGAGACGACGAAAAACGAAATGAGGAGAAGACAGAAGAAACGGACACTCGTGCGGGGGGTCCCTTCCGTGGCCCCCCACACGGGAGCAGATAGGAGTCCCATGGGATGGGTCGCTTACCGCCATTCGGCGGCCCACCTCGCGGAACAGAAGGGGAAATATAGAGAACCTACCTAACTCTACAAAACTAACCTTCTCAGCAGGAACTGCGGCCAGATGCTACATCCCCTGCGGAGAAGGCACTCGGGACCCTTGGGTACGTGATGCCCAAACATATTATGGCAGGGAAAGGGCCCGCCATAATATGCCCCCGAGGGCAGGGGAGCATGGATGCTGTCGGGGGATGTGTGAAACGCAAATACACAGAGCTACGTGGAGCGGCTGGATGTCAGCTCCTGTACAGTTAGCAGATGTGAGGTTAAGTATGGATAGTGTGCAGCGGTCCAGCTGAGGTCATAATATTAAGGCTAAGTCTTGTTCTTTGCATGTGGAGGGACTCTAATGTTGAGAGCTCGATTGGGTTGGAAGAGTATGATTGAGCTGCTGTTCCTGCTGTTGGGATGGTTGTTTTGCTCGTCATGTAGGTGGGGGCTGAATGTGAGGGTTTCGCAAGCGGTAAGCTGGTTCGCCTTTATACACCTAAATGTTGGACAATGCGGGCTTTGAAGTGTTGTCCAGTGCTACCGATGTAAGAGGCACCAATGCCAATCCTGGCATTGGTAATGGTAAATAACACTGAACTGTAGTGGTGTGGAGGTTTCTCTTTAAATTTGAAGTAGGACCATATGGTAAATGTTTTCGTAGGAAAACTTGAAGTTCATATGTGGGTAGGCTTCAGAGAGAAATGTTTTCAAAGGGTTTACTGCACTAACGGAGGTTTCGTTTTACAACGGAAGCGAGTGAAAGAAGTCCATTTTACGGAACGAGGTTTGTTAATGACTGAACAGTTTGTCTACGAACAATTTGCAGTAGTGGTCCAGGAGGTGGTGCGGGTAGCCGTTATTTTTGAAAACTGTTCGGTGAAAGTCAACTTCGTACGAAAATGTAAGGTAGGGTGAAGGCGAATAGTATGCTGGAAATAATGTTTTTATTGCATTAATTTTGAATTGATCGTAGCAGTGACTGAAGAAACTGGTTTCGAGGCCTGAGAATGTAGATTTTCTGTAAACTCCAGTGGTTAATGTGGGTCTTGGTTAGTTACTAGAACACCTAGAAAGGCTAAAGAATTATTTGATTAGTTTTCGGCAGTGAACTTGATGTTTGCAATTCAAATATTGCAGAAATAAATCAGAATCTGTTTGATTGTTGAATATGAGGAAAGTGTCATCTACGTAACGAATATAGTAGATCGGTTTCAAGTCATTTGAGCCAGAGAGTTTCATGATGGCAGAGAAAGATATTTGCTAGAGAGGGGCTAAGTGGGGAGCCCATGGAAACTCCATCTATGTGCTCGTGCGGTCTATTCTTAAACATGAAGAAAGAATCGGTAATGGTCAGACTAAGGAGAGTTCTGAACGTAGGTTTGTTCATGTTGTGGAATAGGTCCGTGTCATCAAAGACTTTGTTGCAGGTAATCTCTATGGTTTCATCTACGGGGATGTTGGTGAAAAGGGAGGTGATATCAAAGCTGGCTGAGTAGGCATTGGGAGGCAATTGGAGGTTTTTGATGCGGTCGCGAAAGCCCTATGAATTGCGCAAAGCATACTGATTGGTCGTTAAAGGTTCAAGTAATGGAACGAGAAATTTTGCAATAGGGTAGGATTGTGTTTTATATGCAGCTAGAATGGGTCGTAAGGGGGCACCGTCTTTGTGGACCTTTGGAAAGCCATACGAGACACTAGGGGATGCACCTGAATTGTACTGTGAATGATGGATGCTGTTGGGGGGAGGTCTGCATTTCAGACGTTCCCCCAACAGCATCCATGCTCCGCTCACTGACTCAGATATTAAAGAATTTTTTATAGGTTATAGTTTTTCTGATGATGGGATTATCTATCCCGAAACGTCAAAATTTTTATTAATAACTCAAAAATTATGGAGGATCTTAATGAAATTTTCAGGAATTGCTAGTCATGTGAAGTCATAATTGATTAAATTTAGGTGATGATCAGTTGGTCCGTTTGTGTGTTTGACTGAAGTTTGTTTGCACAATAACTCAAAAATTATGGATGGATCTTCATTTAATTTTCAGGAATTGTTAGTCCTGCTTAAATACACAATTAAGTTTTAGTGGCGACTGGCTTGTCCGTTTGTGTTTTGACTTAGGTTTGGTAAAATGTGTGTTAGAAGCTTCACTCAAAAAGTTATGAACGGATCTCCAAGAAAATTTCGGACTCTGTTAATACAGTGTTATCAAAAGGCATAAGTTATCAGATTTTGGTGTTGATAGAAAGAAAATCATGGTTTCAGAGCCGATTTGAATTTTTCGTCACCACTGCCTTGCTTCTTTGAGGTGAGCAGCACTCTCAGAGTGCTCTAGTTAATTATGGCACTAACAAAAAATAGGCAGACAAACAAGCGGTTGGACAGATCTTCACCAAAAGTTAATCATCTGTTCCTCTTAACATACCTAACAACCCTTGTAAGTTTCGTCTAAATCCGTCCATAACTTTTTGAGTTATCTTGGTGACAGACAGAATAATAGACTCACATACCCAACGAAAACATAACCTCTTTGCGGGGGTAATTATCTCGGAATCTTTAATCATACAAATTGAACTGAGCGCATTTTTAACCCTTACAATATACTCCAAAGTTCTTTTTGGGACAAATTGGTCATACCCAAGCTTATCAGCATGTTTGCCCCCTTAAATTCTGGATACCTATGTGTATACAAGCGCAAGAACTCACGTCGTTTGTCTTTATTTAACCCTTCAACACAGACTGTAGACTTATGCTAACCTTAAATACTCAGTTCAATTTCTGTTAATGTACTTTTTTCTTTCATAGTTAAATCTTGAATTCTCGTGTAGCTCAGGCATTGGGTATTCTAGAGAATAGAAAATAATACTCAAAAGGCAACCTCAAAGTAAAAAAACTGTTGAGTCTCTGGCCTGAATTCGTCCATTGACGTTGACAGTAATGCCTTCTAGAATTTTCCATACATATATGATCGTAAAGCGCTCGAATCTCCTTTGAATGGAGTACATTTGAAGTTGAACAAGTCTTTCGTGATAGTTTAAATCTTGCATGTCCCGTATTTTGGGATTTTGGCAGTAAACGATCGCTGGATAGCATCAAGGTGCTTTTAAGTTTTTCCGTTTACTTGGCATCCAAAGAGGCGAACAGTATTCAATCCTCGGTAGTATTAGTTGTTTCCATAAGGTAAGCATTGTGTCTGCCTCTCGTGAAGAGAATGTTCGAAGCACCCATCCGCTCCACTTCTTGCCTATAGTAACAACTCGAGCCACGTGATCTTCAAAAGTGGCATTATCTTGTACTCTCACCCCAAGATCTCCTAAAATTTTCTTTCTCTCGATTTCACTTCCATCTCTCGTCGTGTAGAACGTAGATTCAGTAGGGGAGAGGTTTTTTCCGTACCGTAATAGTTCAAATTTTGATTCGTTGGAGGTCATGTTGTTAACCGATGTCCAGTGAAGGGTGTTGGTTAGATCTAGTTGCACATTCCGTACGTCTGCCGTTGATTGTACCGCTGCTAATATCCGTGTGTCATCAGCGAACGGTGACGGAATGGCCAACTTGCATTGGTGCCCCATATCATTTATCATGATGAGGAAGAGTATTGGACCAAGCACGGTGCCTTGTGGGACTCCACTGAGTACCGGCTATCGTTTGGACACTTTATTATTTAAAATTACACTTTGGGTTTGGTTTTTCAGGAAAGCTTCGATCCATCGTAGACATTTTCCACGGATGCCCATGTTGAAGAGTTTGAGTAATAATATTTCATGATCCACTATATCGAAAGCTTTGGCAAAATCTAAATATATTACGTCCGCATCTTTGCCTTGCCATAGTAGGTCTAGAATAGAGTCATAATGCTCAACAACTGCAAGGTGGTTGAACGGTTTTGGCGAAAGCCATGTTGATTTGACGTAAGCAGGTTATTGCTCTCCAAATGATGTACAAGGTATTTCCTAAAGACCCTTTCAAACGTCTTCACTACGTGGCTCGTTTGGGAGACAGGTCTATAGTTGTCTCATCCAAGCTATTTCCAGCTTTATGAATCATCCATCGATTTTCGCCACATAAGGTACAGGGGGTAAGAGATGCTTAGCTTGCACATCTTTAGAATTTTTGCAGGTACATCATCCGGTCCTGCTGCACTGTTGCCGCTAAATTCATCAATGGCTAATTCAATGCTTAGTTTTGTGAACTCAAAGTCCGTTAGGTAGTTTGTAGTTAAATCAATTCTGGGAATTTCAGGATCTGGAATTCTGTCACTATAGACTTTTTGATATTGACGGCTTAGTATTTCGCTCATTTCCTGGTCATCCTCAACAATAGATCCTGTATCATTCACCAGCGGCCCGATTTTTGATTTTACCGAAGAATGATGTGATGCTAGGCAAAAAAATATTTGCTGTTGTTTTATTATTCAATGGATTTCTTTTCTTTTTCCTGTTTTTCTTCATCGTGTGATCTCGCACGTTGACGTTCTATCTCATCTAGCTTCTTTTTGCACTAGGATTGTCGTTGCAGTAACTTCGTTGGTTTTTTGCATTTGATGAGTTTTGCACTTTTCTGAAGTAACTAGGCTAGTCCTTTACTAAATTTGTGGTGTCGATTTTTATTAAATTTTCATTTTTTTGCCGGGCTAAGATACTTCATGCACTTTTCTAATAAAATGTTTTCGAATGTCTCATTGATTGATTGAAAGAAAGAAAAAACATTTATTGTTCTCAGAGGTACTGTATCCAACAAGATCAGAGCACTGCACCTGGGGTTTTCATGATTAAAACTAACTTAAGAATAATCCTAAACACTAGCATCAGAGAGTTATACGTAATTATGGTCTGCTGAGTCACTGCCACAATGCCTGCACATTATGAATGAGGTATGTTGGCAACACAGAGTTAAAGCAAAATAGGTTTCTTGGGAGTATGAAGTAGCTACTGTCTGCAAAAAACGACTGGCTAGAAAAAAGAGAGTCGAGAGAATTTTTTTTTTGAGAGCACGAATGGCAGCGTGCTGAAAACAGTCGGCTAAGGCAAGGTTTAGCAAACTAGTGCCTTAGTGCAAACTTTGCCTTTAACTATGGATAAATATAATTGTGACGTTGTTCAGTTGCATTTTCCAGTTACATTTAACGTTTACATTAATACAGCCAAGCTCATGCCGCCCCCCCCTTGATATAGTGCCATCTATATTTTCCTCTCTAAATATATTCCTATCCTATAGCAAATGTTGATAGTCCTTTTAGCTTTTAAAACAGAATGCTGATGCTATCCTTCAGTCGTCTTAACCACTGATACTGACCACGCAGCTAAAGTTTCAAAATTTCAGTTCTTCTGTGCACTCAGTGTATAGCTATAGCAATTGGTCTGCTCTAGTGTGAAATTAATTTAACACTTTGACCACAGCGTGCACCGCATATGGTACACTTTGTGGTATGAATACTGTTACCTATGATTTGGAGATGTGGCCAAAGAGTTAATGTCATACTGTCTTGTGGATGTGTCTGGATCCTGTCCATCAGTGATGTAGTTCTTGGATTTGTTGTGGTGATTGCTGTGGACCCTTTCAGGGGGCATAGGATGGGCCAGTTTGTTTAGGTTCGCATAGCCTATCCTATGGGTTGCAGCGCCCCAGGGGGACTCCTTAGGTTAGGTATCTTAGCCAGTAGCTGGGCCCACTTTGCTTCCTTCCGATTTCATACTCTTCCTGATCTTACTTTCATCTCTTCTTCCTCTTCTTTCCAGACTTTGTAGATCCTCTGTGGGAACACCCTCGTGCATGGGTTCCTCGTGTCTATCGTCATACTATATGTCCCTTATTTCTCCATCTGTTAGATCAACTTAGTTGTGGAGATGGAGGCATAAACTATTTAATAATCTAACCTGATTGCTGTGGATATTGTACCCCGACCCAGCCCCGGCCACATAATTTTTGGGCCTCAGCCAAATTCCAGCCCGTGTACTTCCTATGACCTTTCCACTTCATTCATAAACTGTCTTCCCATCAGGTAAAATAGTGTTTTCACTAATTTGCAGATAGAATTACACAAAATACAACTTGGTATTACGTATGAAAGACAAAATTATTGGCATGAGTGGGCCTCAGGGATATATTCTGGCGGTCTCTTTCCCTGCCACAATAAGGCATCACACACCCAAGGGTCCCTAGTGCTTTTTCCGCAGGAGATGTTGCAGCTTGCCGTAATTGCTGCTGACTAGGTTAGTTTTGCAAAGTAAGGTAGGTTCTCTAAAGTTTCTTTTCGGTCCCGCGAGGTGGGCCGCCGATTGAAGTGGCTGCCTGTTTCTGCGGGGCTCTTACCCTCGCCCGTGCAGAAGATGCAGAAGACCACAGAAGGGATTTCCACATGGGTGCTTCTTGCAGTACCAATACCAATATAATAATAATAATATTGACATGTATTGAATACTAATTTGGGAAGAACAGCTGCTTCTTGCTCATGCAGTTCTTTTGCCGTGCAGAGAACTATCTGCCTGCACCTGATTCTGCAGGCTCTGCAGTTGCTGCAGTGAAAGCTTCTGTTAACGTGAGTACTTCTTGGTCTCTTGTGTAGGGTTGTTCAGTCGGAGGGGTCAATTGTTGGGTAAAAAATTGGGTTCGAGCTGCTAGGTACCCGGTGTTTGAATTGGAATACAACTGTATACCTGATTTGTCATTGCCGAAGTTCTAAAGTTGCTATTCGTCTGAAACGACGTCGTAGAATGAAAAAGGTGGAGTTAGACACTGCTGGACCCCGGTGTTAGATCTTCTAGATTCCAATTCCGAAGCTGTGGTCGTGGGTCTGACCAAGGCAGAAGCACTTTTATGAGGTAATGCTTGTGTTGGAACTGCCATGACCCAGACTACGTAGTTGACTCTGTGCTCCTTTAGAGAACGTAGAATGGACCCCAGGGGTAGGTTCATCTAATACCTATAGGCCTGTGCGGAATCTTCTCTGACTTACTTCTTCGTTTTCTTTATTGATCCTTTGTTGTGCTCTCATCCGTAGGTCTTCTATATCGATAGGCAGAAGTTAAATCTTGATTATAACACTGTAATAAATTTGAGTGTAACTCTAGCCAGGTCAGCTTAGGCCTATATACAATGTGACTGCTCCATAACAATGATGCTGTTAATACCGTCTTTCCAACTCAAATATCTGCTTCATTTGAAGTGCTGAAATTTTGTCCTATGAAGAGAAAGCTGCTTCGTAACATAAGAAAGACGGTAAGCTAGAGAAAATAAATGTCTACTGCCCGTGCAAAATCAAAATCATCGCCTTGAGAGCGCTTCGTTGACCATCTGCTGAATTTATACATTGTGACCTGAGAGAAAAAAAGTTATAAAATCAGACTCCAGAAGCTTCATTCATATTGTTCTGATTTCAAAAAGTGTTTCATTCAAGAAGTGTCTTCAGATAAAGGGATAAGGATCAGGTTTTGCCATCGTTTGCAATCAGGTTATCGATTTATATGTATATAATTGCAAAACCTGTAACCTGGTCTATTTTTCGCCAATCTATTTCTTTCAGATGCAGACGCAAAATACCTATATCTATCTACTATATAATAATTCACGTCGTGTTTTTATTTATTTATTTATATATTTATATCTTTCCTGTCACGCTCTATGGGAATAAGATAGGAGAAAATTCAGATTTCAAAATGTAAAAAA
>LQNS02278100.1:23487068-23510602 GCA_001587735.2 Parhyale hawaiensis
GACAAAGCCGACGAAAACATAACCTCCTTGGCGGAGGTAATTATCCATAGTGCGCTTGAATGATTTTTGAGTGATTTGATTTTCAGTGCCATTGGCCCAAATACAGTGTAGTGTGTAGAAGTGATTCTCTTTGAATCTCGAAATTAAAAGGATACCAGAATCAAGATGATGACACATTCATCAGCTGAGCTGTAGTGGTGAATAATAATAATGGGACGGTGCAGGCAGACATGGGTCAGTCTGACGTTGTTTAACTATTCTTGATGCTCACCCAGCAGCTTCAAACGTACAAAGTCACTGTTGTTGACCTTTGGTCTTTCAAACCTGGGGCACACTTGTAAGGTTCTGAAAGTGATAAAAAGTTATTTGAATTTACATCCATTTGTGTTGGGAGGAAATACTTGAAGCGTTTGAAGTGTCGAGAAGTTAGCTGAATTGTATCCATTTTTTTTTTTTCAGGAACAGCAGTGCTACTGCTAACGCCACATGCCGCCGTGGCTGAAGGAGCCCTGGGTGTGGCTGCAGGCGTGGCACGGCGCCACCGCATATCCCTTGCCACCGTCGAGTCTGGGACTGAGGATATAAGTAAGATGCGGCTTTTGTGCTTTCAAGGACATAGTTTGCGTGGATTCTCCTGAGTAGTTATGTGACCATAACGTAGTAGTTCGTGTCGACTTGATGTAACTTTTTTTTCTCAATGGAACATAATCGCTTGGTATCACGAATTTGAAGATATAGTAATTACCACTTGAATTAATATACTGATCGTCCATTTTTTTTTAAAATGGCCATTGCTTAAATTGGGAATATAATAAAAACAAAAATTTTTTCTGTATTCTGGAGTTTCTCCTTTGTTTATGTCCTCTTTTTTTTTTTCTTCGACTGATTTCTGTCCTTTTTGTACTTGTTTTATGCTGACTTTCTTGCATATTAGTTTTTGCCTTCCAAATATCTCCATCTCAATTGTTTCAGCCTATTTATCTGTCCTCTATTCTAAAACCATTCGTTTTTCCTAATTTCCCGTACATCCCGATATACGATCAGCCACTGAATAGCTAGGCAATAACCCATTAATACTACAATTGCCTTTCCTAAATTTCCATGTCTACAGGCGAGGTGCAGGCCGTCGCAGGCACACTGACAGCGGTGCTGAAGCTTGTCCAGAACGACGACTCCCTCATGTGCCAGCTTTGTGCTCTCATCGTCGATGACTTCTCACACATCGATGCTGATGCGGACTTGCTCGATGCGCTTGCCAACCTTTATGGCTTACTTGACGAACGAAAGCCATGCAAATATCAGCGAGGTGAAGTCGCATGGATATCTCTCTAAATGATCCTTCCTGACCCTTTACCATTTTACGTATTGACCTACAGTATTACTGTAACGCCATTTTCACTCTCTGATCGATGTCAATCGGTATAAATCCAAAGAAGGGGAATACTTCCTCTTTATAATGTATTTATTTCCATGAACATGAACACTGCAGATATGCCATCGCTAATTCTTTACCGTCATCTATGAAGGCTGGGGTGCCATAACTAGTGGATAAATATGGAAACTGACACGTACACATGATGCTCATTCTTATGTGCCGTTGATACAGAAGGTATATGCTATGATGAGGTGATGACCCTCATCATAGCACAGTCATGACTCCACAATTATCTGTGCCGGGTTGTCAGTACAGCTATTTCGCCGGTTATTTTTTCAACTGTACACATCAGCGATAATAATTAATAAATGTATTGATAGTAACAACGAAAATCGTGATAGTTACAATTCTAATACTGTAATAGTATACCTACCAATGTTAGTAATTATGTTGATAACTATAATATTGATCTAATAATAAACAAGTGTTAATGATTATGTCAATGAATATAATTTTAGTAGCTAATAATAAATATTCCGGAATGTTATTTGTAATAAAATAATAATGTTGAGTTGTTTGTGCAGTGGCCAAAGTGTGCGTGTCTCAGCGTGTACGCAGCGAGGACGTCACCAGCGCAAAATCGCTATTCAAGTCGCAGTTTTGCGTGCTGCAGACCCTGCCAAGTAAGCTTATATTAGTAGCCTAATAGACGTCACCTGGAGCTATTACGTAGCTCTGCATGTTATAACGTATCAGTTACATGACCTTGTCGGTGGCTTTGCTTCAATGCTCTGAAAGCCATCGTCTATATTGGATCGCCCGCACGAGTTCCTGGCGTGCGATTTGTTTTTGCTCAGCATTGCCTGTTTATAGTTTTGTTACAAGCACATTTTGTCATTCGTGGTACTTAGTCCGCTGAAACAAGTTCTAGTGACTCACAGTCTTCTATTCTTTGCAACAGGTCCTGCCAGCTTAAATGGCTCACAATAAATAGCGTATTTGCAATAGGTCATGGTGGCTCACATGGCTCCTAAAAAGTACATCGCTTGCAACGGTCACGGTATCACACATGACCTTGTTTGTAACCGGTGAGGTGGTTCACATGACTTGCAGTATGTAGCTCAGAATATCTTTACTGTCCTATTCATATATGCTTGTCCGTAGATTTCGAACAACTGAGGGCAGAGGTCGGACCAAGCTCTTTGCCATCTATCCGTGGTGAGCTTAGTGAGCTGAAGGCCTTCACTGGCCTCAAGCTGGCCCCGATTGAGTCTCTCGATGAGAACAAGAAACGGACGGCGGAGGAGGCGGCTGATGGCGAGCCTGCAGTGAAGTGCATCAAGAGAACCGCTGCCTCTGAGGAGGCCTCCAAAGTGCCGGACGAAGACGTCGACGAGTAAGTCCTGACAACTCTTGGGTCTTTTTGTTTTCTGCTTCATGGTTATATAGTGGCTCTTTTGCGAGGCTTGTGATGTCATCAGGTGACTTTATGACATCGAATGTGATTACTTTCCTAATTCAAAATCTACGTAATTTGTAATTTCACATCTTCAAGATCTGTCGTAATTCTAAGTGCTTGACTGCAATTGGGCTTCATTTTTTAGTTTAAAATTTATCTTCCTTTTCATTCCATTACTTCAAAATCAGCCCTACTTCAAAATTCCTCTTCAAAATCCACTGAAAGTCATGAAAACGTCATCGCCCTCAACTCTTGAATTCAGTCTGCAAACAAGCTCTGGCTGATCTGTTCTATAACTCATACGCGCAAGTTAGCTCTAAATCAAATTGTATCATTCCAGGCTTGAAGGCGCCAGGCCAGCTACGGGCCTTCCGGTACGAGCTATCTTTAGGCGTCTCTACTCCAAAGTTCTGTGGTCAAATTACGATGGCTGGATTTGTCTCCAGGACGGGAGCGAACACGCCGTCAACACCGCCACTCGATTTAAAAGACTCGCTGCCCAATGTGAAGGAAAACCTGTGCGGTTTCTGTTCAAATATCGTCCCGCCACGTGGATAGGAAAGCAGTGCGCTAGTCGACTGGAAGCCTTGTTCTGCAGGCCCAGACAAGGCTGGAATATAATTCTCACCGCTGATGAGGAAGTCTATCAAGTGAAAATATGCAAGGAGTTTGAGAAATGGGCCTTGGCGTACAAAGGGAAAGGAAAGGACATCTCTATTGATATCGTGCCAGCAACTCCCGAGCGTGAACAAGACGTTAAGCCTGAGCCTCCGTCTGCAAGGTATGTTAGCGTTGCTATATACCGTACCAGGTGCAGCCTGGTGTCTGGAATAAGTGGCTCCGTGATATTCTTCTCTGCTCAATTGAGTATTCTTCAAACAGGTCTAGGCTCCGTTATATATGTAATGGATATACTGTGCTAGTGCACAGGAAACTGATTGATCTTTATTAGTAAATAATCTTCATTTGCAAGCTATGTTTACTGCTCGGTGTAATGGCTGTGTCTACGCAGAGTGGCCTTACTAATGCACCCTAGCAACCAAAAGGGTTCTGGGATGAAGTTCTATGCACTGGGCGACTCTCAATGCCTGAGGATGCGGTAGTGTAATGCATTATATAAATTAATCAACATATTCTCAAGCTGCTCTTCAGGCGGCATAGCCAAGGCCTCCTAATGTGCAGGCCTGGGTCTCTACGTCACGAACTTAGTCCGATCGGTACTGTCCTTCGTCAAACTATTAGACGCAGTCGGATATAATTATTTGTACACGTTCTGCATATTTCCGGCTTATCTGGTTAGAAAACGCAAACTATCGTAATATTGCATCTTCTAAGTAGCTATTTCATAGGAAAATTTCTCTCTAGATAAGTCCAAAATATGGAGAGTATGTACCTATAATATCAGGCTGTGACTAATGATTTTTCTAGGGACTATACGCAATCGGACCGTTTTCGAGGCCCAGACCCAGGCCTGTACTTTAGGACGCCTTGGCATAGCGCATGGGTCATAGAGCACCCTGTTGGTAAGTTTTGCTGGACCTTCGGAGCAACCATCCTTCATACCCACCACTTTGCTCTCTTCCAGTTTTCTATTCCTTCTAATGATGCTTCATGCTCTTGTTGCTCTTCTTTCTCGACTTGCTGTTCTCATGCGCTTTGATCCTGTGTGAGAACACCCTCGTACATGGGTTCCTTGTGTCGATCTACGTACTATACGTCACTTCTTTATTTTCCTGTGAGATCGTCTTGGTTTTGGAAACGGAGGTTCAAGCTGCTCGATAATTGCTTCGGCAACAAAGAATCTAAAGCTAGTGAGGCGGGCGCAGAGAGTAAAATATTTGTTGACCTTGGTTGAAGGAAGTGTCAGTTGAAGACCGCTGATAATATTCTTTTGTTATTTTTCATACACGGAAAAACTCTCGCTGCACTTCAGTTTCTTAATGAATTGTTGAATTTGATACGTCAGTTGCTACTTCTACCAATGATTGTTTTTGCTGCCCTTCTGTTTTCCCCAATTTGTTGTTCTTACCACACAGGGGATATTCTGGTGGACCCAATTATTCTCAGATTAACCATGGGCTCTGAGATCCCAAGGGATATTCCCAGTGCCTTTCCGCAAGGAATGTTGCATCTGGCTGCAGTTCCTGCTTATAAGACTAGGTAGACCTTCTCTACTTTCCCTTCAGTTCCTTAAAGTGGGCCGCGGATAATGGTAATCGACCCATCCCATAAGATTCCTCCCTGCTCTTGTGCGAGGGCGATGGTATGGTCCGCTCTACTATTTCTTACTGTTTTTTTTTTTCTTTTGTCTCGTGAAGATGCTGTGCGCCTTGATTTCCAGTCAGTATTAGCCTACTATGTACTATTAATCGATCTCACTTGAGTTCGCATGTAAATTTAGACCTTCCGGCAGAAAAACAGAGATTAAAATCGCTGAGGCGTGCGACGCGAAAATGGGGCCCATTATGTCCGAAGCGCTTGTGAACTTGCTTCAACTAGTTGTACCTGTGGATTGTGTCTTCCGCTTCGCTCGTCATACTATATGCCCCTTCTTGTTTCCCTACACCGCCAAGAGCGCCCTAGATTAGAGGCTATATAAGGATATGTTAGTAAAATAATATTGATAATTTGATTTTCAGTACTCGTAAGCTGACACCACAGCAGTTCCTGAAAGAAGAACATCAGTTGAGGATGGAGCTGGAGGAAGAGTTTAAAGTGTTCTTGGAGATGCCGGAAATGCATCCAAAGTACGAGGAAATCTTGACCGAATTTATTAAAGAACACAGCCGGTTACCTGATGGTGACAAAGATCCAAAGTGGCTGGTTTTCTGGTCATCCAACGTGGATCGCCTGAAGGAAGACACGTGGAAGAAGTGGCGTGAAGACCTCATCGAGAAATTCAAGAAGGGATCCTTGGAGCAGAAACGAACTAGATCGGCTGTTGAGACTATAAAGCCTTTGTTACGAGACCATGGTGACCTGTACGCAAAGGAAGCCTCTGTGCAACAAGTCGATAGCTCAGATGATTCTGTTGATGATAGCCGTGACACAAAGAGAAATCCTGAAACCAGCCAAAATAAGGGAGCCCCGTATGGTGAAACTGTTGGCCGGATTGACAATAAAAATTCATCTACTGTTGGTGCATCAGAAAGTGCAAAGTTCCGAAAGGAAAAACTGCCCCCACCAGGACCTCGCCCTCCATCTCAAGACCCCAGGAGCAATCCTGCCGACGCAGTCAAGGACTTTCAGATTCGTCAATCTTTGGATGCTCTCAATGGGGTCGCTGACGAGTTAGGAGAGCTGGGCCCAAGACTGAGATATATTGTAAGGTGTGTTCGAAGTGCTGGCTCCTCCACCAATAGAGCCCTGGCGGTGCTCACCAGCGAAGCAAATTCGTCACATCTAAAGATATGTATAGGCAAGCTGTACAAGATGACTGCGTTAGCTCCCCCAGACAAAGAACGCTTGCTCACCAAGACTGCTGTGCTAGCCGAACAGCTGCTCGAGTATGCCATCGAAACTAAAGAAAAAAATGCATCTGCCCAAAAGCAGTTCTCCGACCTGGACATTCGTGCAATGGCGAAGAAAACTCTCGGTCTGACGCCCCCCGAAGTCGTCAAATTCATCAAGAAGGCATTAGGTTGCGACGATGACCAGCTTTCTAACCAAGAAGACTTTCACAAGATATTTTTAAGGGTCTCATCTCTTCATCTCGAACTTGCCCTTGATGAAGACGTGCTCAGTGATGGTCCCACGTCTCCAGCCGAGGATCACAGAGGCGACGGATGTGAGCGTCCCGACCTGCGCAGTCCCTACGGTGATCCGTATGATGATCGCTACAGCGCCGCCCGTGGATCTGCGCACCACAGAAGCTCCCAAATTCCTGCGCTTGACGGCGTGCACAGCTTCGACCGCACCCCAGACAGCCGCTCGAGTACTTTCTTTGGTAGAGTAAGTTCTGCTGAGGAGCGTGCTCGGATGTACGGAGATTCTAGGAAACCGTCAACAAGTTCTCACAGCCAAGGGTACGAAATCCCATGCCGAAATTCTTCGGACCGAGCTGGAGAAAGAGGTCGCTTGCAATATAATGACAAAGAAAAGCAAGTTCACTTCCCTGTTAGTTTTGATGAAAAGAGCATTGCATTAGCGTTAAGAACTTTGAAAGACTGTTCCGCCAAAGAAAAGACGAGAGGTAGTCTCTCGAATGTCGTTAATAGTTATGTGAAAGATACAAAACAAAGGCTGCCTCTTTCAGATGTCGTCAGAGAAGAAAACCAACTTGAGCGTTCTCTTACCGATGAAATAAGTGATTTCTATGGCTCTGCTTCCGACCAGGACTCTGCACTCGAAGCCTTCAACAGTTCTTCATCGAGACGGCGTCGTTCAGGCGGTGACTTCTGCAACAGTTCGGCCAGGATGTTGAGCAGCGAGAGTGATAGGTCCGACCCTGCAAGGGGTGAGTTGGCCCAGTGGCAAACCAAGGCTGCTGCCCTACACCGAGGCTATGATCTCAGTAGCAGAACACCTCCTGAGGTGAGAGACGAGCCGAACAAGTACGGTTTGATGGAGTACATCTCACAAGTCCATGACAGTACTTCTGCCTCAGGTTCATCTGGAGTTCGTGAATCGTTTATTCCCTCACCGGAACATATTCCACGCGGTGCTATGCGTTCTAATCGTCCGCCGGCATCCAGTTCTCCTTCCTGGTTCGTAGATGAGGTCCACAAGATCGCTCTTCTCCCGGAAATATCCATCGCCTCCTTCAACGCTAGTCTCTCTGACCTCTTCTCCAGGAAACCTCCCGGTTATACCCTGTCGGCCCGTGACAGGTCTTTGGCTGAGGGCCTACAGAACCTGGCTGATTTGAGTCTCACTGATCACTCCTTTATTATTGCATTGACGACACTTCTTTCGGAGGTGATTTAAAAACTCGTCGAACAGTCTCAGGCTGAGGGATATCAGACACTGACTGATGGTTAGTCTCACTAATCATGCGCTTATGATCAACGTGATATAATTAATGACCGATGGTTTGTTAGAGCTCTTTTCTTCATCAGTTCTTATAAAACTGTACATTTATTACTGTTGTGCATTTTAGTTAATCCATTATGCTATTATATCTGTTATGTTGCAAAACATACACGGCTGTGTAACACAAAAGAGTAAAGTCTCGTGTCATAAAACTTAGGAATGACTATCGTCATTGTGTTGCTCACATCCATGTTATTTTGGTTCTCATTGTACACCTATGTTCCCAGTTGCTAGTAGTTAATTTTTATTGTTCCTGCAATAACTATTATCTGTTCTCTGCATAATTGCCGCTAAGCCATAATTTGAATTTGTAAAATCCTTTCTGTGGTAGTATATTTATTGCTATTGTAGGAGGTTTTCTTTTTACTGCAATCGTTTTGCAGGGACTTTAAAAACCAAGAAATGCTGCTGTAATTGATATCGTAGCTATCCACCTCAAGGTGATTTTCATCGCCTTGTTTTCTAATCAGATGAGCTAGTCTCACTCGTTAATGTTTTGAATGCGTTTTCTCACCTTATCGTTTAAACAGCAGAAATTGAAGAGTTTCTAGGTTGTTGTTTCGCTCCAAATTTCGAGAAATGTCTGTAAATGTAGAAGTGATACCTGCCAACAGTGCCAAGCCAAGTGACTTGACGACCAGCGTTTTAGAGCGCGTCCGATTGGGCAGCAAATCAAGCCTTCGCGATTTAATTTGTCTGCAGCTTCAGGCGGGTGCTCGCTCTGGCTTCGATTGGTTGATTTAACATTCAGGCGTTGACCTCTACTCGATGATCTGCCAAGAGTTCCAAGAATTCAAGCTTACTTCGTAAAATGGAGATATCAGTGGGCTCAAAATAATAGAGATGCTCCTGACATCTGTCGGACTATTGAGAGTGACGAAGCCAAAGTTCCTGTCGGCAGTTTCGGTCAAATTGAGTGGACTTAAAGGGACCCAATTGAACGCGTCGTTGATGACCCGTCTATAGACCTGCGGTTGTGTTTGCCGAACATTTGGAGGATTTGCTGAGAAAACTTTCAAAATATGTGTGAACCAGCCTATCATTTCAGTGAAATCTCTGGACGTGTGTGAAGTAGTAAGTATCTACTTTGGTGCGCAGGAATATGGTTGTGATATCCCTATAGTGCACCTACACTGTCACCATTCCGTATCACTAAAAGCCAGACTGTATGTGAGACCTTCATATATTATGCTCAACGCTGTGTTTTACGCTCTGTCTAGATCTGTATCCTTGAGCCCTCAGTCGTATATTCTGGCTTCTGGCGGACCCTTTCCCTGTCAGCATAATATATGAGCCTTACGAACCCAGGGGCAAACCTGAGTGCCTTTTTTGCCGCCGATGTTGCTGCTGGCCGCAGTTCCTGCCGATGAGATTAGTTTTGTAATGTTAGATTGGTTCTCCCCCCCCTAGGGGACATAGGATAGGTCATGGGGTTAGGTTCGTCCATTATAGGTTATGGCGCCCAGAGACCCCAGGGGACTCGTGAAAGTTAATTTAGCCTTTATCTAGGCCTTCGGGACGTTTGGCTTTCGTGCCCACTTTTTTTCCTTTCCGATTTCACACTCCTACTTGCTCATGCTTTATTCTGTTCTTCCTCTTCTTTCCGTCACGCTGTTCCCATGCGCGTTGATCCTGTGGGAAACCGCGCATGGGCTCCCCATGCATGTCCCTTGTTCTTTCCTCTGTGACATCGTTCCGCTCGGAAATGGATGCTTAAACTGGGCAGGTTCTCTATGTATCCCCTTCTGTTCCTTCAGATAATAGTAAGCGACCTATCGCTTGGCTCTCTAGGGGTGGGAAGGGGGGTTAAGGGGCACGGATTTTTCTTTCTTCTGTCCTCTCCTACAGTTTTTGTTTTGTGCCACATGCTCCAGCGAATTTGTTGGGCCGAGTCGTGTAGGGTTACCGGTGCTCGTGCCTTATTTCCTGTCAGAAGGTGTCCACAGGACAGAAATTGAGACACAGAACTCGCTTATGAGAGTTCGCCGTCACTCGCGACCTTTGGAGCGGTGCGGCTTAGAATCGCTACGCTAGCAAACCTTTGATCCTTCTCATTGATCAGTATGTATCCTTGATCGCCTGAGAATCTGATATGGCGGTGGGACACCATCAAACTAACAATAAATGATAATGATCTAAGTGTATCGGCTGACCCTTATGAATAGATCAAGATTTAACGAAGTGGTTCAGTTACAGTCCAAATTCTCTAATCTTTGTAAAAAGTTTCGTTTGTCTCCAATATCCTAGCTCACGCTCGAAAACTTAGGTCTCACTTCATCTCTAATAAGAGTCAGTTTCTTCGTCCATTATTTGTTGAGCTATTATTTCGGGTGCTCAGTGGCGTGGGGACTTCGTATTTTTAGGGTATTTCCTTTCTCCCCCTCGGCTCCGCGCCTGCTTTGAATGATAATAAAGGTAAAAACCTAAAGTCATATATAATAGAAAATAATTTCTACCAAATAGCTAGCGAATGAAAGTTATAATAATTCTAAGTGGGGAAGCTATTATGAAAAAGAAAATTGCTAAAGCTTAGCTCTTGAATGAACAACTTTGACCGTGGAGTAGAAGATCAGCTTGTTCAATTTTCGTGCGTAGGTTTCCAGTTTATGAAATCTGCTACGCCTTTATGCCTTTTCGTATTCGAAAATGACTTGCGCCGTCAAGTTTGTTGGACGTAGTATTACAGAAATTGTTTGTTTGTTGCATTTGTTGTTTGTATGCGCCACTTCTAATTTGCTTGAAGATGTTGAGATTTACTTATCCACGTCGGAATATCTTGGGCCTAACGGCCCCAAGGAATCCTGTGTGTCTTTTTCGTAGGGAGTTTTGCATCTGGCCGCAGCTTCTGCTGGCCCTCAGGGGTATATTCTGGCGACAATATATTTAGGCCTCACGACCCCAAAGGTCCCTAGTGCTTTCTCCGCAGGGGATGTTGCATCTTGCCGCAGTTCCTGCTGACGAGGTTAGTTTTGTAAAGTTAGGTAGGCTTTCAATACTTCCCCTTCTGTTTCGGGACGTGAGCCGCTGATCAAGGTGGCCGATCAATTCCCTCTAGGCTTCTACCTTCTTGTATTTCGTTTCCTTCCCCTCTGCGGCATAGCTGAGCGAAAGCGTTCAGCGGTGCCCAGAGGTTGGAAATTCACAACTTTTTTTTTTCGTGTCGGTACCACACTGCCCACTTAGAACTCATCCGAGTTCGCTTATAATCTGAGACCGGCAGAAATGCCGAGACAAAAATCATTGATAATATAAACGAGACGTTCTTCGCGTCCTTGTGGCGCACGAGCCTGTGTTAAACTACAGGAATATTGTAGTTCGGCGCGACATCGACATCGTGTCCTTGATGCGCTGGTAATTTTGTACTACTACAGCGCGTGCAGAGACAGTTCATTAGGTTTGGTAAGTTCTCTATACTTACTCCTCTTATCGAGGTGGCCGACCTATTCCACGGGGCTCCTACCTTCTTCCGTGCGAAGGGTAACGGAAAGGGCCATCCACACTAGTATCTTTCTTCAATCATCGTATTTCGACTCTCTAAGATGCTTTGCGCCTTGTTTCCCTGCCCGTAGTAGCGCAAGTGGCCGACTCGAGATAAGTAACGAGTCCGTGAACACTTGGTCGTGCGTGGCATGTTCTCTCCACAGCGGCCGCATCGAGCTTCGCTGCTTGTGTCACTCGTTGTTGTGGGTGCGGTGGTAAACCTAGAGGAATACTGCTGCTATATCCTCCAGTGCTAGTTTCAGCTATGCTATGTTCATAAGGTGGCGCCCTAGGGAACCTAGCTAGCTTTACGGGACGTCATATTCGTACGATTCATTTTGCTTTTCTTCCACATTCCTGCCCTCAGGGCCTTATTCTGGCGGGCCCTTTCCTTGCCATAATATATTTGGGCATCACTCACCCAAGGGTCCCGAGTGTGTTTTGCGCAGGAGATGTTGTAGCTGGCCGCAGTTCCTGCTGACGAGGTCGGTTTTCTAAAGTTAGGTAGGTTCTCTATATTTCTCCTTCTCACCCGTGATGTGGGCTGTCGATCGAGATAGCCGACATAGTTCGCGAGACACTTCTGCTCTCTCTCTTGTCTTTTTCTTTTCTTAACGCTTTTCTTCCACCAGTAGTAGCGCACTCGGCCAACTGAGACTTACCGGCAGGAATACCGAGATAAAACATTCCTATACTGATGCGACATAATAAACTGAGTCTCACTGCTTGGATCACGTCGTGTGACGTGGGTGCGGTGGCAAAACCAGGAATATAATAATGATAGGAATAATTCTTCCAAATTCCTACTGATACCCGCCCGTGCCGATGGCCCAAGGATCCCGAGTGCCTTCTCCGCAGGGGATGTAGCATCTGGCCGCAGTTCCTGCTGAGGTTAGTTTTGTAAAGTTAGGTAGGTTCTCTATATTTCCTTTCTGTCCCGCGAGGTGGGCCCCCGATCGAGCTGACAGACTTTTTCTGTGGGGCTCTTATCTTCGCCCGTGTGGAGAGCCAAAAAAGGGACCGTCCGCACGGGCGCTTCTTTCTTCGTCTTTCATCTCTTGCCACCTGAGCACAACGTTGTGGTTCCGGCTATAAGCCGAGTAAATCATCTTAGATCGCTATCAATCGTCTTAGATTCGGAAAATGCGGGATAATACCAATGTAATTATAATAATAATCCTACTGATACCCCATTCTCTGCCAGTCCGGGCGGACCCTCTTGCAAGGGTCCCAAGTTTCTGCTAATATACCAAAGAGTCCTTCCTTTTTGATCACCATTCCTATCGTATGTTATGGGGCACGGCGACCACAGGGGGCTCGTGTAAGTTACCTTAGCCACTAGCTAGGCCTTCGGGACGTCTGGCTTTCGTGCCCACTTTGCTTCCTCCCCAATTTCATACTCCCACTTGCTTTTATGCTTTATTCTCTTCATCTTTCCCCACTTGCTGTTCTCATGCGCGTTGATTCCATGTGGAAACACCTTCGTGCATGGGTTCCCTATTTCTCTTGACATGCTATATGTCCCTTGTTCTTTCCCCTGTGATATCGTTCCGCTCGGAAACGGAGGCTTAAAGTTTCTGACCATAGACCTAACTGATGGCCACCCGTTTATATTGGAGATCGTTGAGGTGCCGAACCTGTTAGTTCAGCCGCCGTTTTCTACCCAGGTTAATTTTAATCTGGAATTCGTTGTTGGCTTATGGCTTTGTGGATCTGCTGGCGTTGAGCTTCCTTACAAGTCCGTGGGAGCCAAAGCGTATAGTTTTCATAATAATTTAAATTTTGATCAATTATCCGTTTTTATTGTATCGAAGTCATTCTAGTATGCTTTGTGAAATGCAGTTTTGTTTCGTGTATGTCGTCCTTATATTTACTTTACTTTCTCACTTATTTTTGTAAGAATGTTAAATTGAGGTTTTGTACATAAAGTCGTACTATTTTCCCCTCTATAAGCATGCGTCAGCAATAGTGTGCGCATGGTAATAAAACTCCAAAGATAACTGTTCTTAACATAATTCCCCAGCTGTGAAGCGTAGCCACTGGAACCAAAGATCCATTTGAAGGCTGGTGTATTACGGATCTGTATTTTGGTACCCTAGTTAATCCCCACACCAGAGAACATTCCTCATTTTTGGTTACGTAAACTTGGTCGAGGTTATCGCGCCACACGACTTGTTAGAAGAGCTGATTTGAGGGCAGAATTTTCTACTGGTCTCTCAGCGTAGCATCTGGTACTGTGGCCAGTTGCACCGGGGTTTATGACGTAATAAAAAAAAGCCTAGGCTGACAAACTGCAGAAAAGGTTTATTCCGAAAACAGACCTCGTTTTTACATTGAGTCGATGATAATAATTATTATAATGAGGGTTTTCCCGCCGTATCAGGAATGAAGACTATGTAACAGCGATCCAATTTTATATTAGATAGTTTAGAAGTTGAGTCGAACTTAGATGAGTTCTTTTAGTACAATCTCGGCCAGGTGCACAATGTCTGGCAGGAAATAAGGCGCGAGCATTTCTAACCCTACACTGCTTGGCCGAACGAAATCGCTCAGCCGTACGGCGCTGGGAAAGAGACGAAAATCAAAAAGAGAAGAAAGCGAACACTCGTGCCGGGGGTCCCTTCCGTGGCCCCCACACCGCCACACGGGAGCAGATAGGAGTCCCATGGGATGGGTCGCTTACCACCATTCGGCGGCCCGCCTCGCGGAACAGAAGGGGAAACAGAGGACCTACCTATCTCTACAAAACTAACCTTCTCAGCAGGAACTGCGGCCAGATGCTACACCCCCTGCGGAGAGCGCACTCGAGACCCTTGGGTGCGTGGTGCCCAAACATATTGTGGTGGGGAAAAGGCCCGCCACATTGAGTTAATTGCAATAACAATTTTTTATTGTCCAGCTTCCCCTCTCTATCAAGAAAAACATCGGAGTAACTGAGGATTATGTTTGTCTTCTTCACGAGCTTATGTGTAAAATCCCTGTCTGCGCTATCAACTGAGAACAATATCAGGAAACTAATACAAATCTGATTCTCGTGCCAGAGAAAATTGCTTTTATTCTGTAAAAATATAAAAATACAGAGTTAACCAAAGCATGGTCGAACAGTTAGTCTACTTCCTCCTCAAGCCTATAACCCTGGCAAGAAAGTGCAAAGTCTCACGTTTTGTACAGATCTTCATTCTTTAACTATTGACAATTCATTCTTACAATATGTCTTCCTTATCACTAGAAATGCCTTATTCGATAACGAAAATTGCAAGTGCAACAGAACGTGGCGCTTAAACGCAGTGACTGTATTTGTGCAACCTGGAAGATCTAGACGAAATACGCATTGAATGCAAGCCATGTCATATAGAGCGATAAGAACTACTGGTGTACTTTCCACCTAAAAATTACTGGGCATAATTAAGAATAGCAACAGACTAGGAGAAGGCACTTGGATTCACAGCTTTTGTGTAAATGATTTATAAAACTTCACAGTCTTAAATTATTGAAAAAAAAAGTACAACACCATACAACCTACAAATCCTTCCGACGAAGAAATTTAAGTTACACCTCGTTACGACTTCTTAGAAACAAATCTGTTGTACTATGAATAACAGTTCAGATAGTATTCCTTAAAAGCTACTATACAGAAATGAACGTAGGAGCAGAGCATTCGTCAGTACGCCTGTAACGCCAGTCGAGATTATTATATATTTTGTTTAACCTCCGTAGCCAAGGCTCAGGCGTTTCAACAGTGAAGCAGTATTCAAATACCGCATATTGGGTAGGCGTGATGGCCACGTGCGCTACTACGGGCAGGGAAACAAGGCGCAAAGTATAGTAGGAGACACTCAAGTGGTCGGCCCCTTATGTATCCTTCCACACGAGAGAGACTACTAGAGATGTCCCGCGTGCCAGGTCGGCTATCTCGATCGACAGCCCACCTCACGGAACAGAAAGAGGAAACTAAAACCCCTAACTTTACAAAACTAACCTCGTCAGCAGGAACTGCGGCAAGCTACATCTGCTGAGACGGAACTCTGGAACCTTGGGTGCGTGATGCCCAGATATATTGTGGCCGAGATAAGGCTCGCCAGAATATACTCCTGTGGGTACGCTAGTTGAGAAAACCCAGTCAAACAGAAGGAAAACTAGAGCACTCTGAGAGCGCATACCTCCGCCAAGTAAGGCACCGGTAGCAAAAATTCAAATTGGCTCTGAGACCATAATTTTCTTTGCATAAACTCTAAAATCTAACCATTTGTGCCTTTTTATAGTAATAACAGCTTGTTTAATTTTCTTGAAGATCCGTTCATAACTTTTCGAGTTATACTGTTCACAAACGGTACCGGTATGACAAACATGAGTGAAACATACAAACGAACTAACAGATCTGCACCAAAATCTGATCATTTACGTCTTTTAACATTACTAACAACCCCCCTATAAATTTCATAAAGATCCATTCATTATTTTTTGAGTTATTGTGCTAACAAGCATAAAATTAATAACAGTGACAAACGAATGAACGGATCATTACCAAAATTTTGTCATTTATTCTTCGTTATATACCTAACAACTCATGTTAATTTCATCGAAATCCATCCATAACTTTTTGAGTTACGGCATTGAGAAAAATGAGGCAGACAAAGGGATGGACATATCTTCACCAAAAGTTAATCATCTGTTCCTGCTAACATACCCAACAATCCCTGAAAATTTCATCCAAATCGGTTCATAACTTTTTGAGTTATCTTGGTGACAGACAAACACGACGAAAACATAACCTCCTTGGCGGAGGTAATTACGTAACTTAAAGAACAAAAATCATTACAGGTTAGCTATGATTATGGAATTGTACAGCGATATGGCACGTAACTCAGTAGTTGTCTAACATAAAATATATTCCAGCAGGCTGTATTGCTTTTTGAGTAGCCTATAGCGCCTCCTTCGTATCTTGTTAGCGTTAGTTTAGGCTTCCTTTAGAAATGCAACAATACGATATACATAACAGGAAATGAAACACAGACTATGTCGTAAGAAAAATCAGGTCACCCTAGCACTGAGTAACACAAAAGTATGAGCGCCGAGTAGAGGCAAGGGGAGAATCGATAAATAAGATTATCCGTGGCGGGAGGCAACAGTAGACACAAAGTGCTGCAAAGAAGCAGTCAACCAATAGTAATTTTAGGGCAGTCTCCTCACACGCAGCGAGCCGAGAAAGCAGAGAAGACTCTGTATCAGTGAGTAACAAAACTGAAGCGCGTTGCAATGGTTACAGTCAGTGGTTCAAGCTTACTTTTCCGCACGAAGACGATGTCACAGAATGAAGGGATATATCATGTTGATAGACAACTGGATCCTCTGCACGAGGGCGTTCCCACACAGGATCAACGCGCTTGGGAACAGCAAGTTGAGAAAGAAGAGGAAGAACGGATGTAAGATAAGTATAAGTACTTATGAAATCAGAGGAAGCAAAGTGGACACTAAAGACAGACGTCTCAAAAGTCTAAGGTAACCAACACAATCCAATAGAGGGAGGGGAAAACCTAACCCCATGACCCTGTAATAGTTGAAACTTTTACTAGCGCTTCAGTGGCACACTGCCGATATGGCGCCGTCCCATGACCCATCCCAGGTCTCCCGATGGGTAGGAGCAACAAGCTACCATAAACGCATCATGAGAAATGTAGTTAATAAAATAAAGTGTATGAAGATTACCTAATGCACTTCAGTGCTGCACAGAGAGCAAGCAGCAATATAATTTTATTCTGTATAGAGCGCTTTGCACATAATATCACGACACCCTACGACAGAATTGACTCCAATATCACAAATGAGATCTTAAAGCTTAGAAAAATTCCTTACGATTTTTGAAATCAAGAAATGCGACTTGACGCTGACCAAAATTCTCATAGCGATGCATTCGTAATAAAAGAATCACCAATTTCGGTGATTGGTAGAATGAAACATTTTTAAAAGTGTTAGATTTCGACGTCTTGAGACTCGCTTTCCGTCAATATTAACAACCTATATTATGAATACACCACAATACGTCAACCATTAACAACCTACAACATACACCATTATAAAGCCAAGTGTGTATTTATACACATATCGTGTTTTTTTTTGCGAACCACCCTGCATGTTCTTGAAACAAACAGGCTTGATATACGATTCAGAAGCAGCTTAACCTATACGATACGCCTGTGACAGGAGGTAAAAATTAAGCAAAGTTCATTAGTAGCAATTATCCACTTCATACAATCAGGACAAAAAAAAGAGACTCTGTTGCAGTTGCAGCTGTTCTGGGTAAGAATCTGTGTGCTCTCCAAAGTGGAACTGGTAGCACTGATCGTCATCAGCTTGACGGATCAAGTTGCAGCAAGTAACCTCGCAATAGTATCATCATGAATACTTCAAAGGTGATGCACGTTTTTTGCCACCATTCTTGATGACGGGGTTACTAATAGATATTCCATACAACGCTGTGAAGATCTTGTCTGTGAGATTCGTTTACTAATGTCAACTTTCTATTGAGATTGCAGTAAACAGTCATATGTCTTAATTGGAAGGATTACCGTACGGGGTAAAGATTTTTAGTGACAATAATGCACAGTGATTGGCCAGCCCATTAATGTCAACTCTTTGTATTCAACCCATTAAACGCGTGCAATGAATTTCGATTATTTTTTTTTGCAAAAAGAACACTTGTGCATATTTGATACGCTTAAATAAGGGCAAACGTGTTAATGGGATACGGGCATTAATATGAGACCTATTCCCAAGAGGAACAATTTATTTTGGACGTTGATAGGGGTCCTAGCAGAAGATAATTGAGGATTGGCTTTCGAAACTGCTCAGCATTATGTTCGCGAATAAACACCATCAGCTAAAAATGGGAGTGTGCAGAATGATCCAACCCGTTACTCTATGCTTCCTCACACATTACATGTGCCAAACGGTGTTATTCCTAAGGAAAGGCAGGATTAAGCGATGCCGTGAAGGGTTAACCATTTGCAGAAGGCGCGTCATTTCTTACTGACTCTTCTCTTACTACACCAGACCTAATATTCAAGAAAACAGTAGTATGGTAGGTTTTATCATCAAAAGTTCACAATAAAAATGTTACCGAAATATTAATCAACTGATAAATTACAACGGCTGAACACACATCACGGCATACCTATACAACTCTGGTACATCATGCGCAGCATTAACTAGAGCTGTACTCTCAGAGCGCAAACCACCGCCAAGTGACCAAAAGCAAAGACAGAACGGATCGTATGTACACCCGAGTTGAAACAACAGTTCATCGTACCATTCCTCCGAGTTACACTGCACACACACACCCATATTCTCGCTGGTTCCTATGCTACATCATTGGAAAAACCAACTCCACGGTCACTTCCGCCGTCTTCTCGATAGTAAACGCGCTTTTAGATCGTGCTACCCACCGCCACCGACCACCACCCTACTACAGCAGACCTTCCCAATGAGCTCGTACCCCGAGAACCTTGTAGGTTAGGTAGGCAAGGACTGGTTCGTCTAGTATAGTGTTTTTTTTATTAGAAGAACCAGTCCTGGCCTTCCTAACCTACAAGGTTCTCGGAGTAAGAGCTCATTGTTGGTTAGCTGTTTTATACGTAGCGTCGTCATTAAAGGTAACATAGGAACCTTATTTTGTTACAAACGTAGCATGGGAACCTGATTTTGTTTAGAAACGTAGCAAAGGAACCCGATTTGCTTTAAAAACGTAGCAAAGGAACCAGATTTCCTTTAGAAACGTAGCAAAGGAACCAGCGTGAATATGTACAAACACACACACACAGACCCCGGAAAAAACATAAATTTCTTGGCAAAAGTAATCATGCCTTTCCAATCATAACAATGATTTAACAAGAAATTATTATGCTGAGGGTTTTCCAGCCTCAGTTTCAATGGCACGATACAACAGCGAACAAAATTTATAACTAGAATAACTGACCGGGTTCACAGGGAAGGGAATTTCTTGTCATATTTTCAGTTCTATATTCAAATAGTAGGAATATATTGTTATTTTCCAGTTCTCGTCTCGTAAACTAGGTATTTACCAGTAATGTAAAGAGAACGTCAGGTACTCTAAGAGAACTTGCAAGCCGTCTACTTCACAAACAAAGTTGCACACAATTTTAGTCTTCCAAGAGATGTTCTACCACTTCGTTATAGGGTAAACGAGAGAAAAAAAGTATTACAAGCAAATGAAGGCAGTGGTACAAAAGACAACACACGGAAACAGCAGATTGATAAAAAATAAACAACTGCTGGTACGAGAAGGAGAAAGGAAGGACACAACGGCGACTAGAAAAAATTTCATCTTGAATTAACGGCCAGGGTCATTTAGTGACAATTCCCTTAAGTCAGAGAAACCTATCCCCTTCTGTAGCATGGCCGCCAAGTGGCACACAGTAGTGGGCTTGTCGACGCTGTAACGTGCCAGTCCCAATTAATCCTGCATAAGGCATAAAACCCACGAGTACTTCAATCGTGATAATCCCCTAAGTTCATTTCAGGCAGCCGGTAAATGATTAATAGGCCACTTTTGTACTTAAAATTCGACAAAGTGATGTTTGTGGTGGTTGTCATGTTACTAATTATCATCATTGGCAACAAGCGTAAGGCACCTTCGATGGCAGCGCTTGAAGCTCAAGCACCAGAGTAGCTTAACTCGCTCGACCTTCTCATCGCGATGCAGCTCCATCCTGTGGCGCCAGAAGGTCTCCCACGGCACCGACAGGTTTGCCTTTGTCGTGTAGTTGGAGCGCTCCTTTGCGAAGGCGGGAGATAACTCAGGAGACTTGAGTACATTAACGAACTCCTGCTCGCCAGCGCGGGTGATGTCGCGCCAACCAATGCACCTGTAAGTAAGATGTAAGAAAAGCTATTACATTTGACTGATCAAGGATGTAATCTATGATGTAACAGGATGTAATCTATGATGTAACAGAGTGTTAGTGCATAAGTTGCTTCAAGATCTACAAATATAACTACGGTGCTGACACTAACAACCTGCTGGATGTATATAACTGCCAGTATAAGAGGTAACCATCCCGGAGGTGTCGACTGGATAACCGTACTAAACTTGCTGCATTGGCCTAGAGCAATTTAGTGCTATTAAGTTTCCCATGAACGCAGCAATGAAGGGTGCAGTAAAAGCCACTGCAGTCACGGCCTCCCCTATTGGGTCACTTCAGGATTTCTGGGTCCACTGAGGCGCGACCCAACTGTTTAAACTCAGAGGTAACACGGATTTAGGCCTGCCGGATGTAAAAGTCTCAACAGACCTCCTACATGCGATCAACGAGGAGGTGTGGCGCTGCGACTCGACCCTTGGGAGGTTAACCAACAACGGCGTTTCACGAAAGAAGCAAAGGGCAGGTAATTCGTCGATAGAAACGAATAAACCAAGCACGTGGGTGCGCTCACACTAAATCAACGCATATGGAAACAGCAAGATAGAAAATACGAGTAGAAACACAACCATCATTAGCAGTAAGAAAATGGAATAAAACCCAGTAGGCACGAAATAAACTTTCCGAAAACTGAGCTTAGGCAAAAGCAACCTGTAGTTTCCCCAGGGGACGGTACTGCCCACAACATTGAATGGATGCACATATAACTAATCCTATGACCAATCATCCTCTGCCCTCTAGGGGGGATCCTGTAGACCCTATCACATGACCGGACACAGAGCGGCAAACATGAAATTGTGACCGCAAGAATGCTTATTGAATGTGCTGTACAGCACGTGCCTCTTCCTGCAGTTTCCCGAATGGTCAAACGAACAACGAACGATACTACCTCGCCAGGGATGTTAGGCTCTTGTCAAAGTTTGTTTATCATCAATATAACTTGAAAAACGTTATAGACGGATGTTTATGAAATTTACAGCGACTGTTTGGTATATTAGCTGCATGCTTCCATTCTCAACAATAACACCTAGTATTGCTTGTTCGATGCCCCGTGAGGCACACGAGCTCTTTGCAGATCTTGGTGTGCTGACTCGGCAGTTGTGTGTGCATGCACGGCGCCGTGGCGGAACTTCCTTCCTCAGAGATGAGGGGGGTGGGGGGTCTCGGGTCATTTGTTCCTTCCGTCAAATTGGCGCCATAGTTCGTGACCCGAGGGCGACTGCAAATACACTTGCTCATCTGGGGCCAGTGGGCCTATACACGCAGCACAAACCAGCGCATGTGGGTTTCCCAGGTGAGGGTGTGGTCTAAGTTGACTTTGATAGGTTTTTTTTTAGGTTTAGGTTTGATAGGTTTATTACACACAAACACATTTTATATTACAAGTATTTGGTAAAGTAGTAATACTCTATAGAATAATGCATCTGCGTAGCCACTGAAAGTTTAACAAACTTATTGGGCAACATAAAACAAAAAACAAAAACTAATAAAATTGCATGACGTATTCTTTAAAACGTTTTTCTAAGACATTATCAGAAATGGGATCTAATAAATACCTGTAACAGATAATTAAATCTTGGTGAAGAACCGGTCAACCGGTTGTTTGCCTACCTGTTTTTTTTTTTCTTTGCAGTTGTAAACGATCTTCATAAAATTTCTAGGATATATAAGGAATGGTACGAGAAGTCAACGAACAAAGATAGTATATATGTGACGATCAGTTGGTCCTGTTTGTCTCGAGGGTTGTTTTTACATTTGTCAGTAACATAATCCAAAATGTTATGCGCAAATCTTCAGGAAATTTGCAAAAACTGTTGGTATGTTAAGAGATGAAAGGCACAAGTATTTCTCACCATCTGTTCGCCCGTTTGTGTTCATCACCCGCAAACGAAGTGAGAGAGGTGGCAATGTTTTCGATGAAAACTCAAGTACCTATATACATTTGTCTGTCCACCCAAAAACAGGTCGAAGGAGTTTAGTAGTAGAAGTTTTACTAGCGCTTCAGCGGCACACTGCCTACATCACGCCGAACTATTCCTGTGTTTAACCACAGGCTCGTGCGCCGCTAGGGCGCGGAAGATATCTCATTTTATATAAGAAGTACAGTTGTAGGGAGGGAATCACTAATTTTTTACATATAGTATATGTAATACACAAAAAAGGGGCAGAACCGTAGTTGACGATGGTATTTATCGTAATGGATTCACCACAGTTTGTGATAGAGGTTGCATCTGATAAGTCTTGAGGGCATTCTTGTTGAATTGGTGACGAGGTCCCTCAGAAAGCATTCCTCGGAGGATGGAGTCAGCATCCCGACCATGCAGGTCCGGATAGCATAGCAGTCTCTCCGCTCGTTGGAAAAGGTGGGACACTCGGCCATTACATGCAAGACAGTGAGAGGTACCGGGCAGTCGTCGCAATAGGGTTGCAGACACCTCATCCGCAGATGGTCGTGAGCGAGTCTCGTGCACCCAATACGTAGGTGGTACATTACGGCGTCTATTCGGCGGTCGTTGCTATTAACGAGTGCCACTCTCGAACGGTGTCTTTGATTTTTCGTAATTCATCATTTCTCTGCGCCAGCTACTGGGATTGCCATAGCTCGCAAAGGTTTCGCTCGGCAGTGGACAGCACGGTTAGCCGTGGGCAAATCCGACAGGGCCACCTGCCTCGACTCCTCATCGGTGAGCTCACTGCCAGCTACGTCAACATAACCAGGCTCTCAACAGATACACACTGACTCTCCTTCTCTTGTAATTGTTGTATCGTAGTTACTATTCGGTTGATGACGGGGTGGATGCTGTCGCATACTCGAATGGCCTGTGCCACACTCAATGAGTCGAAGAATATTGTAAAGTTGTTTTCATCGCTGTCTCTAATGAGATGCAGCGCCGCGCACACGCCAAACAACTGGGCGGTGTAGGCCGAGGTCACCGGTAATAGTCTATATACTCTGGTTTCATCGTTTGTAGTGGTAGTAGTAGTAAAGGTTTTACTAGCGCTTCAGTGGCACAATGCCTATATCGCGCCGAATTATTCCCGTGGTTATCCACAGGCTCGTGCGCCACCAGAGCGCGAAGTACGTCTCATTCTACATTAATAGGAAGCATTAACGAGCGACTAATATTAATTTTACATAAAGTATATGTATTGAGCGAACAAGGTGATAATGTCTTAGTTGGTGGTGGTATCTATCGTAATGGGTTCATCACAGTTTATTGTAGAGGTCACATCTAATAAGGAAGGTCTTAAG
>LQNS02278100.1:23516159-23533203 GCA_001587735.2 Parhyale hawaiensis
AGATTAATTAAAATCAAACAAAATATAGGCAAACAAAAACAGAGAAAAGGAAAACCACGATGCGATGGGATCGGGCGCCGCAACACGTTCGTTCCACCTGTGTCTCAGCTAACTAGAAAAAGAAGATAATCACCGCTGAGGGAGAGAAAAAGAGAAACAGGTAGGTGTACTAACGGTAGGTACCACCACGTGAAGGTGTGATGTGACTTGAATACAATTGGGAAATTGTATTCCAGTTATCAAATCCTTGTCGCAAGCACACAGTATCCCTTCACCAAAGATGAACACAATATAATTTGGTACCAGTAAACGCTTGGTAAAGGGGTGACTGGTAGTGGCTGTAGTGTAGTGGCTGCGCATCAAACTCGATCTCCCGTTTTAGAACCATCTGTATGGACGTGGGTAGAGTCACCATGTTGGTCCCTGACGTGCTCCGCGAAGAGGGCTTTTATAGAAGGGGTGGGCGGCACTCTTTCTTTCTTCCTTTCTTTCTTGGATATTGCGTGCCAGGGCAAAACGTTGAAACTGGTATGCGCCAGGTTGATTGGTCTTTGAAAAGGATCTTGGCCACCATTAAGAGCTCGATTTCCGTTATGAAAGAGGGGACTTCGTAGTCATTGAAGGAGAGAAGTGTGTACAGAAAGTCGGCTCCCTCTACCCGGTCTCGGCACACACTATTCCAGGCCTGGGGATCGAGGGACTTGTCCTAAGCGGGCTAGGTACTTATAGGTAAGTTGCACCCTACGCTGCTGCCGACAGGGTTCGCCGCTCTCAGCGAAATGACTTGGTACAGGTGATGTACGGAAGGCTCCGGAGCATAGCCTTGGTGCTGCTTTGTGCACAGCGTTCTGCCGCTTTACGACGACGGGAAGTCCTCGCGGACTGTTATGCGACACAGCCATAGTCAAGGATTTGATCGAGGTATAAAAGGGTTTGCCGGTGCCCCACGACAAAAGGTTGAGCCTGCGCAAGTACTGTGTCCTCAACATCTGGATGTGTGGTTTCCATGAGTCTTCTATCTATTATCACTACGAGAAATTCCACCTCTTCGTGACAATTTAACCGTTGTCCGTACATTGTAAGTTCGGGTGACACAAGTCTGGCACGCCATATGTAGAGGGCAGAGGCCTTGGCAGCAGAGAAGGTGAAACCGTGGTCGCTCGCCGTCACAAACGCGGTTGATGGCTCGCCGTAGTCGTCGACGTAACACTCCCAATGTCTAGAGGAGTATAGCATCAGGTCATCTACGTATAATGACCCATACACGTATTGGGGAAGGTCTGCCATGATGTCGTTCATTGTTAGTACGGACAGGATACAGCTATTGACGCTGCCCTGCGGAACCCCTTCATTATGCGTCGTTACAGGGAAGCAGGTCTGTCCTACTCTGACTCTGAAGCGCCGTTCGCCCAAGAATTAATGCAAGTAATAGGCGCAAAAGACCATGTTACCTCTGATGCCTACTTTGTGCAGTTGCAGGAATATTCAGTTTCGCAAGGCTGTGTCGAGTGCCATTAAGATCACAGAAGACATCGATAGTGTGCCCTTTATGTGTCTTGTTTTTTATGATGTAATTTTGTATAAGAACGATGTCATCGGTAGTGCAACGGAACTGTCGGAAACCGCGCTGCGCGTTGCAGAGGAACGGTTGGCTTCTAGATGTTTCTCCAGGCGGGTGTTCACGATTTTCTCCATAATTTTTCCGGGGCAGCTGGTCAACGCAATGGGACGGTAGCTTCTTGGTTCCGTGGGAGGTTTACCTGATTTTACGAAAGATAGTACAGTAGCGAGGCGCCACTCTTCCGGATAGTGGTGAGTTATCCAAATTTTGTTGTACATTGTTATGAGTGCTCAAACCGCTGAATGGTGAATGTGTTTCAGCATCTTGTAGTGTATACCATCAGGGCCAGGACTTGTATTCTTGCATTGTGCGAGGGCTTTAGAAACTTCTAGTGCAGTGATCGGATCGTTGTATGGCACCTCGTTGTCTTCGCAACGGGCAGCAAAGCTCAAGGGTTATTGTTCAAATATTCTCGTTCTCGCCTGAAAAGCGAACGGGTATGTCGCGCCAGTGCTGACCTAGCTGAAATGTCGAGCCAAGCCTCCGTCGACCAGGTCGGGTTCCACAATCACCACCCCATTCTGCTCTTTACAAGGAGGGCCGTGGCGTGGTTTATCGGTTATCTTTTTAACACGTTGTTAGACCTTACTCATTGGAATATTAACGCTTAGCGTAGTTGTGTATTCCTTCTAAGAGGCTTTCCGGGCCTGATGTAGGGTAAACTGTGCCTGTGCGCGTGCACGGTAATATGCTATTTTATTGGCCAAGCATCTATTTCGTTGGTAACGTCGGAGTAGTCTCCTTCTCTCCGCGCATGTCCGCGTGCACTCGTCATTCCACCATAGAACCCGGCGAGGAGCCGCTCCACCTCAGTTATGGTTATGGCCACCGCCGCAGCAATCATCAGGACTTCCGCAAATTGGTCCACGATCTGTTCGACGGGCAGGTGTCTAATTCCTCCATCTGACTCGAGGCCTCGAAGGAAGCCCAATCGGCTCACCGTAGGATATAATGGGGTGCTGCATCATGGTTTGGAGGGTCGGGAAACTAGTATATACACAGAAATGATCGCTCCAGTGGATGTCGTCAGTTACAGTCCACTGGGCGTCAGGAAAGAGGTCAGGAATACAGAGAGTAAGGTCAATCACGGAGGTAGTTAGTTGCTGGGGGAGCGTAGAGAGGGTAAGGTCAATCACGGAGGTAGTTTCTGTATGAACTTGTAGATGGTTCTGTGTTCAGGAGGCACAGATCGGTTGTTCTGAGCAAGTGTTTGACAACCAAATCTCGCATGTTGTTGGCATTATTACCCCACATTGTGTTTAGCATTAAAATCTCTCAAAAAGTAGGAAAGGGCGGGGCAACTGCGTCACTAGACAAGTAATATCCGCTTTACGGATGTGTTCGTTTGGGGAAATACATAGATTGCAGACAGTGGTAGCCACGTTTCGTTAGTTGATTGGTACAGCCATGGCCTGTAAGGGTGAGTTAAGTGGCATCCTCATGCACTGGGAATCTGTATGGACAAGGATAGCGAGTCCCATTCGAGGGACGCGACTTTGGGTGGAGGAAAAATATTCAGCAGTGTATTTCCGAGGCGGTGAGGCTTGGAATGGCCGAGCATGGTCCCTTGAAAACATACACATATAGGTTGATGTTGCTCCCGATGGTTTAGGTTCAATCGGTTTGTTCCGTGACCTCTCATTTTTCACTACAATATTGTACTCATTTGCTATGTTTCCTGTTCGAGCTTTTTTTTTTACCGCCGTATTACGGTAGGAGTAAGGGCTTTCGTGTGAGGTAGTCACAGTTGGTATCGGTAGGTTGGTAAGCATCTTCCTGTCTCCATTCCACGGCCGCACAGTCACCGGCTCACCGCAGGTGGCGAAGACTCCGCACGGTGCCCGAAAGACGCACCGCAACCAGCGGGCAATAGGGCTCCGTCATTGCCCGCACATCGGTCCAGTGAGAACGTGCGCTGCTCGTTCGGACGCTGTCGTCGGTCGGAGTCACGTCGCGTTCCGGCTACATGTGACGTCGCTCGTCTCGTGTGGGCCTGAGTAGTTCGCCGGGTATCACCGAGTTTCTTCGAAACTTTCGGCGAAACGGTATACGCTGTAGAGAATGAATCGCTGCTCGGTAAGCGTTCCGAGGCGTTTCATTGCATTTAGTGCTGTTAAGGTCTTTAGCCGTACTGTTTTTCGGTATTAGTTTCATTTTCCAGCTTTTATGCAGGTCTATCCCAATTGTATCCATTCGGCATGTTTCTGTTCTGGGGCACAACCGCCTGGACCGCGACACAGCGAGAAGCAACTGGCGCAGCAGAGGCAGAAATAGCTTCAACAGAGCCAGAAGCAATAGGGGCAGAAACAGCCCCCGCAGAGCTGGGAGCAACCGTCCCGGCAGAGGCAGTGAGGCTACACTAGCACCAGCGACGGGTGCAATGGCCCCAGCGGAAACTGGCACAGTAAATTAGGACCAGAGGCTCCATCGAGACAGGAAGCAGATATTGCGGAGGCAACAGGGATGGTGAAGGCTTCTTCATCCGTGGCACACTTACTCAGAACATGATCCACCTCAGCCAAGGCCGCCTTAAAAAAGGAGCCGACAGGGGACACGCAGAGACCAATGGCAGGTGCAGCAATGTTAGCGGAAGATAGGTTGGGCACAATATAGAAGCTGTAGCGGTAGCCACAGCGGGAGAAGCAGTAGAATCAGGAAGGAGCCGCGGGAGAAACAGGGGGTGTCAGTGGAGTACGTAGTCGCGGGCAGAGAGAAACGGCAACATTCATTGCAGAGACTGTTGTTGTGGTTATCGTTTTACCAGGGTCAGAAACAGGGGAAGCCCCAAGTTCAGAAACGGCGGCGAGCTTCGTTAGCTCCTTGTGCAGCAGCACCAGCGCCAAGTTCATTGTGGGTCGGTCTTTCAGTCTGGGTAGCTCCATCGGCCAGCGACATGCGAGGTGACGGCCGTCGCCGTACCGGTGAGTCCGGAGCGCCGCTCGTACTCTCACTAGTGTCGCGTAAGGCACGGGCTTAAGATGTGCCCGGTCAGACCTGTCGACTTCGCACGAATCTCCTTTCCTCAAAGTGACTTACGTGTTCTTTAGTTCTTTAGCCTGGGTAGCCAGGACCTCTTGTTCGTGTTTTTATACGCTGCAGGTTGTTGAACTTGCTGAATGGGACTTACCACTGTTGGCGCACATGCTTGGTGCGGTACAAGGCTGTTCATATTGTGGTCGTGAAGCATTTGCACATATTGTGGTTAGTTTCCGACAGATCTTTGCCACGTGCTCAAATTCCTGGCACTTAAAGCAGCGGCGGGGGCAAGGGATGTACAAAAGTAAAGGGCATATCACCCAGCCAATTTCTATGGCAGGTGGGAGAATGTGCGCATCAAAGGTGAGGATGTAGATGGGCGTGTCAATAGCTCAGCCATATTTCTTTCTCCTCACTCCATATTTTGAGAGGCCACGGAGGAGTTCCTCGTCAGTACATATTTCAGCTTTTTGAGATACCCGATTATTCCCTTGGTTTGGTTGAGGCGGTCGTTGGGGGCAGTGGAGACTTCAGCTCCTCCAAACGACCTTATTGCCTGCCTTTGCTCTCGACGGCTCCTCATTCTTTGCCTCAACTAGAAGTGCGCCGGTTCTCGTCTCAGTTATCTAGCGGGTTTGCCTCCAAGCGCACGCTGCAGGTCCCCGTACGCCTTCATCACGTCAATGGCCCAGATATCAACTCCGTTTTTTGTGCTGATATTAAAGAAACGTTTGAAGTTGGTCTGTGGTCTTTGGTTATACTCAAAGTTTGAGTCTTGGTCAAGTCGCAGCTGACCAGGTTCCCGCCGTCGTGATCGGCGCCGACGCCAACCGCCCGTCCCGCCGCCAGAGCGTCCAAGGGGTTGATAGGGCAATAGTTCATACTTGGTCTTATTACAGTTGGAGCCAGGCACAATGCACACGCCTGCACTCGCAGCGGGTTGCTGCGTCGGGGTCGGCCTGGGCGGTTCGACAGTTTCAGAGTTCAGTTTAAAGTCCATTTGGGAGGGCCGGTCCGTCATCCAGGAAGGCAAGCAAGGAAGGAAGAAGACCGCGAAGGGTGAACCCCTTCTCACGGAAGGCCAGTCTTTCCTATATGGGTGGATCAGGAACACAGGATGATGAACAAATAAAAGAAATCACGACCCAGTAGGATCGGGCTCCGCTCACGTTTGTTCTACCTCAACTTACTAAATGAAACAAGAAAATAAACACCGCAGAATAAAAAAAATGAGAGAAACGAAAACAGGTAGGTATAGGTACTAATAGTACCGCCGCGAAAACAAGTGGGCCTACTTCAATATAATTATGGTAATTGTAAGCCGATGATCAAATCCTTGCCTGAAGACACGGAAAGTCCCTTTACGAAAAATAAAAAAAGTATCTTCACTAGGTATCAGAAAACATGTTGGTAAAGGGAGTGTTTACAATCCATATTTTAAGACACTTCAAACTACCGATTATACAAAAAATTAAAGCTGATAAAACACTAAAACACGGACAGTTTTCTGGCTGAGGACCAACTATCTCCGCCAAAAGGAAAATAACTAGCTAAGTTCATCTAAAAAATATGGTACGCAACGTTAGGGAAAGTTGACACTTTATGTTAGACAAATTAGGGGAAAGAGATGTAGCTTGCCCTGAGAAGTAAACAGAACAGTCAGATTCGTGCACTTGGAGCGAAATAAACTTAGTGAACCAGCTACAACATGTAGGGAATTTCTATCTTCAGCGTTCGACTACCCACTGCGGGTCGCGTTTCATGGGTACTTACAGACCGACTGGGGGCAGTCTGTCTGTAATGGAGGCGAATGGTCAATCGGCAGCTGACGGTCGAAGTTTCCAACAAGTTACAACTATCAGATTACATAGCTGGCAAAGACGAAGTCCTATTCTCAGACAGGAGCCGAGACTCAAGCTACGGCCGTCAGTGAGCTCATGCCGTGAAATGCTGATCAAAAATTATTTCGCTCGAAGTGGGCGAATCGAGGACACCTTTAGCTATTTCAATATCAACACTTACTTGATGCGATCGAACGCCTTCCTGAGATCATTCTTGTCGCGAGTGTCACTGTAGCTCTGAAGAGCGGCAGCGTAGCAAACCAGCGATAAGTCTTCCATATTGCCTGGCTCCTCAGCTTCACCAGTAATAAAGCAGACCTTGATGAGTTGCTTCGCCGGTTTAAAAATCGGACGAATTTGCTCAATCAAGCTTTTCACTGCAGCCACCGCATACATATTTTCGTCTGAAATCTTTGAAACTAGAGCGTCCACTTTCGATGAACTATGCCCCAGGTTTTCTTTGTTAGAGCAGCTGGGAAAAGGACGTTCATCGCTACTTTCTACTTTGTTTTCAACATCAACGGTGTTATGACAGCTCCACAAAATTTCGTTGCCCTCAGAAGACTTACTGTCACCAAGTTTAATACGTTTCGAAAGGCTACCGTTTTGAAAGGTTAAATTTTTAGTAAGGGAATCACTTATACTTGCAGCTTGTTCATTTAAAGGCAAAACCGGGACAATCTTTGCCGTACTGGAACGACTGGGAATAGCAGACTGCAATGATGGGGAATTGAATTCAACTAATGCATCAGCTTTTCGCTTCCTTTCTGGCGTGCGAAGCAGCTCGTGCTGAGCGGCGGACAGTTGCTCGTCTCTGCCCCTATCATCGACCGCATCCACTAATTCTTCCTTTGGCACAGACCCTGCAGGCCGAATCGCTCCAAGAGACGACGAAAATTCTATTAAGCCTTTAACAGCATAAGCATTTTTCGGATGGCGCTGTAGGGGTGACGTAGTGTGTATTGTTTCTGTGCGCTGTTTCTTTGGCGCGGGTAAGTCATCAGTATCAGATACATTAGAGCAACCTTCGGAGTTCACTCTAGATTGTTTGTGTGTTTGCCCAGTGGCATCGAAACAAGAAAAATGCTTGCGCTTTTCGGCATGAGGACACTTCCCTAATGATTCTGAATCTCTGCTATCTGAAGAACTGTGGTGACATTTGATGCATGATTTATTAGAATTGTGTTTCGGAGAGGGTTCTGAACCCTTACTGTCGGGACAGCTATGTTGACGCTTGATATAATTCTTGTGAGAACTGCATTCTGGCAAAGTTTTTAGACCATCATCCGATGAATTAAGGCGACGCTTGACGCAATTTTTGTCCGGAGAACTGCATTTTAGTGAAGACGCTGGGCTTGTACAATCGGATGAATTGTGGCGACGCTTGACGCAATTTTTGTCCGGAGAATTGCACTTTGGCGAAGACGCTGGGCTTGAACAATCGGATGAATTGTGGCGACGCTTAACGCAATTTTTGTCCGGAGAATTGCATTTTGGTGAAGACGATGGTTTTGTACAATCAGATGAATTGTGGTGACGCTTGACGTAATTTTTGTCCGGAGAATTGCATTTTGGCGAAGACGCTGGGCTTGAACAATCGGATGAATTGTGGTGACGCTTAACGCAATTTTTGTCCGGAGAATTGCATTTTGGTAAGGACGCTGGGCTTGTACAACGGGATAAATTGAGACGGCGCTTGATGTAATTTTTGTCCGGAGAGTTGCATTCTGACGAAGCATTTAGACCTTCATCATCGGATGAATCGTGGCGCCGCTTGACAGAATGTTTGTGAGAATTATATTCTGGCGAAGCCTTTAGATTACCGTCGGATGAACTGGGACGACGTTTGATAGAATTTTCACCCCGAACATCTTTTTTTGAAGAAGTAAATGGTTCAGATTCTTCATCGGCTATTGAATTGTTCGGGCATTTGGTGCAATTTTTGCTTCGAGAATACTTTTTGGGGGAGGTGAGCGACTCTGATACCTTACAGTCTTTCGATTCGCCACTTAGCTCAAGCAATGACTCTACTCTTTCAGGAGAAAACATTTCTCTGACAGTTTCTGCGCTTAAAAATTCGTCTATCATCGCAGCAACGTCCGCTGCTGTCTCTTCACCTATACCATTAACGTCGACAAACTTAGGAGAATTTTGTGATATTTTGCGCTTATTTTCGACAGTTCCTTCCTTCCACGGTTTCGCAGAGCTCAAAGACGTAGCAGGATGGCAATTCGAAGATTGTTTTGGAGGAGCCTTAAAAATAGTAGAAATAACTCTACTATCAGTAACATCGGCGACAGTTGACTCGTTTTCTTTAGATGTTACCGCCTTGACATCACTTGATTCTTGCTGTGAATGAGAATTATGTCTAACTCTGTCACATTCAACGTTCTCGTTCCCTAAAGTGGGAACAGATACGGAACTATCAGCATAGTTAGATCCGGCGTCAGTGGTGGCAGAAACCTTCCTTGAAATCTGTAAAAACTTATTCTGTGAACTGCCTTCAGTAATCGTTCCGTTCTGGGTGGAGGAAATTCGGCTGGACTGAGTTTCTCTTGCTTGCTTTGCTCCATTCTCAAGTGTGGATACCACTGCGAATTCCTTACTCTTACAAGAACCCACCTTCTTCCGTGGATCGTTACGTTGATCAGAAACGAAACTGTCATTTATAGAAAGCAAGTTCTGAGGCACAGAACTACATGATTCTAACGATAAAGACCGACACACTTTGCTACCATTTTCGGGACGCGGAGCATGTTTCGCTTTTTGTGCATCTCTTTTATCGGATGACACACATGCACTAGCACATTCAGGTCGACAAGGAAGCGTAAGATCCGGCAAAGTTTCATCTTCAAAACAAAGGTCAACTTGTAATCTTGGAGAAACTGATAGTAATGGCTTACAACCTATTTCGGGGGCATTGGTCTCCGAAAAATGTTTTCTCCGTGACGAATGGGATTTAGATACAGACGAAGATGGTTTTCTACAATTACCAGCGGAATGGGTAGAGGCACATGTGTTTTCAAGAGATTTTGAAAAGTGGCCAGAAGAAAGAGATCCTTTGTCACGAGATTTTGAAGAATGAGTAGAAGAAGAAGAAGAAGGCATTTCATTACGAGATTTTGAAGCTTGTGTTTTGTCAGATTTCGAAGAATGTGTTTTGTCAGATTTTGATGAGCGGGCAGAATTTTTGTCAGGAGATTTTGAAGAGCGGCCAGGTTTATCATCAGATTTTGTAGAGTGGACAGGTTCAATGTCATGGGATTTTGTAGAGTTGGGTTTGTTATCCGGAGATTTTGTAGAGCGGACGGGTTTATGGTCATGGGATTTTGTAGAATGGGTATGTTTGTTATGGGATTTTTCGGAATGGGCAAGATTTTCGATGGAAGATTTTGTCGAATGGGCAAGTTTTTTGTCAGTGGATTTCGTAAAATGGGCAGATTTTTTGCCAAGATATTTTGTATGGGAATGAGAAGAGGAAGTCGCTTTTCTATCAAGTAATTTTGTAGCGGCATGGGCAGAAGTGGGTGTTTTTTTCAATGATTTTAAAGATTGGGGAGAAGTAGGTGTGTTCTCAGAAAAGTTTGTATGAGAGTGGGCAGGTGTTTTGTTGCGAGATTTTGAAGAGTGAGTAGCAGCGGATATTTTGTCATAAGACTGGGCTGTAGAAGCAGGCATTTTGTTAAGACATTTTGAAGTCAAGGTAGAAGAAGTTGCTTTGTCAACAGATTTTGAGGGAGGGACAGAGGAAGCCTGTGCTTTGTCCGGGTATTTTGAGGAATGGGTAGACGGAGCGACTTTTTTAGATTTAGTAGGGGATAAAGTAGGATTTTTATCGGGAGATTTGGAAGACTGAGGGGTTTTATCACATTTAGAAGCCAAGTGGGAAGAAGTATATTTTTTGTCTGATGTTGAAGAGTGGGCAGAAGAAAGTTTTTCACCAAAAGGTTTTTGGGTACAGGCATATGATTTTTTATCAAGAGATTTTGTAGGAGAGGAAGCGGGAGACGCAGGTATTTTGTGAGATTTTGTACGGGAGTGAGATGAAGTGGGCTTGTTCACCGACTTTGCCGAGTGGGTTCTGGAAATGTGTTTATCTGAAGATTTAGTACGGGCTGCTTTGTCAAATTTTGTAGGCCCAAGTTCATCAATGGCTTGGCACTGAGAATCAGAAATATTTTCAATTTTCTTTTCTTCCATGACTTCAACGGTTTTGCAAGCATTAGAAGTTCCTCCATCCGAAGACAAACGTTTGGTTAGCTGTATTCTTCTACTGATTAAACGAGCCAAAATGGCACGACGGTCGCAAACGTTACTGAGGACATCGCTAGCGACGGTGCCGCCTGGGTTTAGGGCAACGTTGGTACTACATGCGGGCTGTTCAGAACAGTTGGCATTTGCCAGCACTGAGGTGGAATCAGGTAAACTGGCGCTTGTCAAATCTGCTCTACTGTTAGCATTTATCCACAGGTTTTCTCCAATAGTGGAATTTTCCACAGTTAGCCCAGGGCCCTTAACGTTTGCCTGTAATACGCTGTTGTCAGCTACTACACCATTTCCACTAGATAAAAGGGAGTGAACTGTACTGTTACCCTGGTGGGATTGAGGGCCATCATCTTCCAAAACTTTGGACTGATGAGACTCGCTCTGATTTTGGAGGCCAAAAACAGGCAAATGTGCATCACTGGCACTGTTTGGGCAGGCTGTCAAGTCCTTCGATTCAACAGGCAAACTGACGTCATCTTCAAGTTCCTGACAGTATGACAAATGTCGTGATAATTCGCGAACTTCATCAGCTAGGGTATAACGTTCAGGTGGGTGATCACAGCTTTTGTTACAAGTACTTATAGAACCAAGCTGAGCATCATTTACACTTCCTCTTTCTCCATCACTCAATGCACTTCGTCTGTTACCACTCGAAGTCGACTCATCCGAACAGCGAGCAACTTCATCATGTCTGCTGCTCCCTTTACCCATCCCAGGCAAAGTATTGACAGCAATTGCACCAGTTGATTTGGGACAGCCGTGTGTACTGCTATCCAAGGGAAAATTGTCATCCACCAATACGTCACGTATTCTATCATAGATGCTGCTCGGAGTATCACTCACAGTCTTAGTCAAGAAACTATGATTGACTTTCAGCGTTCCCAGAAGGTTACTTTCACAGCCTGCTAAACTAGAGACATTAGCTTGAGGAGGCCCCGTCATTGCGGCGTCATTCAGAGGCCAAGCATCAGCAATAAGATCTTCAGTTGGCTTAGGAGTGTAATTTTTGCCTCGATCAAGAGACGAAACCTTTTCCTTTTTACGGCTGTGGCGGTCTTTCTGTTCACAAGTATGCACCTTTTCCAGTTTACAGACAGGAGCCAGCGTGTCTTGTTTAAAGCTGGGATCTTTCTTTTTGTGCCGCCGAGTACTATGTTGCTTTGAACTATGGTGAGCTTTGTCTTTCTGCTCAGCCTCTGGGCACAAGTTATTTTTCTTTTCACAACCATTATCCTTTACTTGTTTATGATTAGAACTCTCTTCTTCCTGTTCGTGACTAAGGTCCACATTTTCTTCCTCAGAACTAATATCCATATCTATAGGCTCGCAATTAGCGTCCATATCTTGCCGCTGACCACTGTCCCTATATCCTCTCTGGAGACCTAAGTTGACGGTTTCTCGCTTCAAAATACAATCCTTGTCTTCTTGCTCACGGCGAAAGCCCAAACGTTCATCAAATGTACGATTAACATTTTCCCGCTCACAGAGACGCTGCTCCACGTGCCATTTCATTTCACCATTAGAAAATTTTTTACGTCTACGACTAGACGGCTTTGCTTTTAGCTGATGACTTTGTTTTCGGATTACTTGCTCATCACTGTGGAAGGTTTCATTTGACACACGAGAAGGAAATTCACTCCGCGGTGATGAGCACAAAGTACTACTGTTTATTTTAGAAATGTCATCAGGGCACACTTCATCCACTTTTATTATTCCAACACTCTCAAGGTTCTGCCCAGCCGTTTCAACTTCAACAATAGTTGCTTCCACAGAAGTCGTTTCATCGATAGGAGCCGCGTGGAAAAATTCGTTAGTAAATTCAACTTCACTGGACTCGACTTTCACTTTCGACGATATCTCATTGATTTTAACAAGTTCAGTAGAGGTACCATGTGCTTTGCCAGACTTTCGCTCACTTGCATCAATGTTGGTTTGCTCTTGACGAAATTTGGCTCCCCGTTTATGAGAAGTGGCTTGTGTTTGGCTAGATTTCAATGCGTTTTTATCAACATCTGCTTCCGTTGTACCAGATTTTAGCTCATTATCAGGAGAGGCTTGTGTTGACCTAGATCTTGAATTTGCACAATCACTGGCTTGCGTTAGGCTAGATTTTAAAACATTATTGAGTGTGGCTGGGGTTGAACCAGATTTTCGTTTACTGTTGGAAATGGAACGATGGCCTGACATTGCCTCATCAGTACGAGACACAGGATTAGCGACAGGGGATTCTTCTACATCGCAACCGGCAACAGACAGCTCGGGAGAAATATCTTTATTGACTGCAGAAACAATAGGTGAAAGACCGTCAGCGGACAATGACCTTTCTTGCTTGATAGTTATGCCAAGATTGAACTGAGATACAGCAGCCAAAGCAGTACTTTTGTTAGTGTTCTTCGATTTTTTAATACTACGAACATTTGCTGAATTTGGAAGAACTTCTGAATCACAACCAGAAGAGGCGTCAGCGGGAAGATCTTTCTCCCGTTTGATACGCAGAGGCTGGCACTGATGAGAGTTCGATGTACAGACACTTTTTTCCAAGGCAGTATCTTTCTCCTGCTTGACCTTACTGTTGCTCTCACCTGAGAGCAAAGCTCTGGTAATGTCATTAGCCGAGGACACGGTGTCCTCAGTAGCAGTATTTTCTTGCTTGACACTGCCACGGTTGGGAGGCTCAACAGTAGAAGTGACTGCAGCTGTAGCAATGGGTGCATTTTTATTGCGCATATTTCGATCTTTTTTGGGCCCAAGACCATTGTGACTCTGTTTGGAATCACTCTTTACATTAGTAATCGCAGAAGAATCTTCAGCAGGACAATTTCTCTCTTCTTTAACTGAACTCGTACTAACTAAAGCAGGAACACTTGCAACTTCTTCGCCAGTAGATGAAGTATCATTCAGCTGCTCAACTCTTTCTTGTTTGACACTGATAGGAAGTGAAGAATCGAGAGACTTGTCCTTTGCCGGAACGGTAACGTTTCCAGGGTCTAGATTCTCTTCTTGCTTGATGCCCACAGTCTGAGAAGTAGTCGACTGCTTAACCGTAGTTACACTTTGCTGGACGTGCCCAGGAGAGGTAGCGAACAATTGCGAGCTAGACACAATTCTTGTTATTGCTGCTAAAATAACGGAGGAGGCTGACGCACTGATGCTGGAAGAACTTTCGCCCGACATCTGTCTGTTTTCCGACACTTGCTCGTCCAAAGTCTGCAGAGACGATGCAGACCTCGGATTGTTGAGAGTCATAGAAGGTGATGCTTCATTAGCCGAGCTACAAGTTTCAGAGCCAGCATTATCAGACGACTTTCTGCTAGACGCGGCAGTTTCTGAAGCTTTAGCAGACATAACGGAATCAGGAAGCCGAGTAGTTATTTTACCATCACAGGCACCATTCTCGCCGAAGTCAACACTAGTTGCCTCAAAGGAAGCACACTTTTCCTTAATATTACTTGCAACACTAACTGCAGTCGCCTTGACAACAGAATTTTTCGTACTTCTATTCCCGCCACCTGCATTTTCACCAGTGCACCTGCTTCCACCCGTTCGCTCTCTTTTTTCTATGCTTCCCGGTTTACTTTTTGCCTTATCAAGAGCTCCACTAGCTTCGCCGTCAGCACCTTCAAGTTTAACGAATCTTTCGCCATTAGAACTTTTTGCATTCTTCTCACCAAGAACACTAGATGGCACTGCGCCAACACCACCAGTAGTAACACTTGTATTATCATTTTCAACAGCAATATGCTCACCAGCAGTACGATCATCAACACTTACGTCACTGCTCTTCTGAGATGCACAACGGGCATTAGTTCCGTCACGGTTTCCACTACGGCCACAAAAAGCTAGGTGACCATCTTCGCTCTTGGCGTTGGCAGCGCCATTGTTGGTATCGCCGTCAGTCGCGCATTGACTCTTAGATTCGCTATAACCGTCGTTACTAGCATTACATCTAACACTAACTGTTGACTCAGCACTAGTAGCACTTCCAACAAGAGCACCGTTCTCGGTGATTACATCATTACAAGCAGTCGAGTCACCACCACAACTGATTTCAATAACAGTTTTGCCATCACGTTCTCCGACACTACCTGCAGTACGTTTCTCACCATCTTCACCGTCACTGACAGCAGTGCCGCCATCACTATCATTTGAGGAGGTGGCAGCAAAACTAGAGTTAGTAGCACAACTATCAGAACTTCTAGAAAATTCTCCACCATCGACATCACTGTCACAGCTGGCGTTGCCGTCGGCCAGGAGTTCCGCCAAGTTGCGAACAGCAATGTATGGTTTTTCTCCGACAACTTTGGTAGAATTTATTGAACTGCACGACACAGACTTCTGCTTGCTGGTACTCAGGGATTTTGATTCAGTACGACGATAGGAAATAGTTTTCGAGCAATGTATCTCAGAAGATGAAGAACAGGTCCACTCTTTGGAAGAATCAAATTTCAAAGCCAACTTTTGACCACTTTTTTCAGAATTTTGTTTGAGATTCGATTCTATCTCTGGCTTTCTTTGGGACTCTGAGCTTACCTTTCCATTCAACGTTGTCTCAGAATCACACAGTAATTCTTGGCTTTGTTTGGTATCCAATGTCGTTCTTAGACGTTGAATGTTGTTCGATACTATCTCTGAGCTCTGTTTGGTACTGGATGTAGTCTCTGGGCTCTGTTTGGTACTGGATGTAGTCTCTGGGCTCTGTTTGTTAGTCGATATCGTCACTGAACTCTGCTTTATATTAAATCTTATCGTTGCGCTCTGTTGGGTATTTGATGTCTCTGGGCTCTGTTTGGTATCTGACGTTGTGTCCGGGTTCTGTTTGTCATCTGACGTAGCCTCTGTGCTCTGTTTGCTATCTGATGTTATCTTTGGGCACTGTTTGGTATCTGACGTTGCCTCTGTGCTCTGTTTGGTCTCTGACGTTATCTTTGGGCACTGTTTGGTATCTGACGTTGCCTCAGGGCTCTGTTTGGTATCTGACGTCGTGTCCGGGCTCTGTTTGGTATCTGACGTCGTGTCCGGGCTCTGTTTGGTATCTGACGTTATCTTTGGGCACTGTTTGGTATCTGATGTCTCTGAATTTTTTCTTTGCGATTTCATCACTATAGCATCACGAGGTGCACATGTCTTCCTTTTATGTGGAGACAATCGACTAAGCACATTTGTCTTGGGTATTGGAATTAAATTGCTCCCAAGTCGAAGTCGTTTTTTGGGTGATGGCTTCTTACGAGGAGACAAACGCTGCATATTAGGAGACGTATCATAATGCGCACCCAAGCGTCGCCAGACATGATTTTGCAGGGTTTTTGATGGCCCACGACTACCTTTCAAAAATGTGCTTTTTTTACCATAATGAGGGGAAGTTTGAGGAGACTGATCCGATAATGAACAGCTGGGACTTGAATCGCGTGACGAGTGAAGATGGTGCGTCCTCATATTCACCCTGTCTATAGCAGAGGCAGAGGAGCTCGGCATTTGCTCATCAGGTAGCACAGGGAATGGGCGCTGAGCACAGGAGGTCAAAGACCTTTTCTCTCGCTCACATTCATTCTGTTCAATACGACTTCGGCAAACACTTTGAACAAAGAGTTGGGACACATCAGGCGTAATCTGCCACGAGTTGAGTGGAAGTGCAGAGGACTGCAGAAGTGTCAGCACCTCGCCTGAAACACCAGTTACAATTGTGCATTAGTTCGGACTTCCTTAGACAAAACACAAAGTGGTAAATAGTGAAAGGGAACGGGCAGGAAATATGGTGGGAAAATAATTAGCCTATACACAGAGAAGCAAAGCAAATGGTTACATACAGTAAGTTGGAAAAATTGAAGGAGACCACTAACGACACTGTCACAGCTACAATAAGAAACTTTAGAAATTCAAGGCACAAATTAGGCAGGATGAGCTTCAGCTGAGAAACTTCCTCCAGTAAGTAAATTAAAGCATGTAGGTAAATATAACGTGTAGATCTCCACTAAGTGAATGTTTTTTGTTCTCAATACTATTCATAGATTGAGTTCGCTTAAGAGGCGACTTTAAAATAAGACTTACGAATTAAGGTACAATTTAAAGTATAATAAAACACAAAGAGACATGTAGTGAGTCAAGACAAAAGAGGGGCGAAGAAGAACCCATAGAAGAGGTCAAAAGTGAAACACCTGAAGCACCCAAGAACAGATAATACATTCGTGTAACTCATTGCATAGCGTCGACCGGGGTGATTCAACGCACTTCGTACGCCGGGGTAAATAATCGCAGTGGACTTTTCACCTCAAAAATGAAAAAAAAGAGGAAAACTGAATACACCATCGGAAAGCCTATCTTTTTCTCTATAAAATGATGTATT
>LQNS02278100.1:23705135-23719049 GCA_001587735.2 Parhyale hawaiensis
CTGCACGTGTGACCAACGATCTTTAACTTGATTTGCCCATGAGGAAGATGCAAAACCAGCTGACAGTTATGGACTGATTTATTGTTTGTTTTACCTCCGAGCTTCTGTAAATCAATTGAAGAAAACATGAACCGATATAATATATACTATAATTCTGCTTGAGGCTCCATCCGTCCGTACGTCCCTGCGTCTGTCGGTTACGCTTTCACTATTAGCTAAGGGCAATTTAACTTGCAAGAAGTTCTGATTTTCTCTGGGAGGAAGTTCAATAATATCTGTCTTCTTTTCGTATGCTCTTGAAAAAATTTCCAGGCAGTATCGAAGCAAAGACATGAAGTTCCTATTGCACGTATCATATACCTACATACCAAGGATTATGAGACGAACAGGTTAACCCAGGGGGCGGAGCCAATGCCACCTCAACAACGTGTTTTCTAGGTGGCCATGGCGGAGCCAAGCTGTAGTGCATCATGGGTTATGAGGCATGTGACGTCATATAGTTCAATTACGGTAATTCGCAGCTATTTAAATTATTTCTCCAACATTTCATTTGGGCCTCCAGAGTGTCCTACATGTCTTACAATCATTATAGTTGCACAAAAATATGTGTCAAAGCATCTACAAACTTTTTTAGCTCTATGAAGAACAAAATTTTAAAAGAACGTTGGTTGAAAGGCTCGTAAAAGAGCAGATGAATTCAACCGGCAAATGCCCGCATGTATCAGAAGCACTTTTAGAGCTAAGTCTATCGTCTTTAAAATGCAATAAATCAATTGAGCTTTTTCGAGAGTAATATGGCATTCTAAAGATGGATGTATATGAGTGCATACCGCAATGTATTTTTCTATTTATTTTCGTCTTCTACCAGTGATCTGCTATCCTCTATAATTTCAAACCGCTGCAACAAAAATTTGCTTAATGCGAGCGATTGAACGCCAATTAGAATAACTTTTTAGCAATGTTTATAAAAAATTAAAGGACAAAAAAAAAATTGCTTTTCTTTCGGCGAAGTAGTATTGAAGCAAAAATCGATATAAAATACGCAGAAGCCATACAATTGCTCGGTAAATTTAGAAAAAAAAAAATCAGCTGCTATACGCTGCCCGCGTTACAGCAGTAGGCTGTAACAATAGGATCGTGTCCGACTCGCGTTAACTAACATGCATAAAAAGTTACTAAACCGTTTTTCCCACACCTTAACTGTCTTAAGGAACGATGCCGTTGAAACTGGCGAAGGTTAAATTTATATTTTTCCAATGACGCTGTAGTTTTTCCGATTAGGAGAGGCGGATATGTTAACGACGCGTACGCAACGACACAGCTTAGGGCAACATTTTACCGACACTCTCCGACCGGGTGCGTGCCTCTTACGGAAAAACAACCTAAATAATAATAAAATTTTATTCTTCTGAGAGCTTAAAAAGTTCTTAGATGCTCTGATACATATTTTTGTGCAACTATAATGATTGTAGGACACTCTGGAGGCCCAAATGAAATGATGGAGAAACAATGTAAAATAGCTGCGAATTACCGTACAGTACTTGAAGTTTATAACGTCACTCGCCTCATTAGTACTGTCCTATTTACCCATGATGCACTACACCTTGGCCCCTCCCTCTGGGTTAACCTGTTAGTCTCATAATCCTTGCCTACATACCGTACCGATTTCCATATCTTGAAAGATTCACGTTGCTGAGGTCGCAAAGGTAACGATCCAAACATGGGAAAATTCATATCCAGACTACGGTGCAGCGAGCTGTTCTGAACTGCTTCATTCTAAAGCATTTTTGAAGTGAAAACGCGCGGTGTTTAAGGAAATCCCGTGAGCTGACAGAAAAGGGCTTTCGGCGACCTGAGTAAATTATTGAAAAAGGGGCTGAGTCTGTTGTATTTTTATTTTGTGGGAAAGCTATAGCACATATAAAGTAAAAAGTAGTCACGGGTTCCGATATTGAATTAAAATCATCAAAATCACCGATGAGAAACATGAAAATGTTAAAAATATGAAAGCCAAAATATTAATATCTTTAGACGTTGAGAAATAACGGTTAGCGAAGGCGTGTAAATACAGAAGAAAACAATCAGAACAGTACTTTCGAAGAATGAGATTGCTGTAGTCTATTGGTTTTTATGCTGTCTTTATGTCTAGCTATATCATGAAATACTAGGGCAAAAACTTCGCTGGTAAAACATCGGCGAGGTCCACCGGTGCTACAGTGTCTGGCATACACGGCGCGCTACGGTAGGCCTCCTGCGTACAAGTCGAAATTCGGAAGCGCTTCACGTTCTTCGAATACATGTTTATGTGCGGGTGACAACGGCTGAATCTATTAAGACACATCGATTCAAAATTGGTACACTTGCGAATTAAAATTCAATAGAAATTCACAGTGAGATTCGAAACTGAGCAAGTAGCCCTCGTTGTTACGAAATAGCTGCCGCGGCTCGGAGTTTAAACAGTTTATAAATAAAATAATATTAGACAAGCCGAAACTGCATACACAGCAGCGTAATGGAAAGGATAGGGAGAAACGTTTCCATGTTTAGAGGTTAGACGGAGTTAATAAAGTTTAAGAGAGAGACAGGCGCTGTATATGGGGCAGGTTTGGCTGACCTGTATTAGCCCTATGAGGTCGAATTAAAGTGAGTTATAGTAGATAGTATCATAGGTTAGGCTTGCTTCATTTTGCAAAGTGAGATCATTAACCAACCGTGGAAGTTTCACGGGTCCCGCTAGTCTATAGATTAATACGCTAGTGCCAACGTACGTACCTACCTCTTGTGTCACGCTCGTCATCAGTGACAGATAGAAGCAAGTTAGAGATATAATTTGGTTGTATCCATGATACGGAGGATAAATTTGAGCTGGGCTACATGAACGTGTGCGTTAAAATTAAAGATGATATGGGCAATACAATTGGACTGTGTCACATATATATTTCCCTTGCGCACAGGCAGAGTGTTGAACAGACTTTTCAAAGCAAAGAAGCTGGTGATGGTGACCCCTCCGTGGGCAGGAGGGAACGGAGACTGATAGCACGCGCTCTTTAGCTAGCAAATAACACCTGATTATTGCGAAAGGAAAGAAGATGGTGATGATAACTCAACGGGTCACGGCCAGTTTAGTTTAATATCAAACTGGAGAAAACAGTATTTGTATATTACCATGAAATTTTCAGGAGTCCAACCTGAAAGGTAATGGCCGTGAAAGTTTCACGGCTTCAGCTAGTGAACAATGAATGGGATAGCTTTTCTCTTCATTTTAAACATACCGCGCAACTTTCGCGACACTCCATCCAAGAGGAACGAAAGTTATATAGTATATACACTGCGTTCCAAAGAGTGCTGTTCCCACCAGTAACCGAGGGTTAAAGTTAAGGCTGCTCTAGTTTAGGGGATCCTAACCATTTCTACGGGAATCACCACTAAAAGCTTTTTGTTTTTTGTATGTTCTGGCGCTGGTATTGCACTTGTCGAATCCTAACATCTTAAGCGCTATTTTTTCAAATATTTCAGAATGTGGAAGAAATAACCTAGAATATTAAACAACTTTTGGGCGAATTAGTCCCATAGCTAACTGGTTAACCCTTTCTCAGCGTAGGGTTAACGTCCCACCTACCATTTTAAATCATTGGCTATTTGGTTAACCGTATCTGACTGGTTTTGCCATTTCACTACAAGCATTTTTACCTCCTTTGTTTCCAGAGGAATACTAGTCCTTGCAGCGTGGTAACACAGCCTGAATTAAATACTGCTAAATACTGCATGCACTGTGCTGTATAGGTATTTGTACAGTATTGCTAGTGTATATTCGGTTGAGCCAGACGCAGCCCTAGACTGAACAGTAGTATTTATTGCACTTAAAACATTACATCTGTTCATTTCCTGTACATATTATTGGAGAAGGAAAATTCGAACTTTTACTAAATTAAATCTGACAAGATATAAGTAATTAATAAACTGTAAACGTAATATCACTGCATAAATTAATAGCCTAAGACCACCTTTTGCTCAACCGGCATATTTATAAATTTCTTATTCCATACAATACAAAAGTAGGCACTGCAGCCAGCCACAACAGTTTTTTTGCTAAGGCTGGAGGCCGCAATCACACGACTCAAGTAAGGCTGAATGTAGGCCTTTTTACTGTTTTGGCTGGATTGCAACTGGCCGCAAGTGCCCAGCTCTAATGTGATGTGTATCCCAGAATGGGGAGTCCGCCTTACACGCCGCAGCGCTGTACGGGCACATCGAAGTGGCGCGGCAGCTATTGAGGGCGGGAGCTGATCCCTCTCTGAGAAACGACCAGGGCCTGACCGCGGCCCACATCGCCTTACGAGCGGGTCATCTCAACGCCGCCAAGCTTCTTCAGCAGACACCTCCGTCACCCAAAAGGTCTCCACACTCACCCCGGGGCACACCCACAGGGTCCCTAAGCCGGGGGTCATCTCAGCCAGGGTCGCTGGAAACCATCGTTGAGGCGAGTCCTCCTCCCCAACGAACAAACAACTTTCAGTCCTGCGAGCTCACTGCCCTCATGGACGGAGAGGCGCACGGTAAAACGGACTATCCGCCGTGCTCCTCACTAACGGCTAGTAACAACTCCCTTACGGCTCCCTCGCCCTCCCCAAGCGTGGTGAGCGAGCCCCCGGCCCCTGTGCATCCACCGCTTCCTCACCACCGGGCGACTTCGCACGCAGATCTCAGATCCATGAAGACTCTTTTCTGCAAGACGTTCTCTTCCTTCAGAAGAGCATCGCTAGGCAGGAAGGCTTTGCCGACATGACATTTCGAGGTCATCCCGAGGCCCCTCGTACCTAGCAACGCCTGATGTGATCTCGGTATGCCGGTTGCTGGTCATCCAGAGGCCATGCTTCTCCGGCGACTTTCGATATGACTTTGGCACGATGGTTGTTGATCTTCCAGAGGCCTTTGGTCTACACGACCGCTTGATGTGGCATCGCCATGCCGTTTGGCAGTCGTCCGGAGGTGGCTGGTGACCAGCAGTTCATGTTGCCTCTGATGGCTCTTTTGTGACATCATTACACTCTTGACCAAGCCTTTTGGGCTATTGTGATGGCGAAGCGATGTTTTCAATGGAGGCTAGTCTCGATATCTCACTTGAGGTCTCACCCCGCGCAGAAACCCCGTGTCTCGATTGTGTTGTCTTCACAAAGTGTCTTGGCTTCTTTTGTACGCACTGTGCTTGTATCTAAAGTATCTGTGTTCTGTCTGTTGTATAATATTTACGCATTTAGCTGCGAATGATAAGCCGGACACGAGGTCTCTGTGTGAGGTAGGGCTTGTACCGTAACGGCACCAATTTACTAGTCTAACTTAATAGACCTAATACTATGGCCCATCATACTATTGATTTACTATCCTAACTATACAAACTAAGTTCAACATTATGTCCCAGCTTACCGCCTTGATTACTAGCTTATCATACATTCATTGGCTTACGAACCTAATCTAACAAACCTATCATTCCAGCCCATCTTACTTCCATTGAGTGATACGACCTTCTTGTTGAGTTAGACACTGCATCCAGATGAGAAAAATAAATTGTATTAATCTTTTACATAATATTAAGCCATTTCCCAGTAATTTGAAGTTAACGACGATATAATTTCCCTTGTCTATGGCACAATTTTTTTTTTCAAAACTGCGGCATGAAACTGCAAAATGATATCAACGATAGGCGTAGGAGGTGAAGTGTGCTGAATATATATCGGAGTGAATACCATCATAATACAATTGCTGTTTGACCAATACTGGGGCAAAATGGAAAAGAAAGTACAGCACTCGACTTTCTTGAACAATGACACGGTATTTTTTTGGCAAACTGATAGTTTTATTATACACCTAATCCAGAATACAAATCAGACAATATCATCAACTTTTTTATTTGTGATCTCATTCTCATTACTTTCCATAACTGTAGATATTTCATCCCTGCACAGAATTTTATCCATGCAATGCCATTTGCCCGAATTTTAGTAATCACCCGAACTTATAGGGGCCTTTGCAACGCCACCTAAACGAACTTTTGTCTAGGTGGCTTTGGCTTTTGCCCTTCCTCCCCTCCCCTATAACGTCGTCTAATATTGAAATTACATGAATTTATATATTTTGAAGTTAGCCATATCATTATCGTTTTTAAGCCTTCACTACACAAGCATTTCCAGAACGACATTCCAACGTGACGTGTTCGTCATGCGCGAGTGTTTCGGTTGCGCCAAGTAACTATATGACGATAACTTTATTATTGTTATTCCCCGGTTTGACCTGCACTGTTGGCTAAAAGCACAAACTAAGTTAAAATGGTAGCCGTTTTAGCAACCACCAACACGTTGCACAATCGTAACCGATACATAATAATGTTATTGTAAAATTATGTAAATCTTTTGACCCTTGCTCCAATGAACACATATAGCACAGCAAACTCCATTTTCACGGTATCTTTTTATACGATTCAAAATTAGTTTCAGATCTCTTATTTTATACGTTGCTAAATTTTGTTAACTAGGAATGCAAAATTTGGCGTAAGGCTTTCCATTTTCCCAATCCCAATAAAATTTTTACTCTCACCTGTTAAGGGTGTTTGCTTTTCGGGGGGTCTAGAGCTCTGTTATGTAAAAAGTCAGAACTTTATATACCGTACCTACAGAAACTCATTGGACATTTAATTCGGGCGGCATATGATTAACTGAACCGTTAACGCAATATGTCCTTTACTGGACGGTATTAATAGCGATGTTGAGACGAGAAATAAATCTACGCTGTGTCGGAATATTAGACATGTGGTCCACCTGACATATAGATTTAATTTTTATACCTATTAGTTAGGGTTAGGCACGTCTATAGCTGAACCGAACCTAGCTTAATCTCATCTAACCTCACCTTACGCGTACTTTGAGATAACCACGTACCGAACCGATTAATGTAATGGGTTAGGAAAATAGAAAAGTAGGCTAATCAGTATTTTTCGTACGATGCAAATTTTGTTTACCTTCGCCATAAAAATCTGAACAAATATGCCTCTAGAAGCGCTGCCAACGCCAAAAGCTTGGTGAGAAATTCAATATCAGAATGTTAGCTACTGAGCAATGTGGAAATGTCGTCGTTGTATTCGCAGAATTCTTTGCTATCAGTTAGAGTTAACAAGAGTGTGAGCTAAGGAATATCATTCTACCCGTCTTTTTGTACAGACCCTCGTTTCATATCATGTCTGGCATCCATCGTCCACGTAGCCTTATTCAAGGCCGCGCTGGTATGTGACATGCAGTGCCCTCAGTCGTATGTTTACACTTGTATAAATGAAACACATAAATACCTTAGCTTGGCACTATCCCAGGAAGCAAAGAGCGTAACTTGCATTCTTTGCTTCCTGGCACTACCCTGTGTTTTGCGGCCTTGGCCTTGCCGTTCTGCTTTTAAAGCCTTTGGAAATCAGCCTTCTGTCTTTCCCAGGTTAATTTTTTGTCAATCGCAGCTCTGTTGCATTGCCATTTTTGTGGCTGGTGCACACGCTAGTCAAACGAACGAGTTTCCTCAGCTAATCGTCCGATCGGCTTGTTGAGTCCTCCCTAGCGCAGCTTTGAGTTGACCAGAAGAGGCGTAAAAATATTAGCCGTCAGCTCAGTTTGCTCAGCAAGTGCCGTACGTTAAATTTTAGACATCTCTTGAAACTTGGAAGGATTTTTAACTCAAAATGCTTTGCAAATGCGTGCTATTTAATGGGCACAGCAATGCATACGGACGCGAAGATGACGAAACTCATTCTTTTGACTAGCGTGTGTGCAGGCTCTTAAAATAGACTTAATTTCCCGAACCATTCGGCCAAAAATACCCAGTTTCTATTTAGCTTGCGTCGAATACCAAATTCAAGGTGGCATGCTAATTGAGACCTTTCAAACGACCTCTGTGAATTTCTAGATGTCATGGAATGCTCTTGAATTGCGAAGTGTATTTGGTGCTGCATATATACAAAGTTTTCGGCGGTACTCGAACCGAGAACCTCTAAAACGATCGAGATGAATTCCTAGATGCATGAAATACATTTGGATTTGTGAAGCGAACTTGGTGATATTTAATTGAAAATTGTACATAGGCTATATTGTATGGTCGGTATAGCAGAATTCTGTGCCGGACGAGTTCTCTAATTATACTCGAGGCATTTTATCATGTATAATTAAGAACAGTATCTTATCTTACACTTCGTGTTCTTCTCATAAATCTTGTATCTATATACATATATATGAACGCTTTTATCTGTCATGTATGCTGTCCCATGTATTGTAATAAACGAAGCTTCCTTTATACGTCCTTTTCCAATAGTGTATTATACAGTATTAAGCTTTCTGTCTTTTATGTATTATGTATAATACATATGTTTCCTACGTGGGAAGTGTTTGCTGTAGGTCACACTCGATTCATGCAGCGTTTCAATTTATTTAAATTCACAATCTATGGTGTATTGTCCAACATATGGACTCCTGATTCAAGAGTACGTCTTAGGCCCTGTTTACACATCCCTCAACGTAATGCGCTCAGTCGGACTGACGGACGCTGCGCGTTGATTTGATGGAAGCGGCAGCAGAAAACGCGGGCGGGATACGGAAGGATGACACACGTCCCTTTTCTGAACGAGTGTCGTCATTCCAGTTTAGTAAAGAAACCCTATAAATATTGAATAATCCTCTCTAGCGTTTTCAAAGCATGAACGAGTCGACAAAAAGTCTTTTTTATTGTCAGTTTCATGATCAAAATCACTGTGCTCCCGTTTATCACGAAAAAACTAGTTAAGCTGAAAATGTTGAACTAAGAAGAAAGACGCCATCTTTGATTCGATAAGGAAGCGTATTGCTGCTTGATGTTTTCACCTTTACCGGTTTATCGGGCTATAAATATTTTAAAAATAGGCTGTTCCTATCAAATTTAGACTATGAAATCATGCGATACAAATGTGACTTCAAACCAACGCGAAGTATAAGTAAAAATGTAAAGAAACGAGATCATAAGCGAACGCGTGGCGTCATTCATTTCAGTGAAGGTCGCTTCTACGTGTCAACAGCGTCAGCATCAATTGATTCACTGCTAGTTCACACGTCCGTCATCGTAACGCGTTCAGTCAAACTGATGGACACGGCGCGTTGATTTGATGGAAACGGCTGCAGCAAATGCGGGAAACGGAAGGATGAAGCACGTCGCATTTTTTAACACGTTGCGAAATTGAAGTCCAGTAAACAGAACCAATAAATACAGAATTAACAGAGGCGCCATCTTTGATTTCACCAGAAGCAATTGCTGCGCTTCGTTATTGGTTTATCAGGCTAAAATTATTTTGAAAATAGGTTGTTCCTACCAAAATCAGGCTATAAGATTATGGGATACGAATGTGACTTCAAACCTACTCGAAATATGAGCGAAAATGTAAAGAAACAAGATCATAAGTGAACGCATGGCATCAGTCATTAGTCATTTGAATGAAGGTCGGTTCTACGTGTGGATAGCGACAGCAAAAGTTGACTCACCGCTGGTGCTCATTTTCGGGAGTGAACGCGTTACGATGATGGACGCGATGCATTAAATTTGATGGAGGCGCCGGCAGCAAATGCGGGAGAGGGAAGGTTGACTCACGTCGGTTTTTTCAACGCGTCGCGTCATTCATGTTTAGTGAACAGAACCTATAAATGCTTAATTTATACTCTATAGCGGTTTGAATGATGGTCGCTTCTACGTTGGACAACGACAGCAAAAGTTGACTCAAGGCTCGAGTTCATTGTCGGGAGTGAACGCGTTACGGTGAAGGACGTGTGAACTGGCCCTATGGAACACCAGGAACTATAACTTTTGAACGTAACTCAAGGACTGCGTACAACTAATATGACGCGCAACGAGGACTTCCTGTCTGCGTCGCGCTCAGTGTTTAGCGTGTCGTTAAAAATTTGTATGCACTTTCCACAATTGATGAACATGTTTCTTGTGCCTTCTTTTCGTTAAAGGGTTACTGAAATCAACAATGTGTCACGTAGCCCTATACTTTGTTTCGTGTAGATAATAAGTCTTGTTCGACATCGCCCCGTATGGGAGGGCTTAACGGGCGCGACACTGCACTAGAGTAACCTGAACAAGCTCGACTGGAATAGGCGCCAATTGGAATAATAAAAAGCGCGACGATACTCGAGCGCGAAACGCTTACGGGAGAACTGTTGCCTGATAGAGTAGGCGCGACGCGGAACTAATAAGCGCTAAACTATATAGGCACGGACGCGTGAAACTGAATAGGAGGCTCAGCTGAAATATCATACGAAAACAACCACCATTGCATCTCGGGAATGTGACATGAGTAGCTGTTATAATTAGCTATCAGGCTAAAATGGTTGCACGTATGCTGACGATCCACACAAAGAAAAATCGATAGAAGTCCACGAATTTCAAAGGTTTAAGGGCTCTGCTTCAGCGACCCCTAAAGTTTCGCGCTTATTCCAATTCGCGCTTATTCAGTTTTGCACTTATTCCAGTATCGCGCTTGTTCCAATTCGCGCCAATTCCAGACGCGCTCATTCAGGTAGCTGTTGTACAGTGTCGCGCCCGTTCAGTCGCCCATCCCCCCTGTATCAGTATAGCATAATCGGATAAACAGGATTTGGATTCGGTCTCGTGGTCTCGAGAGTATCGGTTGAAATGAACGCCTGAATTTCGAACCGAACGTTCAGTATTATAATCCCGGGCAGGTGAAGGATAATCTCATTAAAATTAACGACACGTTTGACTGGATTGTCAAAGTCGACCAAAACCAGGTACCCTTGACTTGACTTGTCCGGAAATGTAGACAGGATATTTAGTTTCGTCGCCCTGAATCATGTTGCATGTGCTAGAATTAAACAGCCCGATTCTGTTGAACCAACTGAAGTCACCAGTTTATGGAGTAAGACTAAGTGCATGGAAGTCTCACAGGTAATTGATTTACGCATGAAACTTGAATCAACGAGTCGAAGTAAGGGCACCTGTCCGAAGAATCTGACTAGTTAAGCCTCAAAGGTTGAGTTTCGAACGCCTTATTTCGATCCACGAATGCTAGTCGAATAGGTCTTACGTTATTGTAAATATTGCATTTGTTTAGGTTATGTCTTTCCTTGATTTTCTCTATAGAAACCCTGTATGCTTTTTCCTGCCCCATCCTAAACGGTGTGAGAAAAATAATTCTTGTTTAATTATTATTTAATACGTCCTGTCCTCTAGATGCATATTGCATCTAGGACAATTTCTGTACGTCCTGCATACTGTCCATAATTATGTAAATGGAAGGCGCCCTTTTATGAACATACCATAAGGTATTCTGTAAGAAATTTAATTAAATTTCATGCATGTAAATATGCTTCTCTTTTATCTCTATTGTTGTCGTTTATATGTATAGCCATTTTTATCTAGGTATTCAATATACAACATGCTTAACACTTTGCCGGACATATGACTATGAATGGTTACTTCCATAACGCGGATGCTTTCTTCAACCAGTCAGTGAAGGGTTAATTTTGCTCACCATGTGTATGGGGCTACCTGTTTTGGGGGGTGGGGAGATTGCTTGTGGCACTATCTCAATGAGCGAGTACTGAATGTTTTGTGCTTTGTATATAAAAGGCGTCTTTTTGTGGCCACGCTCGTAATCAGAATCACCATGATCATGATCATCGTCATCACTGAAAACCACAAGAACGGTCAACGATTTTGTAAACAAACCAGAGCCGCCATGTCAATTATTTAAAATCATATTTATATCATATTTTTATTAAAAATGGTTGGGAATAGATTTCTTATGAGTTTTTATTTATTTTGAAGCCAATGCATAATTCAACTAGCAGTATTTAAAGTATTTTGAACATACACAGGCATAAAAGTAAGGAAACTACAATTCTGGNCAATTCTCACCACTGATCACGGTTGATTGCTATCAGAATCACGTCAAAATGCGGTCACAAAAACGCACGAATCATGCGCGATCAGGGGGAATCATCCGCGCGCTGGTCACAAAAAGACGCCTAAAGTCAACTTTGGCCAAGCCTGGTTTGCACGGCTGTATTTTGGTCCCCTGTACCAAGTGTTCATAAACAAACACCGTCTCTGCGTCTTTATAAACAACATAAAAGTGCATACCTTTCTTCGTTCTTTTTCACTTCGAAGTAATGTCCGACACGTTTCTTTAACTAACTAGCTCAGCCAGGAGAGGTAACGGCTAAGATTTTAACTTTTGTGGACACACAGTCGTGTTTGCACAAAGTCAATAGACATAAATATACTGCCATACAACCCTGTACTGTATATTTAAGTTGTGATAAATAAAGGTTGCGTGACGTCATCATCACCACCACCACATTACGTTGACTCGTCTCATGGGTTGACTGTAATACGTCCATGGCGGACATCATCAGCAGCAAGTATTTTAAAATATTTTGTGCTAAGAAGATAATTAATAATGCAGAAACCCTTAGTTTCCTGACCCCACGTTACGCATGTAGCTGCGGCCTGTCACCAAGAGCAAGCAACTAGTTTTCTCTTATAGTTTTCTGTTCTCTCACGATGCGTACATGTTCAGGCAGCTTCAATTTCAGAGTCATGTTGTAACGCTTCCAAGTGCTGTTGCGGCATGAACTTTCCTAAATAATCTTGACTTGATTAGAATTGCAGTAACTGATTCAGACAACCCTTTTCATGGTCTAAGTTAAAGATGAAAGTGAATAGTAAATCCCCTTATTTGGTTAATAAATCCCCTTATTTTGGTTTGTAAATCCCCTTATTTGGTAAGTAAATCCCCTTATTTGGTTAGTAAATCCCCTTATTTGGACGCATACACTTGTCGTTTAAAAAATACTGTATATTGTTGTTCTGGTGAGGTTGGCTACCTAAAAATATCACGTCACTCATAAAATTATTTTACCCGCTGGCTTTTCTACACTCTGGCGCTAATGAGTTCAAGGATACCACAAAATATTCGGGCGCTGAGTAGAGCGAAGGTAAACCAAAACACTGACAGTCGTGTGAACCTACCTCCTCTTTAAGCACCCGTCTGAAATAAAGTATCAACAAGATGTCGGTGCGGTGCCATTGCCATTCTACAGACAATCTCCAGCTAGATTTCGTATATGTGTAGTATTTGTCACTCCCCAAACTAACAACATTCCCAACTGGTTCAACCCGATTTCGGCATTAGAGAGCATTGGTTCTTTAAGAAAAAGCAATTGTCGTTACTATTGCGTAACTGATGAACTCCTTTTGTATTATTTAATTTCAATATTTTCATGAAATTTTCATCGAGCATTTAACTACATCCTAGAGACGATACACGAACTCCATAGTGATATACCATGAAGCCCTGAATAAAGTGAATTCTCAATTATTCTTGTTTTGTATCTATCCAATATACTGTACAATCCCTAATACGGGTTCCATTGGCTCTTTCCTGCTGACTTTGTCAGCACTATCACCCATTAATAAATATGTATGGGTGATGGGGCTAGCAGTAAAGTGTGTAAAATGTTTGAGTGGAATGCATGAACGAACGAATGGGAGTGAACGTGCAGGGGCATGTAGGTTTCTGAGGTCTTGTCAACAGTTGTGGAATGTGGCGCACGTTGCCAGGGCTGGGGTGGCATGGGCAGAGACAATGATGGACACTAATTGCATTAAATGTATTTAAATACTAATTACTAAATACATCGTCTAAATGTAATTAAATACAAATTACACTTTGAAAATATATTTAAATACTAATTACCTCCGCCGAGCAGGTTACGTTTTTGTCGTGTTTGTCTGTCACAAAGATTACTCAAAAAGATTTTATGCTCGCTAGCACAATAACGCAAAAAGTTATGGATAGATCTTTTTGAAACTTACAGGAGCTCCAACTCGCAG
>LQNS02278100.1:23782815-23798891 GCA_001587735.2 Parhyale hawaiensis
AGCCTCCATTTTCTTCTGTGCGCCTGCATGCTGAGGCGTGTGGCTCCCGTGTGCGCCTAGAGAATTTCAAAACGCTTTCTTTGTGCAATAGCTTAGACTTAAGATTACTAGAATCACTCTATAATTTTAAATAGAAACCAATTTTAAATGATGAAAATAGTGCTCATCCTCTTTTTATTGTTAGTCCATAGGAATTTTCAAAAATTTTTTAGGAAATCCTTTTTCATGTCTTAGTTTTTCGTTCTAACAAAATATTTTTCGATTTTCATTACAGAGGTACTGATGATGGGTGAAACCCGAAACGTTTACCAATTTTATGATTTGACGTAACCAATTTTATAATTTGACGTCTATTTTGTTTTCCTTGGTATTTTTATTATTTGTTGCAGTAAAATGGCTATCTTTTCTATAATTCTGGCTTTGAATTTTATTATAAGACTGCGTAGTAAAGCAGAATTTTGTATCTTGGATGCTGTGTAATAGCAATAGAGAATTAGATATACTGTAGTAGCAACATGCTAGCACACTGAGTAATGGGGCTAGCACTTGAATATAAAGCGTTAAAAGAATTCGAGTAATTACGAGACGCTGATGCCTTCACGTATGTTCATCTTCAAACAGATACGTAAATAAGTTGATCAAATTCTTTAATAAGTTTTCCTGCCTATAACTTTACTCGTCGTCTGTTATCAGTTGTCCAATTGTTGCTATGCCGCAGGAGAGGGTGATGGCTTCAAGATTGCAATGGGAGCCTTCGACCGAACGCGGCCCCCCATTGCCGCTGGGGCTACGGGACTCACGTGGAGAGCCTTGGATGAGGCCACCAAATATTCCATGGAGAGGAAAGCCTTTGGTGTTCCTATTGCCCAGCACCAGGCGAGTCAAAGGGTTCTATCTAATATGCTTGTAATCCTAGATGCCATGTTATTGTCCAGGATAGGTTGATGCTCACATAGAAGTACCTTGTAGCTTTAATCCAATTTTTAGAACTGTATAGTTTCCATATCCTAGTCCGTTCCGCACCGGCGCCCACAAAAATGTGAAGTAGATAATGTTCAAGACTACAATTGGGCTTCAAAACGCATAACAGTATTATTTTAGATAGTTTATTTTCCATCTCAGGAGGCATTGGATGGGTCACAGGGTCAAGTTAGATAGGTTGCTAATCCTATGTATCCCCTCCGGGAGCATAGGATGGGCCATAGGGTTAGGTTAGGTTTGCTTATCCTATGGTATGGGGAGTAGCGGCTCCAGGGGGTTTCTGTAGGTTACCTTAGCCATTAGTTAGGCCTTCGACACGTCTGTGTTTCATGCCCACTTTGCTTCCTCCCACTTTCATACTCCTTCTGATCTTACTCTTGTCTGTTCTTCCTCTTCTTTCCTGACTTGCTGTTCCCATGCGCATTGATCCTCTCTGGGAACACCTTCATGCATGGGTTCCCCGTTTTTCTATCGACATACTACGTATATGTCCCTTCCTTTCCTCTCTTAGAAAAGCTTAGTGCTTATTTAGCGAGGCTTAAATCTTTTTATAATAGCTACCTAATGCTATGTATGGGGAGCAGCGCTGCAACATGGACCTTGTAGGTTACCTTAACCTTAGCTCGACCTTCGGAACGTCTTTCTTTCATGCCCGCTTACTTCCTTCCACTTATGTTACTCCTGATGATGCTTTAATCTCTTCTTCGCCTTCTTTCCCGACTTGCTGTGCGCGTTTATCCTGTGTGACAACACCTTGTGCATGGATTTTACATTTATGTTGCTTGTCATACTATGTATATGTTGCTTCCGCTTCCTCTCTGAGACTCCTCAGGGGGCATATGATGGGCCATAAGCTATAGGGTTTGGTTAGTTAAGTTCGCCCATCCTTTGTTATGGGGCGCGGCGACCCCAGGGGGCTCGTGTAGGTTACCTTAGCCATTAGCTAGGCCTTCGGGACGTCTATCTTTCGTGTCCACTTTGCATCCTTCCATTTTCATACTCCTACTTGCTCTTGCTTCATTCTGATCTTCCGCATCTTTCCTGACTTGCTGTTCCCATGCGCGTTGATCCTGTCTTGGAACACCCTCGTGCATGGGTTCCACGCTTATCTTGGCATACTGCATGTCCCTTCCTTTCCTCTCATAGAGTAGCTTAATTCTGATTTTGGTTGGGCCCAAACTATCTTATATACCGTGCCATCTTCAAGGACTTTATAGTTTATTGATGCCGTAGCTGTAGCACAAGTGTTCCTAACTGGCCGTGATGCATGATCGCAGCAGTTACACCGCTCTCATTTTTCGCATAATTTACCATCTAGCGGTTAGTAACACGACGTATTTCTTTGTCTGTGGTAACGCAGTAAGATTGCATAGGAAACTATGGAGGCTCACGTGAACGAAACAATGCCTCACGTGATGTTACAACCAATCACGCTTCGGTAGATTCCTCAACACCAAACGGTCGCCGCCTCTGATTGGTTATAACATCTAGTAAAAGCGAAAGCAACTTGACCGCACCCTCTACTGGGAAACTCTTATGCACTGGTTCGCGCTGCAGACATATATATGCCAACTGGCCCCAGAAGAGTCGATCGCGGATCGTCTTGCGCTATGGCGCCATCGACGGAAGGCTCTTACAAGACAAGTGCCCCTGCCCTTCCCATTTATGGGAACGGTAATTACCCCCTCGGCAGCTGTGCAGATACCTGTCAAATGCTGTGCCAGCGCAAACACTGCCAAAATCTCGCTAGCATCGGTTGGTACTCCAACCTTCAGCACCCTAGGCTTCTTCATCCACACACACAGATTTGTTTTGTGCACGTTAGAATATGCATACGCTGTTCTCTGGTGAATCTGCTTTATTTGACTTTACCTACAGGTGTATGTATCCTGTTTAATTTCTCCTCGTGTAGAGCTAGGGCGAGAAAATCCTCAATATAACAACAATCTCCTCACGTAGGGTGTCGAGTGACCAGGCGTCCCATAAGCTACATTAGCTACTAGCTATTAGACTTTCTTGAACTAGCTATTGCCTATCATGCTTCTATTACTATTTTCCTCTTCCATACGTCTGCATGTATTTTTCTGTTGTTCCACTTCTTTATAAATGTTGCTGCTTTCTTCCTTCAGTCATTATAACTTCTTGGGGAAAACTTAGACTAGAAATATCACACGCTCTTTCTTTTAAACAACGCGCTTCTTTGCTGTCTGCAGGCCGTGTCGTTCCTGTTGGCAGACATGGCAGTAGAACTGGAGGCGTCGCGTCTGCTGTGGCAGAAGGCTGCCTACGAAGTGGACAGCGGCAGACGCAACACCTACCTCGCCAGCTGTGCCAAGGCCTTCGCTGCTGATGCTGCCAACCGGGCAGCTACCAACGCCGTCCAGGTATTTTTTCCTCTCCTCACCCGGGTCACCCCTCAGGGGGCGTGGGATGGGCCGTGGAGTTCCCTTAGTTCAGCACGTTTGTTCATCCCATGTTAGGGGCCACTAGCGCCTCCACAGATTGATTACAGCTAGGCATTCGAGACATCCTTGGTTCTTCCTATATTTAAGCTTCTGCTTTTAACTTTGTGTTCTGTTCTTCTTATTCTTATTCTTCTTCTTCCCGACTTGCTGTTCCCATGCGCGTCGGTCCTATGTGGGAACACCTTCGCGCATGGGCTCCACGTTTTTATCGCCTTGCTGTATGTCCCGTATTTATTTCTTTCTCTGTTAAAGATGGAGGCATAAACTTTTTAATACAATAATTCCGTATTACAGACCGCTGTAGCAAAGCGAAAGCGAGTCACTTTAGGTAGTAATCCTGGGCTCTACTTGGGTCTTCCACTTCCTCGAGTCTAGTGTCTAGTGTCTAGTCAGTGCTTGTCAGACTGTCGTCGAGTATTCCACTATTAGGCTGGGGTTTTGGGTTTTCATAAAGACCCTAATATTTACCTCACTGAGGCTTATGCGGGTGGAGTGGAGGCTTTAGAATACCACTCCCGTCCTGCACGTGGTGCAAGAGGCGACCAACGCAGGGTCGATTCCAAGCGACTGAACTTGAATCCCTTCTCATTGGCCACCGGCTGTTGCTTGACAGGCATATGAGCCTTGAGATGGTATGTTGTGGAAATCCTCATGCGATGAAAGGCGGATGAGCTCCATCGAGCCAACGGCAACCTAAGAGATCACCTGGGTGTTGCCATAGCCGTGCGCCCGGCATTCCACAGTCAGCTCCTCTCCCTCCCTCTTGATAACGCAATCGAGTCTCTTCTCCCTTTTTCTTTCTTTCTCTTCTTCTTCCACTTTCTTGTTTTTGCCTCTGTGCTAATCCCGCGCTGTGAGCGGCAGGGCCATGGGAGGTTGGCGCAGGCACCCACATGTCCACCGTGACTGTCATCCCCCATAACCTGGCGAACCTGGGGGTTATGTAAGCCTTACTCGGTAAGCAGCTCTGCCCAGTGGACCGTCTTTCTGCCTCTGCTTGTCACTTGTATATAGGATCTTTTCTTTCTTCTCCTTTGTATATTTCTGTATATATCTGTATATTACTGTATGTATATGTTCTTTTCTTTTTTCTTTTGCTTCTCTTTGGGGATGTTGAGCGTAACCCGGGACCGGATGGGGCTCGGGGTGTCGTCTCCTCTATTGCAATATTAGAGGACTGCATGCAAACCTCGCGGAGCTTGACTTCGTGTCCCGTGGTGTGGATGTCGTGTGCTGCTGAGAGACATTGGTGACTGGCAGAAGGCACGACGCTGAGCTTGCCTTGGTGGATTTTCAGTCCCCTTTTTGCAGGCAGTGGGGATCAGGGCCTGAATTCCGTGGAATGGCCGTCCATGTCCGGAGTGGATTCTGCGCTTACCTGCAGTCCGTGCACAAATGCGCCTGTCATGAGATCATTGTTGTAAGGGTGTGGCTGACTGAATAATTTTTATTTATTCTCCTTTTATCGGAGCCGTGCAACTGATGATTCTCTTTATGACTGTTTGTTGACGGCGGGCCTCGATCCAGAGCACGGATCCTAAGTCAGCGCTTGTTATTGTGGTTGATGTTGATGCATACCACAGGGACTGGTTGGACTTTTGTACCTTGTCTAGTTGTGTGCAGCTAGTTCGTCGGTCCACGCATATTGCTTAAACAGTCTCGACCTCGTCATGACTGATGTCCCGGACTTGATGACGGTATCAATTGGCTCTCCTATTTGCTCTACAGACCACTCGCGTCTTGTTGTGATCTGAACCAGGTTGTTCCTGTGGTAGACACCAGGAGAGTGGTGTTCGTTGAGAGCAGGGCTAATTGGGAGGAGGCTATTACCAGGGCAGTAAGGGCGTTACTTTGGCGCCGGATATTTCACAGTGAGGATCCTGTTTTTGAGCTTAACGACTTGACTCTATCCATTTTGGAGAGGTTTGTCCCTAAGAGGACTGTTCCTGTGAGGTCTCGGGATAAGCCGTTGTTTGACGACCAGTGTCTGTTAGCTTTCGAAGCTGAACAAATGACTTATCGGACATGGCGACATTCGCGGAACCGCACGTTGTGGCAGACCTCTGTTGATCGTTGGACCCAGGCTAAGCGTGTGTATGAGGAGGCACAAAATCGTCTGAGGCAGCGTTCTAGGGAATCTGCTCAGTATTGACCTTCCACGTCGTTGGTGGAGTGAGCTAAATGGTTCAGTATTTGGTGCTGAACCTTCGTTGCCGCCCTTTGTTGGGCTCGGTGGAGGTATCATTACTGATCCCTTGGCTAGGGCGGAACTTTTGTTAGCTCACTTGGACGGGAAACAGTAGAGATGTGTTCTCATTGCCTCATGGATGCCACCCTGAACCTCGCTTGACCTCTTTGGCGTTCAGATCTGGTGCAATCAAGGTGCTGCTTGGCCTAGATCCGTATGGAGTTGTGGACCCTGTGGGCATGTTTCCTTTGTTTTATAAGCAGCTGGCTGACGTTCTTGCCCCAAGCTAGCTTTGATCTTCCGGTGCCTGATACGGTTAGGAAATTTTCCTCGCTGTTGGCGTACTGGGAATATTGCTCCCATTCCCAAGGGTCCAGTGTGGCCCTATGTCGCCAACTATCGACCAATGACACTGACGCACATTTTGTCGGAGGAGTTCGAGAAATTGATCGCTTGTAAGATTGGTCGTTGTGCTGAGGTTACGGGGTTACTGCCTGCTGGTCAGTTTGCATACAGAACTGGCTTGGACTGTTGTGACTCTCTGTTGTCGTGTCACACCATTTACAGTCTGCGCTGGATTGTAGGTGGGAGGCACGCCTTGTCCAGTTGGACCTTAGCGCGGCGTTTTGACAAGGTTAACCACAGGGGTCTATTATACAGTACAAGCTGGGGTCCTTTGGTGCGGGTGGCAGGGTTCTGTCAATCATTCGCGATTTTGCTTCTGTGCGAATGCAGAGTGTCTGTTGATGGCGTTTTGAGCGCCTCAGTCGCGGTGGTATCTGGTGTCCTTCAGGGTAGTGTGCTTGGTCCCCTGTTGTTCGTCCTGTATACTAGTGACATGTTCTCTGTGCTTGAAAACACGATGATCAACTATGCTGATGATTCCACTTTGAAAGCGCATTCTATCAAAGTGCGTAATGTCCATATGATGATTATCAGTCGGTCTCAGACACTTGTACCGAAATCTCCCCAACTGGAGGTTGATGACATTTTGGTTCAGGAGTCTAGCTCCTTGGAGATTCTTGGTGTTGTCTTTGTTGAGAAGCTTACTTTTGAGCCGCATATTAGGAGGTTGGTGTCACGTGCTTCCACGAAGATTGGGTTCCTGCGTAAGGTGAATTCTGTTTTTTGTGACAGTGAGGTTGTCCGCAGATGTTTTTGTGCTTTTTTGCTCCCTGTGTTAGAGTATTGCTCACCGGTTTGGGCTTCAGCTGCTGACAGTCACTTGCGTCTGTTGGACCGACTTCTTAGTTCAGCCAGCAGGCTGTGCGCTGATAATGATCTGGTGAACTTGTCCCACCGGAGAAGGGTAGCCGAGCTCTGTGTGTTTTATAAGATGTACAACAATGAGAGGCATTGGTTGTATTCTTCTCTCCCTGCCCTCAAGGTCTTTTGGAGAGAGACACGTGCTGCGCGCACTCTTTCACGTTGGAGGATGTTGAACTAATCAGTTCGGTCAGTGCTGCGTGCCCTGGTTGGATAAGGTTTGAAATTTATTGCCGGCATCGGCTTTCGGTCGTGTTGACCTGCAGGCATTTAAGTCCGCTGTTAATGGTTTTCTGCTGGATTTCCTTGAGCAGCGTTTTGGGCTTCTCGGTGTTGCAAGGTGCTTCATTTAGGTTGTATTACCTGTCCGTGGGAGCTCAGAGCTCAATTGTGAAGTTTTAATAATAATAATAATAATGATGGCATGGGGGCAGCAATGGATTGCTGACTTGGCCCGTTACGAATGAGGATACGAATCTTGTGCGTACGTGACTTGCCTCTCATCCTTTGTGGGCCCAAGGCTACAAAGGGGCTCGGGCCCACAAATGATTAGAGGCAAGTCACTTACGCCCGGCTGTAGCCAGCACACCACCGCCAGATTACGCTGCCAGAACACTGCCGATCCGCTACATTAATGGAAGGCTTAAAACTTGTAAATAAACATTTTGTCGTTGACAGTGAGATCACGTTTGTTGTGGAAACGGAGGCATAAATTACTCAATACAGGAATATATATTCTCATGAGTAGTGTGCTTGGTTTGGGGGTACCTGGTTTCCCTTGATGTACTCCTCGTCCTGGCGTTTTCCTTTCCTAAAACCGTGCTAGTAGTATCTTTAGATGATTGTCAAAAACTTATGATAAATTTGATGTAGCTAAATTTCCTTTTCAGGTGTTCGGAGGTGCTGGGTTCAACACGGAGTATCCAGTTGAGAAGCTCATGAGGGACGCGAAGATTTACCAAATCTACGAAGGCACCGCACAGATCCAGCGAATTGTTATCGCTCGGCATGTCTTGCAACAGGCGAAGATGGGGCTGCTGTAATGAGGTCCTGAGCCGTAGTAGAGTAATGATATCGCTGCTTGCCGTATCACTAAATATCACCATCTGTATCTGTCGCTCAAACCAGTGCAATGTTATTACCTACCTCTTGTTGCTTTAACCCATAGGGGCCCTGCCCCCTCTCCGTTTCTTACAAGACCTACCGTTAGAGCTTTTTTTTTGTGACTGACATGATAGTCCTGTGAATTGGAAATATTTAAATTAGTGTTTCTAATAACAATGTTACTCCATAGTACTTGTGCACATGTGACCAGTGTAATCCGTGGGAGTCTTCTACTGTAGCCGCTGTGTGTGTGGTGCTCTTTGTTTGTTAGATATTTTGTACTTACGGTGGGGATTGCACGGACGATCCCGAAGCGCCACTTTCCATTGTGCATACGGCACTACTGCTTTGGTTTCAGCGCGAGTTGAGCAAGCTATTGTGAAGTGCCAGTTGTCATTGGTATACTGCTACTTGTCCTGGATTATTGGCACGGTGCCACCAGGTCTTGGAATATCATTTGCCCCCAATACTGGAACTATCTAGAATTTTATCTGTATTCAAGTGTCATTGCCGTTCGGGAACTGTGGTATTATTTATCGTAAATGATGAAAACCTTAGAATAAGAAGACAGGCTATTTACAAGTTTTTCCCGTTAGTTGCTTTAAACCGTTCCCTCTGGGGCTCGAGATTTGACTCCCAATATCTGGCACCAGGCGAGCTTGATGCTTGCGGCACTAGTAACTCAACTCACTACTTACTTGACTCACAAAACGCCGCGATAGTCCCGTCTTCGCTGCTACCTCTGCTTCTACTTTTAGAAATTTCGGCAACAGTTACAGTCGTGGCTTCAGCGTCAAAAGGAGACGGATACATTTGGAGATCCGGAGTCTGAGTCTGGCACTCGTTTGCCATATGATACCAGGAGTCACAGTGGGGTAAAGATCGCTGTTTGGTTTGTATTTTGGGGTTCACGCAGTCGGACAGTGGCTAGACCCGAACATTGGAGTTGCATTTGGTCCAACTCCGTAACCCTGGCACCGGTAGCCCTACCATTAAGTTCGATTGTTCTTGTTGACGTTCTGACGAATTTCATGCTGATAATTTCACCAAGTAGTTGTTTCTATGTGTAGGTAGATATATTCTTACAACGGTAGAACTTCTGTCGCACAAGAGTTGACCCAAAAGAGTAACTATTACGTGGCTCTAGAATTTGTATTGTCGATATTGTCTGTTGCAGCCAGTGCAGCACTGATACTTCTATTGTTATAATGAAAGGTTTGCTTGCACGCAGGAAGTCAACATCGAAGACTTCCTACTTCTGTTGGCGACATATTGCGTAAGCTCAGACGCCACTTCGAGTATAGCCGCGGTTCTAGCACCCATTATTGAAGATATCATAGGAGAATGTGTCTTACGACATCTGACTTGACGCATTTGTAGCGCCATTTTTCGAGTCTTTCATGACAGTGAAAGTGCAAACGTACCTAGTTATTGCTCATTATTGGGAGTGAGGGACAGCGAGTGCGGTGTCCGACTAATGAAGGGACCACGCTATCTAATCTCAGGCTCGACTTAGTGAACTGACGTTCAGCTGAAGTACTTTCCGTCGGTAGCTTGGCTACCTAAGTTCACTCTGTGTTCGGACTACATGCGAACTGAGCGCTTGTACTGGCCTCTAATTGTGACACCTCGTAATGTACCTCGTAGATATACGCGATGGGGTTCCCGACGTCACCGGAAGATTGCTGTTCCTGGCAGGTGGTTAATGAGACTCAAGGTAGTGGCAGACTGTGTACTGTGTATTCGGGTGAGACACAGATTATTAACCGCTAGGTGCGAGGGTAAAGGACGTCTCACGTAATGATCTCCAGCGGCTCTGAGCTAGCCGGCATGAGCGTCAGTAGCTTTTATAGACAGATCGCACGAAGGAGTGCAAGGGAGTGGCTGCGCCAGCACACGCTCACTCATCTGCTCACCGTGGGATAGCATAGGGTTTAGAGCGGCCCCAGTAGTATATAGGATTGGGGGCTGCCCAGTCCAATGCCCGGATATTTGTACATCTGGTATAGTGTGGCTGCTAACAAACTAAGATCTTTCCTATATTGTACAAATACAAAGAAAAATGAATAGCTAATAAACTAGTTACTCTGACATGAGCTTCACAGATCCCATTTGCTAAGTGCGTTTACCTTGATAGATTTTTCTGAAAAAATTAAAGCAATTCGTCAAAGTTATATTACGTGTGTTCTTAGATCTCCAGTCACCGTTAGGAAACTGTCGATCGTAATTTCCATAGCAGACAAGTCTTTAATATTCTAGTAGGCCCCTAATACATGTGAATTTGGATAGTAGTGCATGCCATAGCGAGTGGCATTGCTGGATAATTGGCTGTGACTATGTGCCTCTAGTACCAAGGCCGCACTCTCGACATGATGAACGGACTTTCAGATCGCTCATTGTCCCGATACTCTGTGAAAATCTGTAGTAGCCAAGATACTCCGGGATAGCATTTCTGTTACTCGGCATACGAGCTGAAGGTTCGTTCATACAGTTGAACGTGTGTTGCAGTGTGTGGCCCAGGCTAAAAATTAAGTGTAAACGTGTTTTATTCCTCTCTCTTCTCAAGTTCTGTTTGCGGTACTATTTTAAATACTCCGTTGTCATTTTATCAAGTGAGTGCTATGCTTAGAAAATGCCATACGCTGTCCATGATCTGCGAAATAGTAGCATGTCATCCTAATTTTTTACGATTTCTTTGAAATGGCGCGTTTTTCTTGTGTACCGCTCTGCACATGTAGCAAGTTATAGAAGCGCGTATATGATAGAAAGAGTTCACTTCTATGTGCTTAGTATGATTAATCCGCTGCGCGCGAGAGTTGAAACACAGGAACGTTTCTCTCTTTTCTTTCGATTTTGTTGCCGCTGGCTCTGCTTCGGCTTGCTCAGTATTACACCGTCCAATACCATTGTAGGAAATCTGAACCTCCACTTCTGTTTCGACCCAAGCGGATGCCAATTACGCAGTGTTCAATTTCTTTCTTATTCCAGGGTGAACTGGATAAAATTCACACCATTGCATATTTTAAGCGATGTTCAAACACGTTAAGATGTAGTCAAGACCACGGAAACTTTAGTTCCAGGAAAATGAAACGTTCCGGAGTTTCACCTCCCGTGTGCAGAGGACCTTGATGAAACATGGTAGCTTTATTATACAGTGGAGCATTTGAAGAGAAAATAATATCCCATACTCTCAATGCAGTAGTGTTAAGGCCTCTGCCACTGGTATGATGACTCCTAGGATGTCATACGTATATGTATGTTACCGAAGCCTATGACACATCTCTTTTTCGTGGCCACTTTGATTTCTTCCAGATTGATGTACTTACTGATGATAATTTTCTATTGTTACTGCTCTTCTTTCCTGACTTCCGTATTCGTACATAGTGACCTGGAGTGGGTTGCACGTTTCTCTCAACACACTACCTACTTATCTTCTCTTCTACTTATCCAGTACCATTTGCTGTGACTAAGGAACTGAAACGAATATACATGTAGTGGCGTAACTGTTTGAACTGAGGTTGTGCCGTATTAGCCAACCGAGACCCCGGCCAATTTTATTCTCTCGGCCAACTTGGATCAGCCCCGGCCAGATAGATGCCTCGGCGGTTGTGCTCCGTGTGAGGGTGCGCATCTATTAGACTTTCAAAAATATTTCTGCACAGAAGCACTAAAACATTGCAGAAGTGAGTTTTCTTACCTTCCAGGGAAGTAGGAACTATTAAATTGAAAGTCTTGACTTAATAACGGTAGAATGAAAAATGCATCAGGCGCTGTGCGTTCGCTGGTCAAGTGTAGCAGCGGTACACGGTGTTGACGGCGTAGTGTTACGTCCGACGTGTCGTAACTATTTTTTTTTTATAAAAAAAAAATAGCTAAACCGGTACCAAACTTCTAACTAATCTTAGGGAAAGAAATTCTTCAAGCTTGCGAATGATTATATCCTCGAGTTTTTTTTTTTTTTCAATTAGGTTTGCTTTCTGAAGTTAGGAGCGTAGGACGAGGAGCCTCCCTGGCTCCAAATTTTGCTGGCCTAGGTCTACCCCGAGCAAGTCATTTTTGGTAAGCTTGGCTAAATTTCAACCCCGGTGGCTTTATATTGCGGCGTAGCTCCTTGGTTTACTTTGTCTCTGCTCACGAAAATATTTCAATGTCGCTCGTGACATCCCCGTTCGGCTCTGCAGGATCTGCCTCAGCCTGTACAACCCGTCCAATTGCGTGCCAAAATTTTTGAATTTATGAAAAGTCAACATCCAGAGGCTTTGCAATTTCATGTTGCTTTTATTTCACCATCTTCTTCGACAGTACGTGTCGAAACACTAGTAATGGTTTGCTCAACAGCGTATTTTTAAGCAATAAAACACGGTAGTAAAAGTCTGTTCCAGACCTGCTTTTGAAGCTTTCCGTGAGTTCGCATGGAAGGTGGTCATCGAGTTGGTCCGTGAAGCGGATAACTTCACTGCCGGCCTCGCTGCTATTGTGGTTGTGCTCAGCGGTGTTGGTGGCGGACCCTGTCCCTGTAGCGAGGTATATTCTGGCGGGCCCGATTAATTGCGAAGCAGCGATAGGCACCACACGGCGAGTCTGACACATTCTGCACAGCCATGGTACTGTTCACTTTACATGTATGCTGCATGTAATAAACTGGTAATCTACTTGTAATACTGAACAGGATACTCTATGTGTATGCTACTTATGGTGTTCTACTTATATGTAGGTTTTGTGTACTGTACATGACAATCTACATGTATATAGTCGGTGTATACTGTGCTTGATACTTCGTATGTATGCTACACTTGATACACTGTGCCTCAAAATAGACACATTGCGGGCCACGGACACTTGAGCAGGGCTCCACTCTCTCCTATGAATACACTGCTTTCGCTGCGCAACAGGAGGCTTTAATATATAGACCTAAAATTGTTGTAGAAACCGAATATCAAAGGGAAAAGCTGACTACCTTTCCTTCTGATGATATATACTTTGTTCTTCTCTTCCTCTTCTTTTCTCCTGACTCCTGCCAAGGGTCCCGAGTGCCTTCTCCGCAAGGGATGTAGCATCTGGCCGCAGTTCCTGCTGAGAAAGTTAGTTTTGTCGAGTTAGGTAGGTTCTCTATATTTCCTTTCTGTCCCGCGAGGTGGGCCGCCGATCGAAGAGACCGACTTTTTCTGCGAGGCTCTTACCTCGCCCGTGCGGAGGGCCACAGAAGGGACCGTCCTCACGGGCGCTTCTGTCTTCTTCTCTTTTCGTCCTTCATCTCTTGCCATCTGAGCACAAAGTTGTGGTTCCGGCTGTAAGCCGAGTAAATCATCTTAGATCGCTATTGATTGTCTAAGTTTCAGAAATAGCGGGACAATACCAATATAATAATAATCCTGACTCCTGTACTCGTACGCTTTCATCTAGTGGGGAATCACCCCCGTGTTGGGGTTCCGTATTTCTCTCGCCGTATGACATGCCTCTTCTTCCGGTTAACTATTGTTGCTTTGGAAATTGGAAGCTTACGCACTGAATGCAAGACGGGGACAGGTAACTGCATTATTTTCTACTTACGTAGACTAGTGAATTTCTTCCTTTTGTTGGTGTTTTGTATTGTTGCAGTTTTATATATTCTTAGATGTCAATTTTTATAAACACATTTACAGATAATATAACTTTTTGTTCCTTTTGCTGTTTCATAAGAAACGAAGACGCCATCCCAGAATTGATTGAAAATAAAAACGAAAGAGCTGACTCAATGATCACCCTTAGGGCAGGATCTCACTGTAATCTTGTGTTCTGCTTACGCGCGGCAAAGTGTTCGAAAGTTTTGTTGCGTCTTGGCTTGCACGATGGTTCGTCTACCAAAAACGTCAATAACCTTAGCCATTAGTTAGGCCTTCGGAACGTCTGTCTTTCGTGCCCATTTTGCTTCCTTCCACTTTCATACTCCTCCTGATGTTACTGTTGTCTATTCTTCCTCTTCTTTCCCGACTTGCTGTTCCAATGCGCGTTGATCCTGTGTGGGAACACCCTCGTGCATGGGTTCCCCGTTTTTCTATCGATACACCACATGTCTCTTCCTTTTCCTCTCTTAGAAAAGCTTAGTACTTATTTAGGGAGGCTTAAATCTTCTTATAATACCTAAACGTGAATAAAATTTCAGCCGTCGAGTCAGATTGCTTGGCAAGTGTCACTAGTAAGCTTCTGGGTACGGTATATATCTCGGCAAATTTGCAAGGAACTGAACATCAGGAAGTTGAGCGCTGTTGTGTTGATTACGTAGACATCGCCGCGCTCTCGGTCGCTGAGCTCAACAGCTTTGAATTAGCTTTTTAACGACGGAAAAAACACTATGCTAATTTGCAAGTTTACCATGGTTGCGGAGTCTGATCAAGTGGGGCTGCTGAGTCCGGCTCGCCCTCAGGGGTATATTCTGGCGGGCCCTCTCCCTGCCCTAATATATTTGGGCCTCAGGACTCCAGGGGTCCCAAGTGCCTTCGCCGCAGAGGATGTAGCAGCTGGCCGCAGTTCCTGCTGAGAAGGTTAGTTTGGTAGAACTAGGTAGGTTCTCCATATTTCCCGTACTGTTCCGCGAGGTGGGCCGCTGGATGGTGGTAAGCGACCAATCCCTTGGGGCTACTATCTGCACCCGTGTGGGGTGGGGGGGAGGAGGGGGCACAGAAGGGGCCCTCCGCATGGGTGTATCTTTCTTGTCTTTTTCTCTTTTCGTTTTTCGTCTCCTTCCCTGCGCCGCATGGCTAAGCGATTTCGTTTAGCCGAGCCATGTGGAGTTGAAGATGCTCCTGCATTAGGTGAATTCCGTGTTTGGTGACAGTGAGGTTGTCCGCAGATGTTTTGTGCTTTTTTGCTGCATGTGTTAAAGTATTGCTCTCCGGTTTGAGCTTCAGCTGCTGACACTCACTTGCGTTTGTTGGACCGACTTGTTAGTTCAGCCAGCAGGCTGTGCGCTAATAATTATCTGGTGAACTTGTCCCACCGGAGAAGGGTAGCCGAGCTTTTTTATGTTTTATTTGGTGTACAACAATGAGAGGCATTGGTTGTATTCTTCTCTCCCTGCCCTCAAGGTCTTCAGAAGAGAGAGACACGTGCTGCGTGCACGTTTTTACGTTGGAGGATGTTGGGTGTCGAACTAATCAGTTCTGTCGGTGCTTCGTACCCTGGTCGGTTAAGGTTTGGAATTTGTTATCGGTTTTGGACGTATTGGCCTGCAGGCGTTAAGTCAGCGGTTATTGTTTTTTTTTTGTGTATTGAGTATTGAGCACCGTAGCTGCATAGCCAAGAACATTGTGTCTTACACATGTTATATGAATGTCCCACCCTGTATAATTACAACAGACAATATCATAAATCAGATTTCTCTGAGATTTTAAACGTAGGTTACGCGAAAGTAGGTGCTACAGTTTTGTAACGTTAGTAAATCTGGGTCCTGGTTCATTAGTTTAGATAAAAATATATAGTTTGGAGGATGTGCGACAGGTTAAATTAGAAGCGTTAAGTTAAATGATATGCATTAGATTCGATAAGGAGAGATGGTTTGAACATGTTTTAAGATACAAATCGAGCATTGGGATTCACGACTAGCTTGTGATCATATGGTATGTGGTACGGTAGACGATTGCTGATATAGAAAGAGACTAACGAGTTTGTCGGGGGTAGGTGACGGGCGTCAACTTAGCCTAGGTAGGCTACTATAGAAGAGCTGCATTAGATTAAACTGAGGGAAGTTGCAATAGCACAGCGTGGAACTGGTACATTTTAAATAGCACAGGCATCAATCAACCGCGAAATTTCCAAGGGTCACGCTAGTCTATACTATAAGCTGCTTGTCCCTGACTTAGTTAATACGACCGTGATGCTGTCATCAGCATTAGATTGGGCAAAATAAGGGTATCCTTGATACGAACTGGGAAAGGACCAATGGGAGGAGTCAAAGTCAAACTTAAGTTGCTATACATACCACTCACATGTTTTAGGTAAAAGTTTCTCCCCCTAATTTAATTTTTTTTTACTTCGTATGTATGGAATGGGTCTGAGAGCATCATAATTGAAGAGGAATGTATTTTTTTTTTTTT
>LQNS02278100.1:23863274-23898429 GCA_001587735.2 Parhyale hawaiensis
AGCTATTTGTGTTAGAAGTCCTGTGCAAATTAGAGAAGGAACATAATATGTAAAGTTTCATCAAGCAGCTGTGGTAGGTATGGTAGCTATTTACAAGAAGTGTTTGGAGGTAGTCACAATCCAAATGTATTGCTACTGGCTAGCCTGTAGAATTTATTAGGACTTATTGTTTTTTTAATTGTGCTAATACTGTGATCAAAGCAACTTCGATGTAGCGTTATGCTGCAACTTTATGTACTGTGTCTTGTAGCTTGAATGTTAGTATTAGTTAGTTGATAACTTGATATTAGCCTCTAGGAATTTATTTTTTAATAAACTAGCTTTCAACCTGGGATGCTCTAGTAAGTGCATACAAATTATCATCAGCTTTAGCAATAGGGTTTACTGAATTGTTGAAACACAGTTCAAAAGGTAGCCAATTCTAGAATTACCAGAACCGTAAAACGGGGTGACTTTGGACGCCGGGGGTGACTTCAAACAAAAACAGGTAAAAAGGAACTCACTGCAGTGACAAGAAATGTATCAAAAGTTAGAAGGAAACTTCTACAGTATATTAACGGGTGGTATCTCTGCAGTATATCACTAGGCCCACACTCAAACTCGACTAGCATAAACACAGAAAAGAGTACGTTTTGTAAACAAAACATACAAAAATATCCCAACAAACAAAACGTATTCCTTCCTGTGTTTATGCTGTTTATGCTAGTCGAGTTGGAGTGTGAGCCTAGTGATATACTACAGAGATACCACCAAAGTTACCTTCTCACTTTTGATACTTTTCCTTTCACTGCAGTAAGTTCCTTTTTATCTGTTTTTGTCCCAAGTTACCGCTGGCGTCCAAAGTCACCCCTTACCTACTTTCTTGACAAGGAAATAGAGTGCTGAATGTCTCGACCTGTGACTTGCATGTGTTATTTGCAGAATACAATGAGGAGCAGCTGGCCCTGCAGGAGCTTAGCCGCAAGTTTGCTCGGCAGGAAGTACTACCCAAAGCTGCCGAGTATGACCGTACCATGGAGTACCCTTGGGATCTTGTCAAAAAAGTTAGTAGTTTGTGGCAGATAACTTTGTGTTGCAGAGTAGGAAAGATGCTCAAAACAAGAAGCTAAAGATTATTTATCTCAAAGTACCTACATGTTCACCAAGAGTGTATTCACTGCCATACAGTTTCCGCATTTTATTCTGGAATTTGGCTTCAAAGGACTCATAACAACGTTCAGACTATATCCCATGGTTATATTTTGTTGCTGATTTACAAGAATTTCAGTTACATCTGACTACAGTACATCAGTGTCACAACCAGCAACAAAGCCCCTAGGCCTAAATATTTTCAAGTCTGGCTGCATTACAAGAATTTGTGCTGGCAAGGTATTACTAAAGTAGTGTATGAAGTAAAGATAAGTAAACAATAACATCCACGACCAGGAATCTTTCTCTAGTTTTAATTATATGTCATCGGTGCTGGATACACTATTGTATCTATTACCTGGTTGAAACCTAGCTTCTCAAGATTCAAGGTGTCTCGGACGACCTTGATGTTTTCAACACCATCATAGGCCTTTTTTAGGACGGGTTCATACAACTACAGTAGCTATCAAACACATTCTGTCAGTTCAGCGTATGAAGGCTTTACTGTAGGTACGGTATTTGTTGAAATAGTTGGAGAGTATACAGCTTCCTGCATAAAATCCTATCCAAATTTGAAAAGATATCTGAAACCTTACTAGTAGCACTTGCTATGCCAACTGACCTGACGGCTAATGTTAAATCTCACACATTTGTCTTGACATGGGCATAGTAGACCATTGTATGATGAGCTGAGAGAACACATTCATCTGAATGTTGCCTGAACCTGCGTTTAGATTGAATCATTCTCTTTGTGGCAATTGCACTTTTGGAGGGCCTCACGACTGATAAAGCTGGAGCCACACTGTGAAAGTGCGTGCTTAACTTACGAGTAAACTTTCATCTCGCACTGTCTTAAACTTGACCATTTTCTCAAAGTTTCTTGGATACCGACATTAACTGTGTTATTTGGGGAGAAAAGGACGATGTATTAGGTGAACATTTGCTCATACGTTGAACATGCATTTGTCAGAGTGTGAATCCTGCTCTGATTCTGACTTGAGGCTCACTTTAAAGCTTACTGCAGATGATAATTTTTTGTCCTGTGGTTTTACTTCACAGCTGTTGAATGCGTTGCTGTGTGTGTGTGTAAACTGTAAAAGAAAGCTCTGCTGTTTTAGTTGCCAGTGGCTAAAATCCTAAATATTAAAAAAAAAATGCAATACACTGCTCTCCCTACACTTGCCAAGCCAGCGGATGCGACGGTTGACATTTTATCAAAACTTTTGGTAGACAAAGAGTTGTGTTGGCATCGCCTTGACAAAATATTTGAATGCACTGAAGTGAAAAGACAAGCAAAAGACTATCATCTGCAGTGAGCTTTACAGTTCAAGTACTGGCAAGTAGGCCGCCAAAACCAAAGAAGAGCAAACACTGTCATGCACACCAGCACCACGCTGAACATCATTGTACATAACTAAAGGCGCTTCTATAGAGAGGAGGGAGCCAGGAGCCTCGTCCGTGAAGCTCAAGAGTCTCTTATGGCTGCAGCCAGTCGTGTATGCACCAATCGCATATCAGTAACTCGGTTTATCTCCCCCTTGAAACTCACTGCTCCCCATCACTTCCACCAATGAAATTTATGAACGCGTCTCGCAGCTGGTTGACTCGCTGGCGAATCTGTGAATAGGCCGCGGGGCTTCCTCCTCCACCTCTATTGAAGCTCATTGACTTAACTACGAGCCTAAACCAAGCTGGAGGAGTGTGCAAGTGGCCTCCTTATTGTAAAAAATATTACAAAAAATAAAGCATGCGCAACGACAAACTTGAAACAAACTCTTACAATACTTCCCTAAGGTGCTTCGCAAATCTCATTGTTAGGAGAGTGGCTGTCCAGTAGCTACATAATACAGCTATAAAGGCAGATGACGACCTGCAGTGTGAATCAGTCTCATCAAGCTCTTGTCAATCTGCAAGCGTTAATTTCAACTGGGCGTAGTTGTTTTGAAGGATTCTTCTTTTTAAACTGTGCCTCATTTGCCGATGTTTACATCTACCCTCATGTGCAGGCATGGAACCTTGGCTTGATGAATTTTGCTGTCCCTGCCGAGTATGGTGGTGCAGGGCTGACTGTTGTGGACGACTGCATCGTTTTGGAAGAGCTCGCCTACGCCTGCAGTGGTGTCTCCACTGCCATTGGCTCTAATGGACTTGGAGTGAGTGTTTTTTTTTTTCATTTCATGACCTCATTCTCGAAATTCCATCCATGTTATCAATTCAAGAGCAAGAGTACATGGGTAGATAATAAGAGGTCTGAAAATAGTCTCAAGTCAAGGATTTGAAATGTAATTCGTTACTTCTTATCCGGAACTCATTTTATTTATAGGCTTCCCTTAGTGTTTTACCTTAGCTATATACATATATGAAAAACATGATTGTCATATCAAATCGATGTGTAACGTTTTCTTCTATCGCAGGTTATGAATCCTTGATATAAGGATTAGTAGGTATGGGCCCTAAGTTGCCAGCAACCAGTTTATGTTTAACCCTTTAGTACCTACAGTACACATATGATGACATTACATGTGTTATTCTTACGAAAAGTGATGTTCTATTGAGGCACTAAAGGGTCAAATGGTAGGGCAACTACCCAATTGCCGAACGAACTCTATTTCCGAACAAACAGTTAATATTTGATGAGATTATTAGTTTCACCCATCAAATGTAACTGTTTGTTCGGAAATAGACTTAGTTCGGCAATTGGGTAATTCCCATAACAGTGTAATGCTCGTTAGCCTTAAAATCTTATTGGTTGGAGAAATTCAAAGCAGACACCTACTATATGGTGATTATGTATTTGCTGTACAGTAAAAAGTAGCTACTTGTGTTCATTATCAAATGAAACTAAAATGTATGTCCTTTGTTCAATAATAGCATCAATAGCAGCACTGGGCACCACCTGTGCTTACTTTGTGCTAAAAATTTATATACTTGAATTACACAATTCGATTTTTATAAACTGCCTAGATAGCTACTAATCGTTTTAACCCTGTTCAACATGGGCTAAAATCATTCAAGTTCAAGAATTGCCGGTATGCGAGTGCGAAATGGAACATCAATTTTTTTCCTACTTTGCTGTCTTTCATTTTCATACTGATACGGAAGATACTTGTTTATCAATATCTTTCCCGATTTTTTATTAACAGCCCGTTATTCCTGTGGAGAAACATCCCCCCCCCCCCTGCATGCCGGGTTCCACGTTTGTATCGCCGTAGAAGTCCCTTCTTGTATGCTTAAGCCAAATGACACATCCCTTGCCGAGAAGGGTGAAGGTTTGTAGTGCTCGACTTATTATAAGAAAGTTGTATTATCAATTATAAATTGTCTTCCCTCAGGGGGCACAGGATGGGCCATAGGGTTAGGTTAGTTAGATTCGCCCATCCTATGTTATGGGGCGCAGCGACCCCAGGGGGCTCGTGTAGGTTACCTCAGCTATTAGCTAGGCCTTCGTTACGTCTATCTTCCGTGCCCACTTTGCTTCCTTCTATTTTCATACTCCTTATCTTCCTCTTGTCTGTTCTTCCTCTTCTTTCCCGACTTGCTGTTTCCATGCGCTTTGATCTTGTGTGGGAACACCTTCGTGCATGGGTTCCCCACATTTCTATCGTCATATTAAATGTCTCTTGCTTCTTCCTCTGTTAGATCGCCGTTGTTGTGGAGACAGAGGCTTAAACTATAACTATAGGCTAATCAATATAATAATATAAGATGCGTCCATTATCTTCTGTTGAGCGGGTCATTCTGCTTAGCCTATTATAAAAAAGTTGTATTATTAGTTATAAAATGTCTCCATTGCCATCTGTTGAACTAATCGTTGTTTATTGCTTTCTTCAGCAAGTACCAGTGGTGATTGCTGGCACTGATGAGCAAAAGAAGAAGTACCTGGGCAGGCAGACGGAGGAGTGCATGATTGCCGTGAGTTTTAGATATTACGAGTCAAATATTGGCAGTATTTCTTTGATGTTTTCAAATGCGTACGCGTGAAAATGCTTGTTTTTGTTTCTCCAACGTACTTCTGCCATGTAGCTAAAGTGGGGTTTTGAAGTCGGGGTAGTAAAAATACAGAGGTTATTACAGCAAGGAGTCGGACACCTGCGTGTCGCGTGAGTTGGACTCGGAAGGTGTGTAGCAGCAGTAGTTGACAATCTGTTTTGTTCAGGAGTCGGAGGTTTATGATGGCATGGCGTCAGATACCTCCTGGTTCCAGGTGGATGAATCGGACCCTCGACCTTTCAGCTGCTTAACGCTGATCATTTACTTGTTATCAGTCAATTATCTCGAAAATTTATAGCTTGTTCTATCTAATATTTAATAAAGAAAATTTTCATTTTCGTCTCCACGGTTTGTCATTACTAAGCGTGTACGCTTCTCACAGCACCCGTGAGCACAATGTTAAGTTGCCTTGGTTTTTCTAGCCAATGCTAGTTTTCCCGCCGTCAAAAATAATGAATAAGAAATTGTATTGACAGCTGTGCATTTTTTATAGTTTTAGCCCTGATTCTAGTATGGAAACTGCATTGCACCCGCCTACTTGATCTCTGATTTCCAATATCGAGAGATGAGGGCCGTCAATTTAGCTTTAGCAGATCTATACGACCAGTTTCTTCGTACTGATGGAACGTAGAGCAAAAGCGATATTAAAATCAGCCTTTGAACTTGCCAACAAGTATTTTGAGGCTGAAATATTTCCAATTGTGTCCTCAGAAATTCTGCTTAGTGATTGCAAATCTGAAGTCGAGTTTGATCTATCCTGTACTCCTCATTTGAAGTAATCTACTCGCATGCAGTTCCTTGCATTTCATCAGTGCTATTCTTGTACACCGCCCACTAGGACCATTTGTTGACGCTTCATGTAATGTTATTGCTACCAGAATGTTTAGTTCGAATTTCTAATAGAAGCAAAGTGCCAGAAAAATTTCAGTTACAGGTCAAAAATCGGTGTCCACTGCTGAATTAGCAGCAGTCCTTGATCTGCAGTCGCAAGAATTTTTTGTAAACCAGTGCTTTTTATTCAAAATATTGTTGGAGTAGCTATAAACATGGGTACTGTTTCTGACACTCAGTTCGATATTTAATTTTCCCAAGCATTGTAGCCGTGGTAAAGAAGCGATCATGCGTAACAGGAAAGGGAAAAACAGGCAAATACATAACGGTCTTTGTGTTTTATCGAGGGGGAAGCGACCACGAAGCATATTCTTCAATAATATTTGCATATTCTTGATACATTAAAGCTCATCTTTGAATGTGGCAGTTTATTGCTCATTACTTTTATTTTCTAAGGCAAGTTTTTAATATAAAGTTAAAAAAATTGGTGTTGTTGACGAGGAGAAGGAAACAACGTCATTGTACTATTTTTACCAACCACTGTATTCGTTATACTAGTCTTGCTTATATTTCCCCTGCACGATCACCATTTCCTGTGGTGGTATTGCGTGGAAGTTTAATAAGTCCAAAATCTGCAGGCGTATTGCGTGACTGAGCCTGGTGGCGGCTCAGACGTGGCGAGCATCACCACCCGCGCAGTGAAGAAGGGCGACGAGTACATCCTCAACGGCCAGAAGATGTGGATCACCAATGCTGGACAGTCGGGCTGGTACTTCGTCCTAGCCCGGACCAATCCAGACCCAAAAGCCCCAGCGTCTGGGGCCATGACAGGCTTCATTGTAGAGGCCGACTGGCCCGGTGTGACCCCCGGTAGGAAGGAGATCAACATGGGACAGCGCTGCTCCGACACCAGGGGCGTCACTTTCGAGGACGTCAGGGTTCCAAAGGAGAACGTTCTGCTCGGTATGACCGTCCCCCAAATGTGGCTATTTCTGTTACTGAATGTCCCCACAGTGTTCGTTTTATATTTTTAAAGTTTTGAGCGCATTGTGAGTACTGCACGTACATAGTCTAATAATTAAAAATATTAAATTGACTAATATGACTGAGAGTGACTTCATTTTATATTCAGAATCCATAAATATCGTAGGTATGGGGTATGTCTTTTAAATGCCAATTTGCTGGCCAGCCGCATAATCAGTGGAGGTGTAAGGTTTATCAAAACTCATAAGTAGGTATTTTCTATTGGTCTGTGTATCCTATTGAACCAAGTTCATCAGTGTATGTTTTAATCTGTTATTAGTATTACATTCTAGAAGTAGACCGAATGTCTGTTTTTTAGCATTCACGATTGTACTCTGGAGTCGACTATTCGAAATTCGAATCTATTGGAGTTTGGTCATAGAAACTTGAATAGCTAATTAAATTTTCTTTGTTTCCCGGATGCGCGACAAGAACCCACTCTTCCATGCATCCCACCAAACTCTTTCCCCAACCACCGCCCTTTGAAAGAGGATTATTTAGTAGTAGATTGACTACAGTGCCGGCAAAAAAATAATATTTACACTTCAATGGCAAGACACGAGAAATGTGAGTTAGTATTTCGTTTGCCCTTCTCGACATAATAAAGCGAGAAAATGTTAGTGATGATGCATTCCCTCCGCCCACTCGTAGCAAACGTCCATCACCCAGCCAACCCTCAGCGAGGGTTGTGTGCTGCTGCAGTGAGGTTGTTTGTGGGTCCCTCTTGCCGACGTGTTATTTTTACTTTCGTATAAGTTTGAAGTCATATAACTTTACATCTACTGCACACAATGGGTCAAAAATTGCTTCAAATGAAGGAGTAAACCATTGCATTAACTATGTCTAGAAAAGGAAGACTGAAACGTGAAGAGCATGGGTTTCTTTCCGGTACGCCGACTTGGAAGACCCAGGTCCTTCTGCAGGCGATCGTGAATTGTCCTTGTTGCGACGTTCTGGAGGAGCTCAGGGCGTTTGTTTTTGAGTACAATGACAATTAAAGCATCATTTGGGATAACCTCACGCTTCAGAAGCTTATTTGTTCTCAGTGTAGTTTTCTTAGGTGTGCCAGAGCCTGACTTCTTCTGTGGTACCGTCCCTGTTGGTAATTTTGTCCCCGACCGCTTCATCAGATAGATTGTGTCTCTTGACATCCCTTGATCTTTGGTTACGGCAATCACAGAGTCTCCCTTTTCTAGCATAGTTAACGCAACGGTTTACTCCTTCATTTGAAGCATTTTTTGACCCATTGTGTACAGTAGGTGTAAAGTTATATGACTTCAAACTTACAAGAAAGTAAAAATCACACGTCGGCAAAAGCGACCCACTGTCAACCTCACTGCAGCAGCACACAGCGAGGGTTGGCTGGGTGATGGACGTTTGCTATGAGTGGGCGGAGGGAATGCATCATCACTAACAACTTCTCGCTTCATTATGTCGGGTAGGGCAAACGAAATTCTAACTCACATTTCTCGTGTAAAGTTTTTTCTTGCCATTGAAATGTAAAGATTTTCAAGTCGGCACTGTATATTCACTAGATTGCATGCAAGCCATTATTGTTGCTGCTAGTACAAGTAGCTATAAACTCTTAAGTATCTAATAGTTGAATTCTATTATTAGCAGGCCTGCCACAATATATTTGGGCATCACGCACCCAAGGTTCTTGAGTGCCTTATCCGCAGATGTTGCAGCTTGCCGCAGTTGCTGCTGACGAGGTTATTTTTGTAAAATTAGGTAGGTTCTCTACTTTCCTCTTTCTGTTTTGTGAGGTGGGCTGTCGATCGAGATGGCCGACCTGGTACGCTGGACATCTCTAGTCTCTCTCGTGTGGAAGGCCACAAAGCGAGCCGTCCACTCAAGTGTCTTTTGCTATTCTTTGCGCCTTTTTCCCGCCAGTAGTAGCGCACTGAGCCGAATTGAATTCTTCCGGCAGGAATGCCGAGATAAAATATTCCTACAGATGACATAATATTAAAAAATGAAATTCACTGTTGAATCGCCTGAGTTGCGGCTACGGTGGTAAAACTGAAATCTAACTATTATTCGCAGGTTGAGCTTCAAAAATAACAACTTGCCTGCTCCTTCACCCGTACCTTTTCTTCGTTTTTTATTGTATACTAGGCCGGCACCACTAAAGAGACGTTCTCTTGCAACACTAGTTGACGGACAAGCAAGATAAGACCTTGCTAACTTGGCAAGATTAAGAGAAGTATTCGCGTGCATTTTCCACTATTTTAGAGGATCTTCATCAGTGGATATGCGTATAGGTATATTCGCAAAATATTCGCACGTCTATATGCGAATGCAAACGCGAATATTGGAAACCATGCGAATAATCGGTCCACCTCTATTACATTGTGTTTACCACCCCAGACGCAGCGCTTTGTTTTATCTGTTTGTCGATCTTATCAATGCAAGCACTGTATATTTTCTATTAGTTTGTGTATTTTAGCAGTTGAAGTTGCTATTTATGCTGGAATATCTTGCAATATGTGATAGTACTTACTGATATTTAAACAAGGTGCTTAAATGCCTTAGGTGCTAAAATCGAATGAAAAGTGCTAAAAAAATATGTATATTTTGCTTGCGTCATGTGTCATTTGTAGTCATTTCTGCAGTCGTTCATTCAGAATAATTCTTCTGACGCAATCAATATAAATTGAGCAAGAAAAACATATCCATCTATGTATCGAATTATAGCTACCTACTTAGGATGGTAGTACTTTGTAGTACTTGGCATACATGCTTTTGACTCTAAAAAGCCGTGTATTGTGTGCTTATCTCACAATTTGGAATAAAAAAGGTGCTAAAATATTTATTTTAGGGGTGCTAAAATGTGCTGAAAAGGGCTAAAATCGGAAGTAGACAATCTAATAGACACCTTGTATTACCTGTTAGCGGGCAAAAGATGGGCCATAGGGTTAGGTTAGTTTAGCTTGGGTTTGCTTATCCTATGCTCTTAGGAGCAGATTCTCTGGTGGGACCCTGTAGGTTACCTTAACCATTAGCTAGTTCTTCGGCACCTCCGTCATGCCCACTTGGCTCCCATGCTCCTGATCTTTCATCTGTTCTTCCTCTTCTTTCCCGACTTGCTGCTCTGATGCGCGTTGATCCTGTGTGGAAACACCCTCGTGCACGGGTTCCACGTCATACTTTATGTAACTTCTCTCTTCCTCTGTGGTATCGATTTGGTTGTGGAAAAGTAGATATAAACTTCTGAATCTAATGATAATAACTTACTGGTATTAGAGCTGTTTTTTTTTTAGGTTCGAACTTTGATTTTTGTATACTTGTACTTGAATTTGTATACCTGGACGATCTTTGAAAATTTGAACAATAATCACGTCCACGTCGTCAACTGTTTGGCTAATTTCATGCATGGGAAGAGGAGTTAGCCAACAGAAAGTCAAACCTAGATGCCTTCTTTGTACTAATAATCTAGGTACTTCTTTGTACTAATAATCCCGCAAGTTGAAGTGAAGAGTGGTGATACTGTTTTCGTTTACGGTTGTATATTTGTTAGTCTGTCCACCCAAACAGTGGTAGAAGCAATTCACCATCATCACAATCTTTTTCAAATAGTCAGATGGGTTGACTGAAATGTGAAAAATGCCAAAACCTTACAGTAAGCTGGCCATCAACAATGATGTTCTCAGTTCCTCTTCCTCTCCCCTTACCGCAGGTGATGGTCGTAAGCCATGAGGCGTTCTACTTATTATTATTATTGTCCTTGCAGGAGAGGGTGCTGGGTTTAAGATTGCAATGGGCGCCTTTGATTACACGCGACCTCCCGTAGCTTCTGAGGCCACCGGGGTGGCGCAGCGAGCGCTTGACGAAGCCACCAAGTATGCCATGGAGAGGAAGGCATTCGGTGTCCCTATTGCACAGCACCAGGTTAGTGCAATTAATATGGAAAGAGTATAAAAGTACTGGGCCTGATCTCTCTCGAGCAAAGACGACTCAGGGGGCAATTAATACGTAGAAACATTCAAGATATGAATGGCTTCAACGACGTACCTACCTGCAACGGGACTCTTTGAAGGAAACGTTAATGATTCCCTGCGAAACAACAGTCAAAAACTCAAGCATAAAGCTCAAAGAACAACCTTGCGTCAGCAGTTCTTCCCGTATTTCATGGTGAGCATTTGGAATAGACTCCCTTCCGACGTTGTCGGTGCGGAGATAGTCAACGCATTTAAAAATCGTCTTGACATACATTGGAAGAGACATCCTCCACATCTAAGAACTTCTCCAGGAGTCGCAACCTCTTAACGGCCAAAGCTTCCGAGGCCACCTTAATCCTTCTTCTTTTCTCTTTCATTCCAACTACACAGTTTGAAGTTTCTAAACTCGGCATATCAGCGGTTATTGGTCGTGCTTGTGTGCATGCATGATCGCCTCTTTGGCCGAGCTTCTTCTCCCTTTTTTCTTCTTCTTTTTTCTCAGTGATGTATATCCTACTGACATAACGGCAATAGCTCATAGAGGGCCGGAGCGTAAGTTCCGGTGTGTGATTGGGAGTGGGCCTTTTGGTTTGTCTACTGCCGCCTATCTAATATATGTGATATAGGATTATTAAGACAAAAGATGATGCCTTCCTTGAAATAATATCAAAGCGTAGCACACCTATCCTGAAGTTGTGATAGGAAAGGTTTGAATAGTTTAGTTTCATGTATTACTAGCAAAGCCCGCCACGGCTGACCTCGTTCATATAACTGGGCAAATCGTAGGATTTCTTTGCAAAAATGGCCCTTGTTAGGGTAAATCAATGAATTACATGCCTACCAAACTGACTCTTAGGGTAACTTCTAGGATTTTTTTTCCAAAATTGACCCTTGTTTGGGTAAATCATAGGAATTGCCTCGAACACCGTTTCCTCTTAGTGTAAATTGTAGGGTTTTTCCAGAAAATAACCCTCGCTTGTCCTAACTCAGGCCGTGTCGTTCATGCTGGCGGACATGGCCATAGAAGTGGAGGCCTCCCGTCTGCTGTGGCAAAAGTCGGCGCAGGAGGCGGTGTTGGGTCGCCGCAACACCTACCTCGCCAGCTGTGCCAAGGCCTTCGCTGCTGATGCTGCCAACCGGGCCGCTACCAACGCCGTCCAGGTAATTGTCAACTGTTATTTTTGTCAGCACTGCTGGAAGTATTTATTTCCATCTGTGTGTAGCACACCTGCCGTCTTTGCTACCACCACTGTGGCAATTGTTTTCATTCACTGTAAACTCATTGACTGGTAAATTGTTCGTGGGGTAGTACTACATGCATCGTTAGATAAATTTATCCGCAGTAACTTTCTCGCCCGATGAATTCATTGACTGGTAAAAACATCTAGAAAATTCTTTCCGAGGGACGATATCATTCAGGCCTGCCGTGAATTTACCGGCTCCTAATCGCTGTTCTATCTCATTTATGCAGTGCTTATCACCAGTGTAAAGATTGCTTAAGAAGCGACTCCTCCGCTGCGCTAAATTATCCAGTCTCTATTTTAATTAGCGTGGAGTGGAGGCGCAATGAGAGGCAGCTGAATACGTAAATATTACCATGTTAAAATATTAGACTGTAGAACTTAAGCTTCTATTTTCACTACTACTATGGTTACCGAGAGAGGAAGAAAAATACGGAGCACATAGTACCGTACGTGGATACCAACATGGAATACGAGGGTGCTTTCACACTGGTTCAATTTACGGGCACAGCAGATCGGGAAAGAAGAGGAACAACAGATAAAAAGGTGAATCAGTCGAGGTAGGGAAACAGCTACCCTTTGGGGTCTGTTGGGGACGCGGTGCCATATCAATGATATCATATGGGATGGATTTCGGATGAACCAACAAACCTAACCCTATGCCCCTCAAGGGCTTATCGAATTAAAGTACATGTAGCCCCTAACTGCTTGTACCTCGTGCCTTCCTGAAAGTAATATTTTTATTGCAGGTGTTTGGAGGCGCTGGATTCAACTCCGAGTACCCCGTGGAGAAGCTCATGAGGGACGCTAAGATTCTGCAGATTTACGAAGGCACGGCGCAAATCCAGCGCATCATCATTGCTAAGCATCTTCTGCAACAAGCCAAGATGGGACTCGTATAGAGCCCTCTGACCTCAGTATAGGCCTATCCTCGCAGCTCTAAATGTACCGAATAAGTAAACTGCAGTGCAGGGCTAATTGCGTGAGTGCGGTAACTCTCACCAGGTGTGGTAGACATAGGGTATGCTCGATTGTTGCCGAAATTAAGCCTTGGAGGCTTAATTTATTCGAAACTTCCGGCTGGTGCGCTTGCCTCGACCCGTTGGATTGAGTTTCAAAAATTGACCCTCAGTCCGTTACTCTCGAAACTTCGGGAAAATCAATGTTGTTCCGTGTAATAGAGTTGGGAGAGAGCAGACCTAACGTACCTGCGTTGCTTCTAACACCAGCTGCAAAGTGACAAATCCAAAGCTTCTGTCTGAAGTTTGGGACATGTTGAGCATTAGAGGATTTAATTTCGGTCCTTAATCGAACGTGCCCTAGGGCGTCAGCTGAAGCCCCAGGACTTGGGCACCTCCCTCGCTCCTCCGCATCATCAGCGCTCTATAGACATGAAAAAATGCTCTGGAATTAACGGTTATCCAAGGCCTCTAACCATCTGAAGGGTAAGTATATCCATCGATTCATTTCGTTGCCATTGAAATAATTCGATGACCTTAGCTACAACATTTGATTGAGAGCGCGTGATAATTTGTGCACCCCGAGCGGTAGTAAAGCATCGTAACTCTTCCAGTACCTAGCGCTTCAGCTGGGCGCGTCTATCTGTAGTTTCGTACCTCCTCAACGGTAGCGTATTACACGAACGCAGTGCAGTGCTTCACAAAATCTTTCCGAGGCAGGCGCCACTTGCAGCCTCACCTGAACAAAAGAGACTTGTTGCTGGTTCGTATTTCCGCCATTTATTTTTTCTTTGTGGCGGGAGCTTTACCTGTCTTAAGACTGCATGTGCTTTTTTAGGGCTATTTTCTTCTAGCAAGACATTCGTTTGCTGCCCGATATAATAGGATTGTATGTTACGGGGTTACCGCACTTAGCCAATTAGCCCTCGGATTGCGGGAGTCGTAATACTACTTAAGCTCATTATGAAAATTATTGTGCCAAACATGTAGTTTAGGTAGAGATTGGCGATCTTGAAGTTCTCGTATCTAAGGCAACAATCTCTATTGCTACTCTTGGCTTACCTCAGTGCCTCGGGGAATTTATTAACAGTCAGTTTTTCATAAGGACGGGCGCACACTAACTCAAATCTTGCTCCGTCACTCAACTTTTCACTTTCGCTTGACTGTCTCGTTAAAACTACGCTGCATTACATCTTCGAACGAGCTCCTAAATACTCATAGCTGGACAATTGCCGGTTGTCATAGCGCACAAACCGCAATTTATTGCTCGTATTTGAGATATTCCGAATATTGGTCAAGTCCCGTAGAAGCCGAAGCTTTGTTCGCGGCCACGTAATCTGATGTGGAGTGATTTGATAGGGCAACTTTTGCGTTAGTGTGCTCCCGCCCTAAGAATAGCCTGGTTTCAAACGATGTTGATAGAGCACGCTAGTCCTGATAAGGTTGATGAGAATAGTCTCCCTCACCAATGTGCCAAATTGTCTTATACTTCTCTTCAATTAAATGTTAAGAACTGTGATGGTTGCGTGCATTAAATGTAGTCTAAATACTCACGTTTCAGCTATGTAGTCTTTTATCGGCGAATATTGTGTAAAATGACTTGGCTGTGATGAGGCGTACATTACTCATAATCTATGCCATTCTGGACGATCCTCTCAAAATCCCAAGTAGCTACTTCAGCCGATAGATCAAACTTCAGTGAAATATATTTTCGTTAATTTTGGGTCCTCAAACAAAAAGCAGACTGCTCGTGTTGATGTAATGTGTTGATAAGCTGCAAAATTCAAATTCAGGTCAACGAATTTAATAATCATGGAATTTGAAACACCTAACCTAATATTGATGAAAAAAATTTTGCTGTTATCATTGGTTTGTGGTAAAGGTTTGTTTATTTATTGCTAATAAATACATTCCGTGCATCACCAGCATTAGTGTTTTCTGCTTGAAATGTTAGTTACGCGGACGGTGCAGTGACAGCGCCGTTCTTTAACATGGTGCTACAGGATTCTTGTTTGCAAATGAATATGTAACTTTGTGCCGGTTGGTGAATATTCAATATTGCACAGACTTTGGATTAGGCGCTCTTACAAAGACTCGTTTTTTTTTGTGGGTAGCTTGGTTGTCTATGTTTATAAGTATTTTTACCGAATGTTTGGCATTTTGTTGTTGCATATGCTGCAAGTATGTGGGTTATTCATTACTCTTAGTTATTACAACATTTTATTGTACAGAAATGGTGGCTTCGGTTTCAATAGGTTATGTAATTTTCCACCAGAGATTCTATAAAAAGTTGAGGCACGAAACGTATCCACATAATCTTAAAAATAGTCGTAAATGTGCGGTTTTTCATGGAAATATATATGCTAACTTGCGGGCATTTATTTTCTGGCTATATTTTTATACATAGATAAGCCTTTTTATATCACTTCTCTATTTTGTTACTTAGTTTTTATACCTTTGAAAATGTTATGAATGTGCAATTTTCTAAACCAAGTTCAATACACCCGTACGGTGAAAAAATGTAGTGGAGAAGAAAATAATGTACTGGAAAATACTGTAGGGTAACCGTGAAACTCTATCAGTCTTCTCAAAAATCTCTGCTACTTTCCGAGAATTTGTGTACAAAGATCAAAAGCAATTAAAGATTTTTTCTGACTTACATGCTTAGAATATTTACTTAGCAGACTTAAAGTACTGCCTTTAGCATTAAGTTATCTTCAGCATCCTGGTGCTACGCAATTTTGTTGACCGGTAGAAGTAGAAAAATTCCTAAGCCGTTATATTAATGTTAATTTATTTTGGCAATTGCAGTTATGCTTGCTGTGTTTTGCCAAGATTTACGGAGCAAGTTTGTACCAAGTTTTCTAATAAAGTTTATGTGCCATTAAAACCAGTATTTCATCAGATCCTTGCCTATGTACAAAAGCATAACTAGAGAGCCGGCAAGAACACCACGTTGCGCCGCTTGTTGAACTTCACATATATATATATTCAGAGTGAGCATGAAGTCTTTCTCTTATTATAAATATTTATGTCTGATAAGACATACAAATTCGGAGCAGACATTTTCTTTTTGATGCATTATATACACCTCTGTTTGGCGCCAAGAGACAGCTGTCAGGTATATGTTCAGTGCCGTCGTATTGGAGTTTTCTTTAGTCTGCTATATCTTTGCGCGCCAACAAGAGCGACACTCTCTGAACTCCTATTTTAAGTGAACAAACACTTCTGGAAATAAAGTATTAGCAGTTTGCCAAAAACTATTTTTCTATTTTGTCCGCATAAAGCACACTTATTGTTTATAACACAGAGAAAGACCTGGCCCAACCTGTACTTTCGTGATAAGTAGTAGTTACTATTGTTACTCTGAGCTCATGTCTATGCTGCCCAATAAAAAAAAACCAAGGTCAACTTGACCACACCCCTACTGGGAAACCCACAGTCACTGGTTCGTGCTGCAAATCTAGGCTAACTGGTCTGTAAACAAGTGTACGGCTGCGGTAGACTTCAGATGGTCAAGATCTCATGCGCCATCGACGGAAGGTTCTTTTCCAACGACCCTCCAATGCCCATTTTTAGGAAAAGGAAGTGCCCCCATGGCAGCTGTGCATACCTACCCTGGCACTGCTGAGTCAGCGCACCAACTCAAATTCGAGATATATAATATTGTTGCGTGTTAAACGAGAAGCTCCAGGATTACATACCTTCTATGCTCCGTTAATAACAAAAAAAACTTTCACTTCACCGGATTTCAGCAATTTATAAAATTAGTTAAATTTTTTTTCTGCTCAGTTCAAAATTATTCATTCTACTGCTGACGCGCTGGCCATTTTGCCACTCTTCTTGAGAACCGTTTTTTCCAAACTTGTACGAAAAAAAATTATGGAGAGGTTCAGTATTTCTTTCTCGTTCTGCATCATATATCGCGCTACCACGAAGCCAAACTATCTATTCCCCAGCCGTTGAGCAAGTCTTGCTGCTCAGCACTGCAGCGTCAGCATTTCGGTGCAAGTTTATAAGTGCCTCGAACTCGCTTTTCGCATTTTTGTTGAGATATTCAGGTGAAAGGATACGTTCGAAGATTTTTTATCATTAATAACGTATTCATCGGAGATGTTCGACTTTAAAGTTCCCAATATTTTCCTGTGGGAGAAAACCACACTCTCACAGTGTATAAACAAAGTCCTCTTTTCAAGAATTTTTGGGGGGTTTGGTTAGATTAGGCTGGGTATAAGGTAGGTTAGGTCAGCTTAGGTTCCTATGGGGTCGCCGGGTAATTTCTCCCATATCTAGTTTGGTGCGCTTCTAATATTTTACCAGCATTTCTACCTTTCATAGTACACCAAGAGACACTTCCCTATCGAGAAATGGGGATCGCCGAAGGGTAAAATATTGAAGAGCTTTTCGTTATGAGGCCATAGGTCATATATATCACTGGTCGACTATTACCGTACACTTCACTGGTGGTACTTAAAGTCAATTTATTTACAGCACGAAGCAGTCCACTGACTAGGTTTTGTTCTATTGGATAGTTTAAACCTCAATTTCCAAAACAACGGAAATCTAACAAGGGGAGAAACAAGGGACAAAGTATAGACATGAAAATGGGGACCCATGGACGAAGGGGATTCCACACAGGATCGACGCGCATGGGAACTGCAAGTCGAGAAGGAAGAACAGAAGAAAGTAAGATTAGCAGGAATATGAAATTAGAAGGAAGAAAAGTGGCCACTTATTACGTTTCCTAGTTGGAGCGCGCAGTGAGATAACATTATCTTTTACCACTACTGGGAACTTTCTAAGTAATGTTACTCCTATGAAAAAGAGAAGCGATTACATTAAAAGGTTAAGAGCAAAGGTCACGTAACTAAAAAACCGTTTATGAAACATCGGGGAGGCTAAGCGGTGCCGGTATAGCACGTGGCCCACCTGAGATTCTGGTATAACACGTGTGCCTATATGCTAGGTTAGGCACCTGGTCTGGCTGAGCGATATCTCGCCTACTATCAACTAATGTAACACGTACTTCGGGTGGACCACAGACTATGCCGGGACTGTCTAGCCTTCAGCACTCCACAGTAGTCATGTCTGAATACCTACGTCCTACAACTTATTACAGTGATTCTGAAAAAATGCTACTATAACTTAAGCTTACTGGTATTTACAAATGCAAGTAGTCAAGAATTGTTGCAATAACTGAAAGCACTACATTACCTTATACTTAATCTGTGTTAACAGTGGCCGCTCACGCATCTGATGCTCTGCACATTTAGGCCTATAGTCCCGATACACGGGTACACTAAGACAAACAGCACTCTCACTTATCCGAACCTTTTTTTTCAAACAATTATAGTCTGTGTTCTTTGACCTTTCACAGGCAGTAACTATTACCATAATAATTATGACAGCACCGCTGGATGTGAACGGCATATCGGAGTCGTAGCAGCTTGTGGCGATCATCTCACCACCCCTCCGTACGGAACATCTCAAATTGCTGCCGTAAGCTTCTCTACTTTTAATACAAGCCAGCGATTGACTCGACCAGAACTACCGCACGCGATTGGGCACACGCCCTCGGCCAACCAGAGCGCCCGCTCGGCAACTATGGCACGACCTGCATGCCTATTCAAGCCTCAAGGCCTGCCGCTCTCTTTTCACTATATTGTCTCACTGAAAAGTAGCTTCTTCAGTTCTGGCTACACACTAGCCTGAGAGAACTCCGGCTCCCTAGAGCTTCCTGACGCCGCCGAACTCCTGCTCTATACCCAGCCTGCTGCATCGCAGGAGACTTCTGTCGCTACGACCCGACAAGAAGAGGCGCATCCTGCAGCTAGAGATATGGGCTCAGCATCACACCGCTTGGAAGACTCAACTCCTGTACTTGGTTATTGTTTTTGTATTCCATAATTAAATACATACATTTGTTACTTGACTCTAATATAAGGGTACTCGACGTTTCCATGCTTCAGAATCATTCATCTTGCCAGTACCGCGCTGGTCTGACCCTTTGCGTTTGCCGGTTTCCTGCCTACCTGTCTGCCAGTGACTAGACTACCATCCTCTGCTCCACTTCTGCAGATTACCATTTTCAGCGCCTACACCGCCGCCTGTGCTGGCACACAATAGGCGCCTCTACAGCCAGCATAATCTGTGCCATAACTCTAGTGTAGCGCCTGGGCTCAGCTTCCACGTTTACTCCTTTGTCCCTGCTGGGCAGCGAGTCTTTGGCACAATCCAAGAACTGCCTATCCAGCCTGGACAGCAAGGCAAATTCGTGGATGCCAGTCGCTTCCAGTTGCCATGGCTAGTCCTTCTGGTTACAACCACACCTGGCGCTGTTACTCCTGCCGCTATGGCAAAGTCTTTTAATTCTTCGGTCGGGGTTAACCAGGCTCCCGATGTAGACGAGAAGGCGGCTGCTAAAGCTCGCCTTCATGAATAGTAGGTTTGCCCTCGCTGGTGCCCCTCCCTCTCTCCAGTCCCTTCTTAGTTCTTACCTCATCAGCAGGACCAATTTTGCCGTCTACAGCTTCCCAAACTAGCGCAAGAAGCAGAAGAAACAAGAGAAAAAAGAAAAATTTGAAGCAGGCGAGCAGCAACGATCAAGACGCCGCCAACGGAGCTGCACTTGACCTCAGCTCTAACGGCGTGGCTACGTCTGGTGACGTTTCTCCTGCCGACGCTTCCACACCCTCACGGGCTCAAAATAATTCCCCGCTCAAGAGAACGTCCCGTCTCAACCTGGTTCAGTCTCAGCTGCCTTCACTGGGCACCTAAGCGCTCGCCTGCCTTCACTGGACACCTAAGCGCTCGCAACACAAATGCGAATGAAAGTCATAGAAATAACCGAGGTTTCCGATGGGGCAGAGGAAATGCTCGCTGGCTGCACAATGAGGAAGTACACGCGCAGCTATTCAGCCAGCCGTCATGCCTTTGAGGCCGTGGCTATGACGACGACGACGACGACGACGATGATGATGGCGGCCGGCTCAGCCAAATTTCTGGTTCCCGATATCCCGGCAGCCACTATCGACAGAGCGATGGTCAGGGTCAGCCCGGCAACTCCTACAGGAGTAATGGCTGAGGCGGCGGCAAGGGAGCCGCCCGCAGAAATAATAACAGTAGAAGCCAAGCTGAAGGACCTCAACCCAACGTCAGTGACGACGCTTTGGTCACTATGAGGACTCTAAAACTAGAACAACCGCTCTACTCAAACTACGGAGCCATGTTGACTCATCTGAACCACTGGCCAGATACGTGCCAAATGTATCCAATGAAGCCCGAGTTGCCCTAGAATTCTGCTCACAGTAAATTCACGGAGACTGAACACAAGTTCGATCGATCAACGGGCAAGTATTCCTGTTATTCATAGTGGTTTGGTAACCGATGCCATAATTTTTTACAAAGGCATAATTATCACAAATAGAGAACGAGAAAAGGTGGAACATCCCAAAGTTGTGAGAGCTGCCTGCATCTTCCATACATGCAATTATTCAAGTCCTAAGAACTTCTTCATAAACAAGCACGTGCAAAGATGTATGGATGCAAACTTTTTTTTCGCCGTCGACATATCGACCCAGGGACATTCCCAAATCTGAGAGCGCTTCGTCTCACGCCTGAAAAATTTTCTCCCTATATCAACGACTGGCCATTCTTAGAATTTCCGGAAGGCCAGCAGATCCGAAATCGGCGGCTAAATGATTCAGAGTGTGGGGCAGGGGCACCGCTTCATCTACGGCCTGGGAACACGCCGGATGTCCCGAATCCTGGAGAGTCGCAACTACCACGCATTGCCCCTGAAAAAGAACCCCAGGACCACAATGTTCCTGCAGCAAATGAACCTCAGCCTCCTACTCTCCAATCAACTCCACTAGAGAATGCGTTGCTACTTAGTCTTAGATTTCAAAGATTTCGTGCGACACAAGTTACGCGAAGTGCTTGACATCCTCGAATGCAGCGGAGCGAACCTCAGCCGCCGTGATTGGAAGGGCGTGCAACCGTGAGGTGGACATCCGTGTATTTCTGGGTGAAACCATGAGGCACGTCTACCGAAAAGCCGTTGTTATGGGCACACTATATTCTTCATTACCCTCATGGGAATACACTATGGTCTTAGGCTCCAAATAGCTATAGGGGTATTGCTCGCAGTAGCTACGTCAAAAATGGTTCGAGAGGACGTGCTCCAACTACGTTTCAGTTCTGCAACAATTTCGACTGCAGGTCAAAAGAACTTGCAACGGGAACTCCTACGTGGCGAGTTAAGCTCAATTCTGCTCAATCCCAGCTTCACACGCGGTCACTATGCGTAATCATACTGAGGTGCAATGCACAGAGCTCTGTTTATTAATGTCACGCACACTTCTGCTCGATGCAGATGAAAAATTTGACAATAGAGCATCTACAACTTATCGCTACAGTGAAGAGGCAGTTCATAGAGCATTTCATTGCTACATTAACATCCCCTAGCGAAGGCGAGACACAACAGCGGGGGATGTTGCAACTCGCCCTAATTCGCCTGCTGAACAACATCTGAGGGCGGCCCCCCCACTGGCGCTAACGCCGCCAGTGTGGGAGCCCACTCGGGTGTTGTTCAAATCCCTAACGTTTTTGCCACCAGTCCGGCAGCTCCCTAAGATGTTGTTCCCGTTCCTGGTGTTCCTGCTACCAGGTTCGGAACCTCCCTAGGTATTTGAGTCGCAAACAAGTTACAACCCTTAACCTTGCCTCACAAATTACGTGTTTTCTAGCCCCAGTGTCGAGCAGTATCTAAAGCTTATGCGCCACAACGCACTGCAAGGTTTACACATTCCGCTGCAAGTCACACGAAGTAGTTTTTTCCTTTTTGCATTCGATGTGAAAGCTCTGCCGCACACACTCAAGTGAGTAGCAGAAGTTTTAGTGCTCGTACCAGTGGCCTAACACAAAAATATTCGTCAACTCCCTAACTACATCTTATGCACACTAAAAATTTTCTAGATTCTCAATTAAAACAAATATTAGTCACCGCAGAGCTGTGAGTTTCCGCTAATAATTCAAGATTCGTCGATTTCCTAGTCAATATTGTGCATGGTAAAACATTGTCCTTTGCTATGAAACAAACAAGTCGCTGTGGAGCTGCTCGTTGCTGTAGACGACCTCGACAGCCTGCTTACCAGTCGAGCTCCACAGGATACACTCCGTCCAGACAGGCCGTACAGTGCCCCACTGCTCGTATCTCTTCTAATATAAGTCCGTCGTTGACGCAGGACCTGAGCCCCTGCAGGCTGAGGTAGCGCAGGCTGTCCAGGCCCCACTTGGTGGTGAGGTCCTCCAGAGAGGCCTTGTTGGCCGCCAGTTCTTCTCGTGTAGGGATGTTGATGCCCATGTAGCAGGGGTGGCGAATGGGGGGAGAAGCAACACGGAAGTGGACCTGTCAGTAAATTTGCGTCATAAATATAACTATAATATTTTAAATTCTTAGTCTGAGCACTGTGATTCAAAGTCGAGGGCATATGGTATGTCAAGAGAAATGTGGAACCCATGTACAAGGGTTTTCCAACGCAGGAGAATTGTACATAGGTGCAGTATGTAAATCAGGAAATAATGGAAGAACAGATAAAAAAAAAAAAATCTTAGGGAGTATGAAAGTAAAGTGAGGACGAAAACCAGGTATCCTGAGGGCATAACTAAGGCCAAGGTACACCTATAGGGACCTCTTGGGGCCCTACTGCCCCAAACTACAGTATTATTATGTTCAATAGTTTAAGCCTAAGTTTCCACAACTACGGTGATCTAACATGTGAACAACGAGGGACAGAGAAGTAGATATAAACTGGGATCCCAAGCACGAAGGTGTTCCCACACAGGATAAACGCGCACGAGAACAGCAAGTCGGGAAAGGAGAGGAAGAAGAAGATAATCAACAGCAGGAGTATAAAAATGGAAGGAAGCAAAGTGGGCACGAAAGATAGACCTTCCAAGGCCTGGCTAACGGCTAAGGTAATTCTACAGGGTCCTCCTGGGAGCGCTGCTCCCTAAACATAGGATAGGCGAAGCTAAACTAAGCTGCCCCTATGGCCCATCTTATGCCTCCTGAAGGGTCCGGCTCCGATTCAGGGTATTGCTAGTTTTCGACTGGATACTTCTGTGACCGCATAAATAATAGATTCGTGTTAACTTCAACAATTTTTTTGGGGGGAAAAACGTAGGCCAGTCAGCAGAGAATCCTAAATTCCAGCTTTAAGAATTGAGAAACCCCTCTTAAAATGGCTTCTCTTGCAAAATGTAATTCATGAATTTGTGGCGTGTGCAATTATATCATACATCCCCATAGTTTTATTTCGAAGAAGGAAATGCCAACCAACAGAAGAATTTCATTCCGGCTAAGCCCATGATGTCACTCGGGTACATAACAGATGAAGGCCTTGATTGGAGGCACGCTCCACACTCTGCAATCACGTGAGCAAGTTAGTGCTGCTATTTATTGATAATCTGTCGCTAATGACGTCATATTGCGATTCCGCGTCCAAAAATTCTGGTTTGAAAGAACCTCACAAGCGTAAGAGTGAAAGGTGGGTCGCTACGTTGTTATACAATAATGCCTATTGAAAAATCATAATGCTTCGCTATTCTGGGACTGCTTTTGCGTGTTATGAATCTTTGCTTATCTAGCAACAGCTAGATAAGTAGTTGTCGGGATAAAAACAACAGCTTCTCCCGCTGCGCATGCGCATGGAAACCTCACAACACGTCACAGCTGGCGAACAAAAAATCACCTGGACCTCGTCCGAAAAACGAAGTACCACAAAATCCAAGTATGACTTTTAAAGGGCTGCCATTTTTGGATATTTTAAAACATGTACTTCGAAGTTTACGAGTTTTTCAATATCCTTCTACCTCACCTCCAAACCTGAGGTATTTTCAACATTCCACATTTTCGCCATTGGAGCCCTTTCATTTCAAAATATTTGTTAGTCTTAACCTCTAACGCTTTTGCGCTATTACTTATATGTAGATTTCTATCCTCACCTCCACAGCTCCTGCATTTTTCAACATCTCGGCGATGGGCTCGACGGTCGTGCCCCGGACGAGCGAATCGTCCACAAGGACGACTCGTTTGCCCGCCACGAAGCTGTCGGAGAAGAGCGTAAACTTCCGCCGAATCGTGCGTTTCCTGCTGTTCTGATCAGACTCTATGAAGGAACGACCGACGAAATTACTTCTGTACAATACGTCCATGTAGGGCAGACCACTCTGCACGAACAGACCAAAAAAAGAATAAATTGCACAGATCAGAGTTACAAATTGCCTGATACTGCGAACCACGAAGCAGAAAAATTACACCTCGGTCGGCAGGGTGTATAGCGAGCCATGAAAACTGAAAGTTTTAATTATTTACAGGTTGTATAACTAACCTTGAATATGCTATACACCCTGGTCGGTACAATGAATGCCATACTACCCTGAGTTGCTCTACAGACGCGTGCGTTTCACAATTTTTACAGGATGTGCATCAGACTGTCGTCATACTCGCTATGGGGCATCATTTTATGAAGCTGGGGAACCAAAATCCGTGTAATTAACTTAAATTTTCCAAGTTTGTTAGTTAGAAAATCAATCATAGGGCACACGTTCGATCGAGAATCAACATTAAGCTTTCGAGGCTTGACCAATTCGAAACTTCAGACTCTCGGAGATGCGCTGGCTTTGATGCGTTGAATTGAGTTTTAGGTACTGATCCCAAATCGGTTACCTCCGAGACCTCCAGAAACTTCCCTCTCGTCCCGCTCCAACTGCACAGTTTGACATCTCTATAAGCTCCGCATATCAGTGGCTCTTGATCGTGCTTGCGTGCATTCATGATAGTTTCTTTGGCAGGAATTCTTCCCATTTTTTTCTCTTTTCTCCTCTTTCCCCAGTACTCTATATCCTACTAACAATTGCAATAGCTCACAGAGCCGGGGCATAAGTTCCAGTTCCGGTGTCTCTCTGGGAATGGGCCTATTGGTTCCTCTAGTGCCGCCTATCTAATCTAAATTCATTACTGCTACTAAAACGGAATTTAGCCGGTTCAACGTGACCGGTTGCTTTCAACACTTGAGCTATTGACTCGAAGTTGCCGATCTCTTGCTTCTGTTTCAAGTTTCGAACAAGTCAAGCTCCGAAGCTTTAATTTTGGTGTCCAATCGACCGTGCCCTTAATCAGAGACATTCGTTGCAAAGCAAGGGTTGCAACTTTGCAACCAAAATTGAGCTTGAACAAAATCATTACATTGTTGCACGCTCTACAAAGAATTTCTTAGCTTCCTTTCATTTTTCTATCTCTTTCAATCCCTAATCTTACCTACATTTCATACATCGATATTCACCAATGTAGATCAAACAAGCATTGGATGCTTTGAGTCTTCAAAAGTAATTGCTATTACCGGAATCCATTATAGAAAATAATCAACAGTATTACTTGCTGAAGATCTTCACTTCTTACCTTATTAGCAAATCCCTTGGCAGCAGCAGAAGCCGTGGTGGGGACGCACGAGACCAGGTCCGCGTCCACGGGATGTTCTTCTGCCAGTCGCACGCCAGTTTTGTACCGCACGTCGTACACAGACTGGCCTGAAATATAGATTTTATCATAGACGCTTCCGCTCAAAGGAGTACCGGTTAAAACGACCAACCGCATAATGCAACGAATTCTGCTTGAATAATATCATATATACACTGTGCATTCTACTCAGAGCAGCTTCGTATGTTGTGGCGAGCGTTCCGTTGAGATGGACCAATTCATTATTAATAGGCTTTTAACTGACACTCAAAGCATTCAAAATACAATATAATTTTACAATTGTCAAACTTTTTCATTTTAAGAGGCAATTCTAACTAAAAGTAGGCCAATTTACAATCAAATTTACAAATTTTCGAAAGCTTTACGCTTACTTACTGCAGCAGGTGGTGTTAGCATCGCCTAGTATCGACTGATCTAGTTCACCGAGTCTGCCTCCCAAATGACTCATCTGGTTTTTCAATGTCAGCAATAAAATTTTATTTACCAATTTATCGTTGTAATTTCGAACAAAAAAAACCACAGTAATAGCCGAAAAAGTGTGCTTATTAATTAAGCTAAGCAGCATACTAGCATAGAGCCACAGACTTCGCTCAAGTTGTTAATTTTACAATCAATGACCAGACGGTTATTGTGACCAAAACTGTGAGTCCCATTGTGGACGAATTAAACGGAATCGACTGTATTACGTAGGCTAAGGAGGTGGTGTGCTTGCCGTAGTTCGTCCGTCATTCTATGTTAGAAACCTAACTAGAGTTGTGGACGGTTCTTCATAACATTTACAGGAACCGCTATCAATATCAACAGAAACGGAGGATTAAATTTTTGTGATGATCAGTCAGTCAGTTTCTCTCTCAACCATTTTATCTTTCAGCATAGCATTTCTTGGCGGAGGTCTACACTCACGGAGTTTAGCACTAGTTATTGTACTGAAACACTTTAGCCTTTGTCTCTACTCCACGGGAAGACACAAGATATATGGTCGTGCGCGAACGATGAATTTGCGCAATCGATCGCGCAAATCCATCGATGGCGCACAACCTATACACAGTGTAGAAGAGGCAAAGATAACCTATGGCATCCCTCGAGAGGCGCTGCTCCCTATACCACAGGATGGAATAATATCTTCCACAGGATGGAATANAGACATTCGTTGCAAAGCAAGGGTTGCAACTTTGCAACCAAAATTGAGCTTGAACAAAATCATTACATTGTTGCACGCTCTACAAAGAATTTCTTAGCTTCCTTTCATTTTTCTATCTCTTTCAATCCCTAATCTTAACTACATTTCATACATCGATATTCACCAATGTAGATCAAACAAGCATTGGATGCTGTGAGTCTTTAAAAAGCATTACGATTACAGGAATCCATTGTAGAAAATAATCAACAGTACATATTACTTGCTGAAGATCTTCACTTCTTACCTTATTAGCAAATCCCTTTGCAGCAGCAGAAGCCGTGGTGGGGACGCACGAGACCAGGTCCGCGTCCACGGGATGTTCTTCTGCCAGTCGCACGCCAGTTTTGTACCGCACGTCGTACACAGACTGGCCTGAAATAATATAGATTTTATCATAGACGCTTCCGCTCCATAGGAGTACCGGTTAAAACGACCAACCGCAAAATGCGACAAATTCTGCTGGAACAATATCATATACCGTGTATTCTACTCAGGGCAGCTTCTTATATTGTGGCAAGAGTTCCGTTTGTACGGACCAATTAATTATTATTAATTGGCTTCTATACTGACGTTTAAAACATTCAAAATACAATAATTTATAAATTGTGTCAAACTTTAATTTTGAGCGGCAGTTCTAACTAAAAGTAGGCCAATTTACATAAATTTGAATGTAAATTACATTCAAATTTACGAATTTTCGATAACGTTACGCTTACTTACTGCAGCAGGTGGTGTTAGTATCGTTTAGTATCTAATCTAGTTCACCGAGAAGGTCTTCGAATTAACGTATGTACATCTGGTTATTTAATATCAGTAAACAATTTGATTTACTAATTTATTATTTTAAGTGCAAACTAAAGACGACAGCAATGTGTGCTTATTAAGCTATGCAGCAGCACATTAGCACAGAGCCGCAGACTTCGCTGAAATTGTTAACTTCACTTCAAGTCTAGTCTGTTATTGTGACCAAAGCTCTGGGTCCCATTGCGAACCAATTAAGCAGAATAGACTGTATTACCTAGGCTAAGGAGGTGGTGTGCTAGCCGTAGTTCGTTCCGTCACTATGATAGAAACCTAACTCGAGTTGTGGACGGTTCTTCCTAAAATTTACAGGAATCGCTATGAATGTAAACAGAAACAGATTATGAAATTGTTATGATCAGTCGGTTCGTTTCTCTGAAACCTATTCTATCTTTCAGCATAACATTTCTTGGCGGAGGTTTACACTCACGGAGTTTATCGCTAGTTATTGACTTGTTGTACTGAAACACTTGAGCCTCCGTCTCTACTACACAGAAAGACAAGGTATATACACAATATAGATATGTCAATGGAAACTTGGACCTCCAGCACTCAAGTGTTTCCAGAAAAAATCTACGTATCAACGAGAATAGAAACAGCAGTTCGAAAAAAATAGAAAGAAGAACCGGACACAAAGGGATAATAAGGGTATGAAAAATGAAGAAAGTAAAGTGGGTACGAAAAAAAAGACGTCCCACAGGACTATAAGAGGCAAAGATAACCTTTGGCATCCCTCTAGAGGCGCTGCTTCCTACACAACAGGATGGAAGAATCCAACTGATAATCTAACCCAATGGCCCATTCCCTGCCATCTGAGAGGGTACCGGTAAGTCTTTTTAGTTTACAGAGAAAGAGACTCATGTCTTACCTTCACTTACCTTCAAATATGGTGTCGGGCCTGGCGAAGTAGATATACTCGAAAATACAGAAGGCTACAGGAGCTGTGCGTCGCTTGGCTTCGGAGCACCGGCGCTTGACGACGTGAGGATTCTCTTCGTCGTCGGAAATACAGGGTGACGAGGACTGCGACGACGCCACGAGGGACTCCGATATGCCGACGATTGGGGGCAGCTCTAGACCAGAAGATTCGTCCGAGCTCGAAGATCCACTATCAGCAAAGCGACCTGCTCTAAAGGCGGCGTTGATCTCGCTGCAAAGGGAATCAACAGCTTCGTTGCTGGCAGGACAGCTGGATCCGCCCCCGGCCAGAGGGGGCTCTCGCCGCGTCGTCGCGGTGCCTTCGGTCCGAGCGTTGCAGCTTTTAGTGCTAAGGTTTTCAGCGAAGCTGTTAAGCTCAGACTGACCAATTCCTCTCTCGACGATTGAAACCTGTTCATTATTCTCTGCATTTTTCTTAGCATCTACTTCACCTGCGCAGTTGGTACAGCTCGCTACCTCAGATGCTTCAACGGTATTTTGGGAAGGTAGTAGACCATCTGCGTCTAGTTTTAGGCGTTCGTTTTCACTAGTGACCGCTGGAACTGCGTTTGGCACAACTAAGAGCGACATTGAGTCTGAAGCTGCAGGCTTGGCATCGGCCTTTTCTTCGTTCAGGGACTTCGCATCAGCACTAACTTTACCGTACTCGAAGCGTTTTTTGCTGCTATACGCCCAAGGAGAGTGAGCTTCTCTTAGCATTTTGAGGTTTTTGGCCCCTCCACAGCACGGCGGCAGGGGACTCGCCGGCACATCTGGGGCTTTTAGTGTCGCTTCCTTCTTCACGTCAGACTCTTCGTACTCCAGCGTGATGGCCGACCGCGGCCTGCAGATCTTTGGTCTTCCGACGATGTCGAGGCGCTGCAGCCCTTTGGGACTCAGTTCAAGTATCTCGCCTGGCAGAACCTGCGAGTTGACAACGAAATTTAGTTCATCTCTTTGAGGCTCAACTAACTTACTTGTATTTTACTAATCGGATTCCTACACTGCTTTAAGAAAGATTATCTCAGGATACTGTGTCCCTTCTAATGTTAGACCCTGCATCCACATAAGAAAATAAAAGTTTCTCTCTTTTAACCCCTTTGGTAGACCATGAATGCTTAATTCTGTTCTTGCCCAGTTTACAAAAAAAAAAAAAAATATATTAATAGACACTTGCTTCTGCACTGACTACGAAACTCCCTAGTTGCAGTTAGCAGCAAAGATCGCTGATTATCAAATTAACATGTGCTGTGTACAAGTTACCATCTCGTCTGTTCAGCTGGGCAAATAATTCGAAAAAGAATGGTAAATTAGGTGGATGCCACCTTTGGATGCTTATACTGCCAACCGAGCTAACATCCTACAAAAGACACCACCACAATGATTTGCGAGATTTCCAAGTGAAAAAAATTACTATTGCCGGCTTTACCTTGAAGCGACGACTCAATAATAAACGATTTCTGGTAGTAATAGCATTATTTGAAGAATGGAACAAGGAAAGTCGGTAGTGTAACCCACCTCGCGCAGGTAGGTCGCACCGACAGGACCAAATGCGCAGGATTCGGAGCTCACCACCCACCCGAGGAGCTTGGAAGGCGAATCTGCAGCGGACAATGTCGCTATTAGAATAAAGCGCGATTCGCCAGTAGATAAATGGATAGATAAGTATATTCATGAAATGGCATATCAAATACTGAAACATACGATGAGAAGCACTGAGTAGAAATTTGGTAACTCACGACGTACGTTTCGCTGTCCTCTGCTCATTAGGTGGGAGGATCGAAGATTGTATAAATTACTTGGTAGATAGGTAGGGCTATGCTTCATGGGCATGTAAGCAGAAATAAAGGTAGATAGGTAATAAGGTTACACCGTCTGAAACACGAAGCGGCGTTTCAAAAGCAAAAGAGCAGCGACATTTGGTATTTAAAATAAAAGGAAGCCAAGATCAGAAAACTGCAACACGGGGGAACTGCACCTCGGAAGAGAACGAAAGCACCAAGCACAGCCTGCCAGAAAAAGTGTCAACCATACAGTGAGAAGTTAATGGGCATAAAACAGCATATATATCGGTAAGTTATTTACAAAGCAAATTAATAAACATTACCAATATTTTGAAATTTCCAGAAGAAACCATGATACAGCAATTGCAGGATACAAATAATCTTTACAGAAGAGAGTACGGTCAAAAATGAATTCTTTAACGCATTAAGAGTGAAAAGAGTGGTGCTCACCATCACAACTGGAGCGTAGCTCCCCCACACAGAGAGGTCGGTTGCCCAGTGGATCCCTGAGGGCGAAGATCTTGTCTCTGTTCATAACGGCGAGGCTGTACGAGGTTGGGGTCTGCTTCATGAGGAACCTCAGCCGTAGCCACCAGTCTGGTCCGCCGGGTTCTCCGTGGGTTGGGTTAAGGGAGACCACCTGGGTTATCAGCTCCGAGTCTGACCGGGTTGTGAGGCTCAATCCGCGCTCAAAGAGCTGCAGAAGAAGGTAAAAATGCAGAGTCGTAAGAAGCGTAGAACTAATAAACCTCTGCAAATATTGGTAATACAGCTGCAGAAAAGGAGGTTAAGCCGCAGGGTATAATGAAGTTCAGAGAAATGTACGGTGTACATAAAAAATATAACATTTGAAAAAATCCTCTAATTTACATTATTTCGTGAAATGTGGTTTACTCGATACATGAGAAAACATATCAGTTTAATATTTATTTCGCTTACAAACCACAACAGTTGTGATTGTCTATTGGGGCCCAAGAAAGGGGGAGGGAGAAAGGACACACTGCGCGTCAAGGAAAGAAGCAACCAAGATACTGGAACAAACAATTATAATAAAACTTTTATTTCTCATATGGATACTGTGTCCAACAAGGTTAGGGCACAGCATCCTGAAGTTTTCATTCTTGGTACTAACATAAGAATATTGAATATCAACATAAGACAGAATTAGCATTTGGTTTGCAGAGAGTTACAGGTAGAATTCCTCAATCTTTATAAGATGATGTTGGCACTATTTTCCGTCAAGAGAAGCGTTGGTTACACAGAGCTCGGGCAAAAAGGGCGTTTTGAGAGTTTTGCAGGGCGTTTTGTAGAATAAAGTGGGCTAGGGCAAGACGTTGCGTTATTAGTAAACTGTACGTTCCCAGGGATTTCATAATCGGGAGAAAAGTGAGATGTGAAATTGAGAAGATATAGACCAGCTAACCATACTCTAGTTTAATGAGAAACGGACATGTATTGCAAGAAGCGAAAAAAATAATAGTGCAATGACTATACAGTTAGAATTACAGAGCGCATTGCGATATTATGATAAAAATAGAGAAAGTGTATGGCTAAAACTAGACAAACTATGCACTATACAGTGTAAAATGCAACAAGATCCGCCCGATTTTGTTTAGTGATTTCATTCTATCTCTGATTACAGAATTCGATTGCTTAACGCCCTGCAGACTGCGTCCCTTATGGTCCTCCGCACGGGAGGAGGTAGAAGTCTAGCGGTGAAGATCTGCCACCTCGATCAAACAGTCGGGGAAACTAGGGAAGAAGAGACAGGAAGGTTGCTGGTATTGATAGAATGTGGCCCACCCGATCATCAGGTAAAATAAATGTGCCTGCTTAAGTTCAGTTTCTGGCTAAACTAATACCCCCTCCGGGGGAAAAAAATGGGTCATAAGGTTAGGTTCGTAAGGTTTACTCGTCCTACGACATGGGGAGCAGCGAGCCCAGAGGGGACCCTGGAGATTCTCTTAATGCGTTATAGTTTGGGCTCAACGAGACAGTAGCTTAATCTGGTTTTCGTTTCACTGCTTCCAAGTTCTTTTGCTTCGCCAAATTTCAGCACTTGTTCAGTAGAAACTAGTTTTAGTGCGTGTTCGATTGGAACGTGAAAGTTGATCTAAGCCAAGCCCACTTCACACAAGTTGTTCGAAATTACTGAAAGTGCCCTGGCTTCGAACTGTTTATTGAAGTTTCAGACGTACAAAATAGATCACAGTACCTTCTAAAAACTCAATTTTACTTCGTCTAATGTAAATTCCAGTCTATTCAAAATAATTCGGTTGCTTTTAAGAACTCGATTCAAAGTGACGAAGTTAAAGTTCCCGTCTGCATGCTCCGGACAAGTTGAGTCGAGCGGACTTTGCTTAGATCGAATTTTGCAACCAAATCGAACGAGTCTTTAGCTTAGGAAAGCTTGGCGAATATTTCAAACTGCTTGAGCACTGACGCTCGTTGTAAACAAAAAATGCTACAGGACACGAAAGACAGACGTCTCGAAGGCTCAGCTAATTGCTAAGGTGACCTACACAAAACTCCTGGGCCGCTGCATCCCATAACGTAGGATCGGCGAACCCAAGTAGCCTAAACCTATGATGTATGGCTCATTCTATGCCCCCGCAAGTGGTTCAGGACAATTTTGCGTTTCAGAAAACCTGCATCGAATACAGGATAAGCAACAAATACTTTGACGCATGGTGAGAGGAACACGCTAGGTCTTAGGGACGAAACATACCACAAGCAGTTCAGCGAAAAGCTGGCAGGCAGGCAGGCAGTTTTTGAAAGCACGGAATGCATTGGAGCGCGCACACCGAACAGCGGCAGCGGCCTGCTCAACTGCCTCTGTTCGGTGTGCGCGCTCCAATGCATTCCGTGCTTCTCAACAACTGCCTGCCTGCCAGCTTCTCGCTAAACTGCTTTTGGTATGTTTCGGCCCTTAGTTTGCTCAAGAGGGTATAGTTTGCCTCTACTGACCTGTTTGGTGAGAGACTCTGCATTGATGAGCTGACCGTTGTGGGCGAGGGCGAAGGGTCCGTGCTTGTTGTGCCCCACGAACGGCTGAAAATTGCGGATATCATTGCCGCCGGTGGTGGTGTAGCGGTTGTGGCCGATACCCAGCCGGCCTGGAGAAAGTAATAAAGGTAGAAATTTGGGGTTCTTCAGTATATTCATCCATTTTGAGCACACAAGCTTTATTCTAAATATATCTGCAGCAAAAATGCTGGCTGGCCCGGATTGTCTTTCAATTTTTAAATTTCCACGTAACCTCTGAGTGAAAGTTTGGCGAACCCTGTGTTCAAGGATTAAAACCCACTATACCCATTTGATGACGCTATACAGCGCTTTGCGTACCAGCGATGATAGAGTTGCAATTTAGGTGTGGAAACTTATGCCACTCCATGGTTGTTAGTTGGAACACAGGAACTAGCCCGACCCTCACTATTTGATAGCTGGGCACATGGAGACCCTCCCACCTCACCCGCCATTATTAAGCCCACCCTACTCACCTGTCAGTTTGCAGAGCTCATCTTCAGTGAAGACTCTGTTGACAAGACCAGGCCCTCTGTGGTACAAGAAGTCTTCGTATGGCACGCCCGTTCCCGTCACGATGCCTGCACTCTGCTGCCCTCTAGGAGACAAAACTAACATCGTTAGCTTGAGGCACGTGGTGAAACTATACTCTGTCCATTTTATAAAGGCAGTTTGGGCGTGGTCAAATTCATGTACAGCGTTGCGGTTTCTATGGGCATTTCAGAGATTTTCTTCGGACCATAGCTTAGCCCCGACCACTATCTGCATACAGAGACAATTTTTATCTAAGTAAGAAATATGACACATGCGCAATCTCTTCTATCCAGCCCAAACTGCCTTCATAAAATGGACTGAGTAAAGAAAGTCCCAAATGCGTCGCTAGTTGTGTCCCGTACCCGGTTTATGGCGTACCATACGATCGCGCTCCAACCGGCAATGATATGTCAAGTCGACCTTACTGTACAGTTTCCACTCCCCCACCGTGAACCTACAGCAGACACGTGCTGCCAGGGTAGGCAAGGCCTAACCTGCAGGAAAGATACTGGCAGTTACATTTCATAAAACAATTACGACTGTTAGTTGGTACATTAATAACTCAGAAAGCGCATGCTACGGCATTTTGTATCCGGTAGGCATCATTTGCCGCTGCCTACGCATCGCTGTGAGAAAGCTCCGGATATTCTGGTGCGAAGCACGTGCCGTCGCGGCGAACGGCAGCGTTGAGAACCAAGGGGCGGTAAAAAGGCCGAGCTGTGTCTGCCCTAGAGGTGGACCGAATGTATTTTTCCAACATTCGCGAATGGGAATACTTTGTTAGTTTTGATATTCGCGATGACGAATGCGAATGTTTACTCAGTTTCATTTCTCAAGTAATGTAGAGTTTTATTAGGATTCGAGAGTCTGGACTCTGGAGTGGACTATTCGAATTCTTTGTAAGAGTTTAGCCATAGAAAATTGAATAGCTTAAAATCCATTAGAATTTGTTAGTTTCCAGGATGCGGAACAAGGACCCACTCTTACAGTACATGCATCCCACCAACCTCTTTCCCCAACCACCGCCCTTTGAAAGAGGATTATTTACTAGTAGATCGACTAGAGGCGTCTTTTCGTGACCAGCGCGCGGATGATTCCCCCTGATCGCGCATGATACGCGCGTTTTTGTGACCGAATTTTAACGTGATTCTGATAGCAATCAACCGTGATCAGTGGTGAGAATTGATCGCAGCGTGATTTCCTCCGCAGGCTAATCATGCGTGATCAAAGAGTGATTCCAGCCGTTGGACAAGTAAAAAT
>LQNS02278100.1:23916990-23928414 GCA_001587735.2 Parhyale hawaiensis
AAAAAGCACGAAAAGCAGACGTCCCGAAGGCTTCGTTAATGGCGAAGGTCCCCACAAATTCTTCCTGGGTCGCTGCTCCCCACGACTTAGGATGGTTGAACCTAGCTAGACCCTGTGGCCCATCCTATGCCCCGTGAGAGGATCTAGACACGTGCCCTGATACTATCGCTTCCATTTTCTTTTTCCATTTTTTTTTCAAAAAAGCAAAAGGCCGCATTTTTGTCTCAAACCATTTGTCTCCTATAGCCATCCAATGACGTACGCTTTTCAATTAGCCTGTAGTCACGAAAGCGGACACCCTGTCATTCGCATCCTGACCATAAAAAATTGTAATTAACCAGAAAGGTTCCATGCTCGGTATCTAACATTTCGCCTTTTTTCTTTTTTCTTTTTTTTAAATACAAATTGAACAACTGTGGAGACACCTCGCGCCATCGTAACAAGGTACGTTCCGTCAAACACACAAAACAAGTCATTCAGTTCTACAAATAAAACTCCGATCAAATCGGCTGCATAGGAGAGTGATAAACTGTTTACCAAATGTCGACTTGTGGTTAGCTTGTTCGAGTAAGCCGCCAGCAGACATGCCCAAAAAAACCGCGCCGACACCAACCGGTATTAATGATACGCTGACAGAAGCATGCCGGCCGGCCTAGGTCTCACTTTATGTCCAGAATGGGCGTTAGGCCTTTTTCTTTTAGGAAGCAAAAAATGATGGGACCAACAAAAATAGACTCAATAACTATGTTGACGCAGGCCATGGCGCAAAGTCAGGCTAAAACTTATGAAGGGTGATTTTATGAAGAAGTTCTCCCAAAACCAGAATAAGCCAACACCTTTTACAAGAGCGTGAAGAGGAAGAACCCCAATAGGTACGTTCCCAAATTCAACTCCAAACCTAGATCTTTTAAGCTCAATATTCTAGTAGGCAAGTATAGATGAGTGGATACAGTCAGAAATTGTTTTTGAGGTATGTTTTTTACCTCTTATAAAATGTCAGTAAACTACCATATTGATATGTTAAGTTCATCTTCCTTTTCCATTATACTCTAATTTTCGTACAATGTTTTCCACCTAACTCTAATGGCCGATACACACGCTGGTTTAATGATACGAATTTCCTCAGTTATTCGTTCCAATGTTCTTTCGAGTCCTCGTAAACACAGCTTCGAGTTCATGAAAAAAGCGTAAAATGTTAACCGTCAGTATAGTTTGCACAACAGGTACTGTGCACAGTACAGAATTAATCTCTTTCTGTTTACCATGGTAGGCTACTGTGTCAAGCATGGCTGAAGTACTGTATAACGTTACGTACTTCAGCAATGGTGTCAAGTTTCGGACTCTTTAAACTTCGAGTAGTTTATGACTCGAAATTCTTTGTGTGTGCTATTTAAATGGACAATGTAAAGCATTCAGACGAGATGACAACTATTTTTTTGACCAGCGTGTGTACATGACATGACCCTAATTCACTCTGCAACCTAACCTCTTAACTTAAACTATCCTAACCTAACCCAATTAGTAATACTGTAACATAAAATTCATGACGTAATTCAAAAAATATGCAAAAGAATTTCTTACAAACAATACGATGGATATACGGGGTGCTGTGCTTTGGATTACTGATATTACAGAACTGTCAAACCTTTCCAACTACCAATAATTTGTGTCCAGTGCATCTATGTTCCACACTGGTGGTCATATTGAGTTTCACTCGAGAGTTGTGACACAAACAGATAGGAGAAAACCCAAAAAATTGCCGAACTATTTCCGAACAAACTCGTTTGATAGGATTATTACATTCACCTATCAAATACTGTTTGCTCGGAAATAGTTCGGTAATTCCCATACTGAAGTAAAAGATTTTTTGCGCAGTACAAAACTAGAGCACTGAGAGCGCATACCTCCACCAAGCTAGGCAACGGTAACAAAAAATACAAATTAGGCCCTAGTTTCGAAACCATGATTTTCTCAGTAAGCTTATTAACACCAAATTCTAATAATTTGTGCATATTGATGGTATTACCAATTTCTGTAATTTTCTTGAAGATTCGTTTATGACTGATTAATGCTGCTGACAAAAATTCTGTCAAATATCAGTCAAACACAGACAGATCATCTCAAAAATCTAATTTATTCCATTCAACATTACTAACAATTCTTGTAAATTTCATAAAGATCCACTCATACCTTTTGGAGTTATTGTAGCAATAAGCATAAAATCAAACGGCAACGAACGAACAGATCAGAAAAAAAATTTAGTTATTTATTCATCGTATTTACCTAACTCGCATAAATTTCGTAAAAATCCATCATTAACTTCATGAGTTATAGCACTGTGAAAAAAGGCACATGAACAGATGAATGGATAATTACCAAAAGTTCAGCAGAACCATAACCTCCTTGGCGGAGGTAATATCGTTACCGGTTCACGTTCACTTCTGACTCCAGTTCACCTGTTACAAATTATTGATGCCAGATCGTTGCCTCCAGAACCGACAGAACGAGTGCCACGCGCCAGGAGTTCCTAATTTTTCATTCACTTGTAGGGTACGAATCTAAGAGATTTTGTGAATAGAGTAATATTAAATACTCCACTTGAACAGTAAACGTAGAGAAATACAAGCACAAATTTGAAAATAAATCTTCTAAACGCACAGACCAACAGCTCCAAAACCGGATAGTTCCACACAATGGACCTTCAGCCCAACTCCACGATGTCTAGATACACACTGAAGAAGCCTACCTGCACCCACCAAGTCTGCTGGAAACCACGAATTATTTTTTTTTCGTTACCTCTGCTGAAGAGATAGGCTTGTCTGGCGGCCTATGGGCACACAGTCGCCACAGAACTGTAGCATCGTTACGCCCTTGAAAAAACAGGATCTTCTTGCCGACAGACAACTACGGTATAGGCTACTAGCAGAGGCTGCAGGGTCACCGGGTTATGGAACCATGCTATCTGCACTAACCGGAGGCTACTAGCAGAGGCAGCAGGGTCACCGGGTTATGGAACCATGCTATCTGCACTAACCGGAGGCTACTAGCAGAGGCAGCAGGGTCACCGGGTTATGGAACCATGCTAGCCTATCTGCACTAACCGGATAGTAAAACGTTACCACTTTCGTTACTATGTAAGCCGTGCGGGAGGAACAAGCGCTAGCCAGAAGAACGAGTTCCCCTCTCCGAACGTTTGGTTAAGCTAAACATTTTTTAATTTACCAAAAAGAGGTTTAAGAAGGTTAGTTCAGTTAGCTTTGCGAGTGTCTTAAGCAGAGTTTGGGGCATCTCTTGAAACTTTTAGGAATTAGGTACAACTTAAAAGTCATTGTAAGTCTGTGCTATTTAAATGAACATATCAGCGCATTCAGACGCGCAGCTGAAGCCCTTTGTTCTTTTGACTAAGGTGTGCAAATGCAGGCCCTTGTTCTTTGCGAGTAGAAAGAAGCGTCCGTTTGATTAAACTATTCAAACTATATTACAGTTAGTTAGGTACACTTTAGAAAGTAGTAAAAATGCTCGAGGCACAACTTATGCCTAGTTACATCAGAGACAAAACATGGCATATATGGACAAATTGCAGATATGCCACATCTCTATTTTCAGTTTGTCTGATAGAAAGTGCAATGGAATTTGAATGTAGGCGTGTTTAGAATAGTTAGAGGACCGTAAAACCGAAACAGTGCAAATTTAATCAAAGTATAATTGTATACGGCGATACGCAATTTCAGGCTTCGCTCTAGCTACCTGGCACTGCTGCCGTCTTGTCTCCAAGGTTGCAGATTGGCCTTTTCAATGCCAGTTTAGGTTGGGCTGGGGATGCTAACGACCACACGATGCTAGACTGGCCGCTCACAATCGCAAATGGACCAGAATGCAAAATGATAAAAATTCGATAAGATCTTTTCCTTTCAACATGGACTTTAAACAAGAAACTTAACTTACCTGTGACGCAAAAAAAAATATTCATCAGCAACAAAAGAAACAAATTCGTACTAAGATGTAAGCTGGAAACTGCAACCAGTAAATATTAAGACACTAAAATAACCTACAATTAGCGAAAATTAATATTTTAGTTTAGCAATGGCCAGTGCTCGTGTATGCGTGCTTCTCGCTAATACTAAATGCATTCCTTGTAGCTATTTCCAAGAACTACGTATCTCTTTATCTGAGGTCGCTTAGAGGACTGGGGAAGATTTTATCGAAGTTTTATCAATATATCGGCAGGCCGCTTGGGAGGAGTCGCCACAAGAAGGTAATTATCGTGTGTTGAATGTCAGCGCATTCCACTTACTTCGTTAAAATTTGCCGCATCACCAACTTAATTTGGTGATAAGCGCCACCACGCCGCTACAAGCATTCCAAGTTTCACAGTTTGTGCAAGTGCTTGGTACTAGGCCCCAACTGCCGTAAAGGAAGCTCTCAGTAATGCATTCTTTTGGCTGTTGCCTCTTCGCCAACAACACAAAAGTGTGAAACTGTCTGATTCAGATTCACACTGAATTAACCCTTTTTTATTAATTAATTCGCCTCTCTAATATCAAGGGCAAGAATACTCCAACTGTTAGAGAAATAAATGAGATATTGTTTTGATTATGATATGAATGATTAGCGTATTAAAGAAAGGCTTACAAGGCATATCCGAGACATCAAAAGTCACACTTGTTAAGTACCAGATAGCTTGTAGGCTAAAGTTTTTCTTATATCAAACTTACGATAGAAAGGCAGTTAGTTTGTGAGCATATACGCTACAAAGCCTGTTAACATTTATACTTCCTATAATAGGAACGAAAAACTATAGAGAGCACCCGCCTTTCCACCTGCACTGTGAGCCCTCCGGAGACTTGTTATTATTCAGAAGCTACAAACATTAATTTTTTAAGGTACCGTATATAAAGGGCAAAACTTTACGGTATTCTGCAGTGAACGTTCATGCAGGGGTACTAAAGTAGGGCTGCTGTAGGCTACAGTTTCATATCAGCATATTTGTAGTTCTTTTCATGAACTGAAGAATGGTTATTTACAGTAGTATGCAGTAATTTAGGAAAGAATTACGTACACATATCGTAGTAGGGAATATTGCGGCATCTTCTCTTTGATAACCGTGAGCACACACTGCCATCTACGGTGATTTCAAGCAAATTTTATAAAGGGTGCGTTCGATTGGGCACCAAAATTAAGCCTATGAGGTATCACTTGTCCGAAACTTCGGACAGAAGCTTTGAATTCGTCACTTTGAATTGTGTTACTCAAGTGTTAGAAGCAACTCGATTACGCTGAGCGTCTTAAAACTTCATTTTACGAAGCAAGATTGAGTTTCTGAAAGTCTCAAGGGTAACCTGTTGGGAGTCAATGCGTGAAACTTAATTAAGCTGTTCGTAGCCAGCGCGCCGTATAAGTTCAGCCATGGACCACGCGATACCGCGACTGTCCACTGAAATATGCAAATTAGGATGAATTCAAATAGATTATAATTCAGTGAAATATTTTTCAGTCGACAGAACGACCTCAAACGAAAAGTTAATCTTTTCTCGGTGATAAAAAAAAATGTATTAAAAATCAACCGTTGATGAAGATAATTGAAGCTTGGGACAGCAAAAGGACCTAAAATTAACCAAAATTCATTTTGCAATTTACCGTTGGCCAATGCTCACGCATGCGTGTTTCTTTCCAAGAAATATATTCCTTGCGTCTCCAAGAACAGTTTATTTTTTTTGCTTCAAGTCGGTACGTTGAATGGAACAAATTTTATCGAGAATTTACCAATTTGCCATCAGCCTCATTTGCAAAGCGTGAACAGTCAAGGTATCGTGTGGTCCATAATTAAGGCTATAGGATTTAATTTCGGCGCCTAATCCAAGAAGCCCATGATTCACAGCGTACACATTTTTGTTGTCTGGTGTGATAAAACCCATACTTCGTCCAATTTGTAGCCGATCCTGTCTTGAGGTGCCTTCTATCCACATCTCGTAATCGAGGTCGACTATAGAAAAGTTCACATCCTACGATTGTTGTCGGGACTGTCAGTATTGAACCAACTCAGCTAATCCGATTAGGCCTACCATACCGTGCACAACTGACTACAACTAGAAGTGTTTAAAATTTGCTCTAAACCCGGCAAACATTTGTCATTCCGAATACCAATTCGCTCAAAATTAAGCGAGATTGTAGAATACTTAATTCACATTGGCATTTGCTATAAGGTAATAGGATTTGCAGGGGCGTTTACGGTTTTCATCAATTTTTTGGACAGTTTAACTATGCGCTAGCCGATACTCATCTGTGAAAAAGTAATCGGATTCTACTCTGACCATTTTATCAAGGTCTTCGTCAAATTCCCCTATTGCGTTCTGTGGGTATTTCTGAGAGTTTGTTCTGCCCATATTTTAGCCCCCTCTAGCTACTACCTGTATATAGAGAAATCTCAGAAATGCCAATGGAAGTGGCACCGCTACAGAGGAATTTGACCTCGGCCAAATGACCTTGATAAGATGAACGGAGTTTTTTTTATAGCTGAGTCGGCCCTGTAATGGTGACGCCGAATGAACGTCTTCCGTGTGAACCCGGTTTCAGCTTTAACGTTTCTGGAATTTCATCTGCTTTTAACAGAGAATTGAGTGCTATAATATCAATCCGATAACGCATGAGACAGCTTCATGACCGGGATGCAACATCTTTTAGTTTAAAAACAGATGATATAATGAATAAAAATTATTGTAGATGCAAAGACAGTTTTCTAATTGATTCTTTAGCTATGCGCACGTTGCAAACTGAATGTTTAGCAGCCGGCAGTTTCGAAACGGAACACCGTAGTCTATATTCATTTATTATTCAACGCGGTGCAAGGATGCTGCAAAAATTCAGACGATTGAATGAGATAACTCATTGAAAAGACGTTTGAGACTTGTGAACAGTCTTTTGTTCCCCGTATACACAACAAATTGTCCGAAGATTTTGTTGTTTTTTTTTTCTTCTGGTGTTGCTCCCGTGTGTCGACCGAAATAGCAGCGAAAATATTAGCCTAAGTAAGTTCCGGAACTCGCTGTGGAGTTAGCCTACGTGTGTAACAATGTGTCTTTCAAAGAGCTGTGCACTTTCATAATATCGTCAAGCAAGCAATTGAAGTTAGAACACTCCGTACTATTTATGAATATCAAATTATTATAGTGTAAAATCGGTTTCATTCTCAACTTAAAGGGTTCGACAGTATCCAATAGAAATTTGAATACCACAGCTTTGAAGCTCGTGCAAAGTTGCCAGACGTGCAAGAAATTTCTCTGCCAGTTGAGGGCTTGGGCAAACAATAAAAGAATATTTTTAGGCGACAGATACTTTCCTAGAAATACTTAGAGAATCTAAATATTATGTAAAATGGACCAAATTTGCACTCGTTATATATTTCTTCATCGATGTTTTGGTTCTGCAGCTGTTTTTTTTTTGCATTTAAGAGTAGTCATAGCACCCTCACGTATAAAAATAAAGGAAAATCTCTTTTGGCGGGAAAACGAAAATCGTTTGTGCATGTGCTCGTGGCTCACAAAGTGCACTTTTCTAGAGTTAAGGGAAAATCTGTGAGCTAAATACACTTAGTGAAGTTTCATACATCCCGGCCCCGCTTCGCAAGATTACATTTCCTCATTAGTACGGAATGTTTAAAGGATTAAAGAATATGCTTCGATACGTCACCTATAAAGGTAGCTAATTACTTCCACTAAGGAGGCAACTCTTTTGTTCAGTTTGCCTGTCTGTCTATTTTTATTTGCATGTTTGTCCACCTATATGTATAATTCAAAAGGTTTTCAGAGGATTTTTTACAAATTTACAGGGATTGTTATACATGTCGCAGGGCGAGTTCACACGTCATTCATAGAAACGCGTTCGCTCATCCACTCGTCCGAACGTGTTCCTGGGCCGGGATGCACAAAACGCCCGTAACGCTAAATAGAAATTTTGGATCTTATTAAGAATACGCACCCCAGACGTTACTGGGGTGCGTATTCTCAACAAGGTTAATTGAATGAATAATACAAACAAATTAGGTCTATTTAGGCCTAACCTAACCTAGCCTAAAGAATGTAGCACTGATACAGGAAAACTACTGGGGTGCTTATTCTTAACAATCTTAACTAGTTCATACTGGGGTGCTTATTGTTAACTAGATCCGAAATTTCTTATTTAAACGGCTTAAATGGCCTCATCCTGAGGACATCTTAAGTCAACTAAATTTCCAATGTGCAAAACAATTTCAGAGGCGTATATCGTCTCTTTAGGCTTTTTTGAGTTACATTAGTGATAAACATTTTGACAAACAGTAGTCAAGCACTCAAAATTAATGAACAAACTGATAATACCAAAAACAATCATTTATTTCGTTTAATAGTCTAACAGTTCCTGTAAATCATAATGATCTCTTCATAATAATTATTTGAGCTAGGTTTCTGAGAAATATAGAAATAAACAGAGACATACAAACGGACCAACAGGTCATAACAAATATTTGGCCCATAAATTTTGAACTAGAACGCTTCGTGGCGTAAGACCATCACCCGCGGTGGGCGCAAATTTCATCGCCGTCATTTTTTATGGCCAGCTAATTCTAGTTTTTTTTTATTTTCGCACATTTTCGAATTATTTTGGTGGCAGACAAACTCCGACAAAAACGTAACCTTAGCGGATATAATAAAATGAGAAATGATTCGTTACCTCGTATCAGTCGTATGCAATGGATATGGATACACATGACAAGGCTTTCTTTTTACATCGATGCCGTAATTTTGAAGATCTTGTAGTGCGAACGCAGAAGTTGTCGGTGCACCTTGAACCAGTTTGAGAATCCATCGTCGTGTATCCCTCGACTTTGTGTGGGCACGGCTGCAGCCTTTAATGGGTTGTCTGGGCTACTGCGTCGTATTGACGGAATACCCGATAGACAACTGCGCCCTCCCCGACTTAAAGACCAGTGCCTTCCCTGTGACAATTAGTGGAAGTATAACTGACGCTGTACTGTGCATTCCCGGCGTTATATACCTAGTGCTGGGAATGGTGCTGGCTCGAACTCTCCATGTCACGATTTCTTGCTGAACAAATTAACTTGATTGCTAACATTTTATAACCGACGATTAACCGTTTTGGTAGACACCCATAACAATAGCCCTTACTAAATTCAAATACTTGCTGTTGCCCGGGAAGATATCTCATACCACTTCTTTGTCCACCATACTTATACATTCCATGACGTCATCCGTCGCACTTACTCATACCGAGATGTGACCTAGCTGAAGAATTACGGAAGTATGCCAAGCAACATGGGGTGGTGGAGTAGGGGTAGTGATTGTACTCTTGGCCTACGCACAACCGAAGATATGTTTTTTTTTTGTTCAACTATTAGTGGTTTTTTGTTAAATTGTTGGTAGTACGCTGCTTACGGAATTTAGTTTCTCACAAGAAAGGTAGAAAAAAAAACAGAAAAAACTACTTTTAGCTACGAATTTAGATCGCAGAATCTCGGATTTAATGCAAAAAGAATTCCACGATCGGGGGATTAGTTCAAACTAAAACGCCTTGAGGCGTAAGACCATCACCCGCGGTAAGGGAGGGGGAGGAATTGAAAGCGTTGAATCAGGAGATACAAATTCAACGCTGTCATTTTTTTATGGCCAGCTTACTCTAAAGTTTTGGCACTTTTCACGTCTGTCAACCCACCTGACTTCCTGAAAAAGATTTCGATAATGGCTCAGCTTCTTCTGCCTCTTTTTGGGTGGACAGACGAACAGACATATAACCGTAAGCGAAAACTTCATCACCGCTCTTCTCTTCGCTCGCTGGTGATTATTAAATAAAACTCACAGATCGATTCTGATTGTCCGCGATCTTCATGGACTGGCGGACTTTTGATCTTGTAAAAAATCTATGTAACATTGCAATTCGGGGTAACTCACCTGAATTTGTGCAGCTGTAACTTTTCCTCAATAAGCCCTAAATTATCCTCTGTTTACAAATACTGCTTCAAATAACAACAGATGAACGTAAAAAATTTTTTTATGGATTTAAGGATACGATTTGCTGCAGCTCGTAGTGTCTCCAACGCATAAGGAAATCATTAGTATGAGTGCATTCGATTATTCGATTGGACAAAGGAATTAAGCACTCGAGACTTGACTTGTCCGGAACTGCAGGCAGGTGCGCTGGCTTCGACTCGGTGAATTGAGCTTCAAGCATAACTTTTAATCGGTTAACCTAGAGACTTCCGAAACCTCAACCTTATTCTATAAACTGGCGTCTCAGCGGGCTCAACGTATTCGCGTTGCTTCTAGTACTTGCAACACGATTCAATGTGGCAAAGTTAACGCTTCTGACTTGAGTTTCGGACAAACTAAGCCCCGAAGGTCTAATTTCGGCATCTAAGCGAATGCCCCCTAAATGCAACCCATAAAGGCTTATTCCACATTTTGTCTATGAACCTCTGTGGCGTAATTTAATGTCCATCAGCATCTTAATTATACCGGCAATTATCTAATATTTTCGTGAACATCGATTCTGATAATCGCCTACAATATATCCAAGTGGGATGCGACATTTTTGCCGACATCTCACTTCCTTTAGGTCTGGGATAACTTGAAGCGCAATCGGTTTGCGATTAGCGTCTCATATGCGATCCGATAGAACGCGTAGCAGAAAGATAGCAACCGGAACGAGCGACGCTGGAATCAGTGCGAAACGGAATAAGCGCCTTCCGAATGACTTGCGAATTGGAATAATAGTTAGCTATGGTGAGTTTTTGAATCTCCTTGTCCGCACAAAGATGATCTCACGGTGAAGCAACAGGGGACATGTAGTAGCTCGATAGAAACGTGAAACCCAAGCACGAGGGTGTTCCTGCACAGGATCAAAGAGCATATAGGAACAGCAAGTTGGAAAAAGAGAGGAAGAGCAGAACAAAGCGGACTGGTATAAGTTACAAAACACGTGAATGGTATCGAAACTCAGCTTAACCTATACCAGTGTAATCTCACCTCAAATAACCAAATCTCATCGACATCTGCGCTTATTCCGCTTGGGACGTATTCCGACTGGCGCTTGTTCCGAGTTGCTCGTGTTTCAGCCGCGCACCGACCACTTGCTCTCGTATAGTCGCGCTCTCCCATCGAAAACAGCAAAAAGAATACTCAGGATTGAAGTTCAGGAGGATTTAAAGGTAACCAGCTTAAACCAAGTTCATCGAATTGGCCGACTGATTAGACGTAGAGAGGTCAGCTGCAGGGACAAACCTCTACTAACTAAATTTGTCACTCACATAGTTTGGCTAGATAAGATTGTGTAAGATGTCAAAGGCGAATGCGATAAGGCGTATAAGCTATGCCAAGAATGACGGTGATAATACAACTCGTTATCTTCAGTTCTCGCATTCTTAGTTCGATTTCCGGA
>LQNS02278100.1:23992300-24003287 GCA_001587735.2 Parhyale hawaiensis
GTGCGAGAGAAAGATACACGGATGGTGCGGTGCGAGAGAAAGATACACGGATGGTGCGGAGCGAGAGAAAGATACACGGATGGTGCGGTGCGAGAGAAAGATACACGGATGGTGCGGTGCGAGAGAAAGATACACGGATGGTGCGGTGCAGGAGAAAGATACACGGATGGTGCGGTGCGAGAGAAAGATACACGGATGGTGCGGTGCGAGAGAAAGATGAACGGGTGCTGCGGTGCAGGAGAGAGATGAACGGGTGCTGCGGTGCAGGAGAAAGATGAACGGGTGCTGCGGTGCGAGAGAAAGATACACGGATGGTGCGGTGCAGGAGAAAGATACACGGATGGTGCGGTGCGAGAGAAAGATACACGGATGGTGCGGTGCAGGAGAAAGATGAACGGGTGCTGCGGTGCAGGAGAAAGATGAACGGGTGCTGCGGTGCAGGAGAAAGATGAACGGGTGCTGCGGTGCAGGAGAAAGAGTGAACGGGTGCTGCGGTGCAGGAGAAAGAGTGAACGGGTGCTGCGGTGCAGGAGAAAGATGAACGGGTGCTGCGGTGCAGGAGAAAGATATACACGGGTGCTGCGGTGCAGGAGAAAGATGAACGGGTGCTGCGGTGCAGGAGAAAGATATACACGGGTGCTGCGGTGCAGGAGAAAGATATACACGGGTGCTGCGGTGCAGGAGAAAGATATACACGGGTGCTGCGGTGCAGGAGAAAGATGAACGGGTGCTGCGGTGCGAGAGAAAGATATACACGGGTGCTGCGGTGCAGGAGAAAGATATACACGGGTGCTGCGGTGCGAGAGAAAGATATACACGGGTGCTGCGGTGCAGGAGAAAGATATACACGGGTGCTGCGGTGCGAGAGAAAGATATACACGGGTGCTGCGGTGCAGGAGAAAGCGTTGCAGGCGGCGCTGTGCGTCACAGCAGACGTAAGGTCAGGGTCAGGATGGCTCGTTTACCTGCTGGTACAAGTGGTACACCAGGTGTCCTGATGGCGTGAAGCCGTGAATCTGTTTGTCCTTGCTGTGTTTTTTTTAACCATTTAGTACCTATTGTACAAAGTTCAACTTTGTGAAGAGCGTAATACCGGGGTCACCCTATACAATCGCACGCTGAACTTGATGAACGAACGTTCAACTCGCGTGTCGTTCAACTCGCATGTCGTTCAACTCGCATGTCGTTCATGCTACCGTATCTATGCTACCGACTTTCCCTATCCCTGTCATAATATATAGGCTATGGCCCTTACGACCCTAGGGGCAAACCCGAGTAGGTACCTTTTCGCAGGAGATGTTGCATCTGGCCGCAGTTCCTGCCGACGAGGTTAGCTTGTAAAGTTAGGTAGGTTCTCTATTTCCTTTTCTGTTCCGCGACGTGGGCTGTCGATCGAGATAGCATACCTAGTCCGCGGAACTTCTCTCATCTCTCTCGTGTGGAAGGCCGTGAAAGAGGCCGACCACTCGAGTGTTTCCTACTACCTATGCTTTGCGCCTTGTTTTCTGCCCGTAGTAGCGCACGTAGGCCACGCGACAAATTATGTGGTATTTAAATACTGTACCTACTACACACTCAGCTCTGTTGGAACGCCTGAGTTGCGGCTACGGAGGTTAAACAAAGCTTATAGTAATAATAGAATACTGATAATAATAACGCTACCGATTTCATTGTGTACCGTGCTGATGGAAAGTGAAGTTTACTACAGGAACGACCGGGTTCAACTCTCACTATCGAGCACTTACCCGCTACCTAGCTAGCCTACTGCAGTGCCAATTTCGCTCTATTTCCATCAATTTCAGAATAACCTACTCGGGCTCTTAATCCATCGACATTTAGCCTGAAACTTTCGCACTCATGCATGCCATTGAGCAATTATTTTTTATAGGGTTCTACTCTTGCGGATTCTGTGTAGCTACCTTTAAATTTATCTTAATTCTCTTCTCGTTATCGTAGGTATATTTACCGTACAGCCGATGATTCTACTGTTCACATTCTACGTACCTACCTATTTGGCTTTCATTCAACTACTCTCTCATATAATGTTCGACTTTCTTTCCTTTTTTCTCCGTTACGGTATGTTCTTTCCATAAGCGCGGTTCTCCTGACCTAAGTTTCCGTCTTTTGTTATTCGCGTGTGCTGCGTGCCCAATTATCTTCCTCACTTTGAATAGTCTTTGTTGCCACGGAGAACGAGGCTTCTATAGTCTAAACTTTCAATTTAGAGTGAGTTTTTCACATGTGCTATGTTCTTAAATGTTCCCGATATAGGTGAGGTACTAGGCTATATGCCCGTTTTCTGTTCCCACTCTTTGGGTCCTAGAATATTCAATGAGTTGAGAGGTTTAATATAAGATTGTCATCACTGCCCTTTTATCTCTCAGTGCACTATTCGCATGCTGTGCACATAGTGCTATTGTTTCAAAAAATGATTATTACTGTGAACAGTAAGAGACCGTTCTCTAGACTCTTGGTATGCTGGAGAGTAAATGTACAATAATGGCGTTGTTGTTTATGCCTCGCTGTGACAAGTAGCGATTACTGTTTATTACAGACTTTTAGGATCACTCGCTGAGTGGGTAGTTACCGTAGGTATATAGTAGTGGAACCTAGACTATTAACGTACCTAGTGAGTGACCCGCACAATTTGCCATCCCTGTCGTTTTCTATCCCACTCAGTAGTTTTCTACTCTTCCGCCACTCCTTCACGTGGCGCATAAAAGTTTTTATCCCATGTTTGTGATGCGGAGGTGAGGCGCGCGTGTGTCAAGCCTTCCTTTGGTGCGCTTCTCTTTGCATTTCTTGCTCTTGACCTTCGCCTTGACCTCACCCCTCCTCTTCTGCATGCCTTCTTCGCTGCTCATCCTGCCGTCCTTCCTGCTGCTTGTCTTACGTATCTGTGTGCTCGCCCACGCACTCTTCCGTTTTTCATCTTACACTTCTTTCCTTCTCGTTGCCTCGTTTTGAATGATTTTCTATCCCCTTTCATATTCCTTCTTGTAGCTTCGTTTCTGCATATCTTTTCACCGTTTTCCGTTATTCATTTCCCTTGTAGCGTCCTTCCTTCACGGCACCCTCCTATTTATATATGTTGCTATTGTATGGGCACAGTCTGCAAATCAGATAAATTGTAGAATGAATAAAAAAAAAGTATACTTTGGGCACGAGTCCATTGACCCACCAATGAAGGCCCGCCGCGACGTAACTATCTGCCTTACAGCCATTTTGTGTATCGACGACGTCACGTGGGGAGGCCGGTACTGGCATCCTTATGCTCTCTCGGACCTTACAGCAAGTAGGTAGGTAGAAGTCGATAGCCCAAGACAGAGTCGTGACTCCTGCAGGTTTCCAACTCGAGTCTCTCGCCCCATGATTAGCCTACCGATTACCGACTCGGCAACCCTGACGATCTGTTTCAGCACCCATTTTCAACCTAGAACTGTAACAGCGGCTGAATTTTTAAAAGCGGCTCTCATTCTTGAGCAGCACGTCCCGCCTCTGCCGGCAAACCTCGCATTTCGGTGGTTTCAGGTTGCTCCACAGCCTCTGCCTCGATCAGCACTTTCTTGGCTTTCATCATTTAGCGCCTTTCTGCAGCTATCAATCGTCTGGGCCGCTTTCACTCTCCTCTTGGCTTTCGTGAACCATCCGCTCCTCGTGGATACGTTGGGGAAGAAATGATCGCAGCATTTGCCCCTTAGCTGTAGGCTGTAGCCTCTCATGCTTGGGTTTCTTGGGGTAGGAGCCAACCCTCTCTCTCATCCAAGCAGGGCCATGTAGTCTACCGTAGCTTCACCACCCTTCAGGAAGATTAGGATGGGCCATAGGCAATGCGGTTAGGTTCCCTAGTCTGTCTGTGATGGCGTGGAACGCTCTGGAGGACCCTGTAGGCTATTTTCGGGACGTTCTTCTCAAGCTCAGATTGCTCCTTCTCATTTTCATGCACCTGCTGTCACTTCGTTCGGCTCTTCCTCCTCTTGTCTAACTCAGCCTACTGTGTCACGCGCGTTGAGCCAATGTGGGAACACCCTCGTGTATTTATTACACGTTGCCCTAGACGTAAGTACTGTCCATGAGGCCCTTGGAATCATGCTGCACCAAACGACATCGTTACGCGTTGCGCCATTGCTCTCTTCATGTAGGTATTGAAACTAGAACGCTTCGTGGCGAAAAACCATCAGCCGCAGTGGGGGCAAATTCAGCGCCGTCATCTTTGATGGCCTGCCAGCTCTAGATTTTTGACATTTTCGCACATCAGACAACCCACCTTACTGCCTGAAAAAGATTGTGATGATGGCTCAACTCCTGCCTCATTTTGGGCGGACAAATAACTTCAACGAAAACATTATCACCACTCTTCGCTTCACTTGCGGGTGATAATGAGTACCTAGCCTATCCCAGGACACGAGAGCTTATGTTAGGTGCTGGTGTGAGGCATTAACAACCGGTATTCCTATCAGCCCCAGGGATGCACGTGTTGCATAGTAAGTAATCTATGAGTAGAGTAACGTTGACTATGGTGCTTAGTGCAGTGGGATTCCATGGGCCTCTTGTGTCCTTTCCTCTCCCACCCTCGGAATGTATGCAGCGATTTTAGAAGCTTGAAACTACCTTGTAGCTACTCTGGCGATATTTATATAATAATGATTACGGTATTATAATACCTTATGGCTCAAGACCTTCGGGATAGGTAACTTTCTTTCCGTGCTCACTTTGCTTTCTTCTTTTCCTTCCCGCTACTGAAAATTTCTTTTTATTCATCGTCTTCTTTCCTGGCTTAACGGTTTTCCGTGTATGTATGGTTTCCTCGTTTCAAAGTGGCAGATTGCATATTCCTTCGTTTTTCTTCATTGAAATTTGAAAGGCCACTTCAGTGGTTTTCACTAACGTATAAGTCAATACGTCAACTGCCACCTGTACTACCGTCGGTGCCACGTTGCAATCGAACTTAACCCTAAAGCACCCGAATGAAATTTGCCAACGGATAGCATTGTTTGCTACATCTTCTGGTGAACAGTTGATGACTACCTCTTGTACCGTCCATATTAACCCTATTTCTACAAGACTGTGTGTTATTTTACTGCACCGTTAGGGTGTCTTATTGTATTCCTATGAAAAAAAAAACTTTTGTATCGAGATAGCATAGCTTAATAATAGTGGGGATAAGCACTCTTTTTTCTTAAGACTGTCACAATTGTAAATGTTACCGAACGTAAAACGCTGAAGTGTCGGTCGCAGTATTAACCGAAAGAGACACAGTTAACCCTTAAGTGCCTCAATAGAACATCACTTTTCGTAGGAATAACACTACATGTAATGTCATCATATGCTTACCGTAGGCACGAAAGGGTTAATAGTGTACCTACCTGTCGACGTATTAGTCTTGCTGCTGCCAGCACAGGTATAGGTACCGGCCTGCACGTATCCGTGCACTCACGCGTTATTTGCACAAGTATATACGTGTCACCATACGTGTGTGAGCTGCAGGCAATGCAGTCACCGCCACCAATACGCCATCTGAAGGTCATATCCTGTGGCTCTGCAGAGGGCGGCTTCTACGCACCGGCCAATACCTACCGCAGTGGTTCTAACAGTCTCGTCTTAGCAGTTTACTCATAGTTGCCTATCGTTCTTTCTAGTTTCTACTCTTACTGATAAACTACATTCGGTCCCGATATAGTTGGTGTCCTACCTCAGAGTGTTAGTTAAGTCAAGTTAGAGAAGTTGAGAATTGGTTAGGAATTAGGTTAGGGTTAGTCTAGCAAGAATACGTAGCTGCATGACCTATTTCATATGTACACATATTATCCCTGAATTTCAGGTAGGTCACGTACCTAGTACAGCGGCACTTATTTTCGTTAACTTTCTTCTTCTCTTCTAGTTCGTTGTTCCTCTGCGTGAATTTCTTTGTGTTCTCGGCACTGCTTGTCACTTCCTTCCTTGTATCCTAACGAGTCATACGGGTGTAGAAAGGCCGTAACCAAACATTTTGGGATAATAGGCAAGTTACTGAAGTGGCTAACTTTTTTTTTTGTACAATATCGTGCATTAACGCTTTCTGTAAACGAATTTTGTAATTTCTTATCGGAAGCAGTGCTGTACAGCAGTCTCTTATGTTCGGCACATGGCAGAACACCGGTCTACAAAAAAGTTTTTACTTGATGGTGCGTACTCTAGAACGGCCTCAAAATCGCCGCCTATTGGACATTGATCGTAGAACTGCGAATGAAACTTGGCTGATAATAACAGGGTTGCGGAGTCAGACGCCCAAGTCCAGTTCCTACTAAAACTCATTGATTCCAAATACAGTACGGTTCCTACCTTCTATAACTAAGGGATAAATTTTCACAATTTTATGACTTTGCTTCTATTCATCACACATATATACCTCATCTTTTGATGATTAATAGTCTTTAAGACGTTTATCATTGTGTGAAAATTTGAATCAAGTGTAAAAGATAATAAGAAATTTATGAGTGAAAAGCTTTTACAGTATTTTGAAAATTGGAGCATCCAAAACTAAGGGACAAATGTATTCAAGTCAATATTCAACAAATATTTGGACTGAAATATTCAGTAAAAAAGCAATGCACAATCAATATTTACTAAATAGAACCTTGCTTCCAATCACAGCTGCACATCATCGACCACATGAACGAATAAAGTCTTGACAAACTTTGACCCTAATTTTAGACTATTCCTCTTGAAGTTCCATCGACAAGTTCTCAGTGTTGGTGAGATTTTCTAACCTAACTTCACTCTTAGGATCTTCCAAAGACTTCAGGAGGATTCAAGTCATTACTTTTGTGGTGGCCAATCCATAACTTCAAAGTCTCCCTGGTCCAGGTAACACATCACAGTCTTTGTCTTGTGGCGGGGTGCATTAGCCTGCATGAAGATAGCCATATCCACGCCTGAATTTTGACTAGTAGACAGAGCAACATCTTCTAGAATGTTTTTATACACCTGAGCGTTCACACAGGTTTGTAAGCGAACGAGAGGCGTTGTCCCTTGTCTTGAAAACATAGCCTACCTACCAAACACATCACACTCCCGCCCTCAAATTTCACTGTTTTTGTTGTACACTTTGCGCTAAATCTTTCACCTGCATGACTCTTAACAAAGTTCTTACCATCATTTCCGAACAGATTGAGTTTGCTCTCGTCCCTGAAAAACACTTTGGTCCGAGTTTCATATGGCCACATTAGGTACATGCTTGTTTGTACAGGCTACTCCAATATCTTACTAGCGGTTTCTTCTGTGGGCTTCCTGCAAATAAGCCTACTTCTTATAGTCGTCTGGAGACAGTCTGCCGTGACACATTTACGCATGTTGTGTCGTTCATTACCTTGCCTGTTTCTGCTGAAGACTTGAAACGGTCCTTTAATGCCATACACAAGAGCATGTCCTCTCCAGCTGAAGTTTTGCGGGGTCTGTCGAGTTTTTTAGCACTGACAATGCAGCCAGTTCATTATAAGTCATCGTAATTCTGCCCTCAACACTTTTCGAACGGTTTACCCGATCTAAAGTTTCTGGAATAGTGCAATTTTCTGGTGGAACTTATTTTTGTAAGTTAATAGTATCTTGCCTTAAGTATCAACTTTTTGACGGGGTGCCATGAAGCTCACTGCCACAATGTTTACAAATATCAGTGAAAAGTCTTTTCTTAACTGGAAATGAAGCAGTTTGTATTATGAGTGCAGTTTATTCTTTTTCTTCGTATTTGTCCCTTAGTTTTGGACGTTCTAAATCTCAACATGAAAGATTTTCACCGATAAATTTCTTATTATCTGTTACACGTGATTCAAATTTTCACACATCATAGACATCTTAAGGACTATTAATTATCAAGAGATTAGGTAGCCTATGTGGGATGAATAGAAGCAAAGTTAAAAAATTTTGAAAATTTGTCCCCTATTTATGGACGGTACTGTCCTAGCCTATAGGATCTGTCTCCGACTCGGCACCCCCAATGAAAGTGAACTTGGGCTACGCAGGTACCGGTAATATTTTCTTAAAGATGACGCATTGCCTGCACAACACTCACACTGTGCATTTACTCTAACAAATTATAATAACCGACCATTAAGGGACGTAGGAAGGGTCTTGGGCAATATTTAGGGTTAGGCTAAGTGAGTTGGGTTCGCTCAACCTATATTATGACGAGTACCTAGCTTCCCTATGGGAACCTATGTGTTGTTACCTTAGCCTTGGCTAGGCCTCCGGGACGCCTGTCTTCTGCCAATTGAGCTTTCTTAAAGTTTCATAGTCGTAATGAAGGCCTTTAGCTTTTCCTATTCTTTTCAGACTTGATGTCCCGATGCATGTTGATTATGTGTGGGAACTTCCTCATGCATCGGTTTACACGTATCTCTCGACGTGCTTCATTTCCCTTCGTGTCACCCCTTTAAATGCCCGAATTGCGTCTAGAGAGGCTTCGACAACGTATAAACTAGCTATCATATCACTCGTGATACCCAGCCCTACTCTCTGTGTTACTACTGCTAGTACTAGGTACTTCCGGCGCAGATCTCTAGAGATTTGGGTGGACAGAACCGTGCATGACACCACTGATGGTTGTTGTGGACCGCACACTGCGTTACCAGGTTGCCGTGACCACACATAACGCCATGTCGTTACCGTGTTATTGGTGTGTGACGGAGCATAGCTGTGGTGATGCCAACCGTCTCGTGGAACTTCGCTCCTGTTCTGATGGATGTTGGTGTCTTTCCAAGAGCTGTTCGACCCCTACACATATTTTTTTTAGCCCTTTGTTGTCAAATTGGGTTGATTTCGATCTCATTCACTCAGTTGGTTAGGGATATTATGCGTTGAGACAGACTACTTTTTAATAAAAGCGAGCGTATCAAACTTAGTGACCACTACCGCCAAGATAGGTTGATTAGGATCGCCTAACCATAGGTAGCTTCTCCCTTACCTTACGTAGAGCTTCGGGACATCTTTCTTTCGTGCTAACTTTGTTTCATAAGTTCCATTTTCTTACGAACGACGCTCTATGTGGTTCGTCCTTTTTATTCCCGACTTGCTGTTTACACGTGCGTTGATGTACCGTGTAAAGTTTATTGTAAACTGTACATGTTTATGATACCGGAGCTACACTATTCAATCGCACGCTCAACTTATGAGCGGATGTTCAGCTCGCGCGCTATCCCGACATACACTGTGAAAATCAGTATCCAAGATACCAATGGAAAGTACGGTACTTTCGTTGACCGACGTGCGAGTTGAACATCTACTCGATTCGCTAGTTGAGCTTGCGATGGAATAGTGTAGCTCCGGCGTAACACAGCTTTTCATTGCGCATTAACGAATACTCTCCAGTTTCATTAACAGTATCAACAGTGTTTTTCTTACGGGAAACAAAGGTTAACCTTATGCGTGGATGGGTTAATTTACACTGCTCTAGAGTGTAGGTACTGCAGAAATTATTTTGGTTTAACTTTATTTTTCTAAGGGTAAGTAGCACGAAAGTTGCGTTTGGGCTAAATTTCTTTTCTAAAGCGTACTACAAAAGTTTCTTTTATGACCGTCGTACTGTACAGACAACGCTATTCCTACGCGATAGCTACATTTTATTCCGTCCTAATGTGGCTGAGGGGTGGGCTGTTATCAGGCGCTCGCTCGGTGGGTGTGGGCTGCACAGGTGTGGCGAGCATTCGTCACCGAGCCCTGGCCGTCACCCCACCGTTGCCCCCGTGCACCCAACTGACCTCCATATGTTACGTACAAAGTTTGCAGCGCCTTAAGTGAATATGTCTGATGATAATAAAATTTAGCCCTTTGCCTAGCAGCTGAAAAGCGCTTTTGTGGAAATTGGGGTGGGACTTGTGACCGTATATTGCCACTTGCCCAGTGAAGTGTAAATGCATACTGTGCATTGTCCTGGATGGTGTTTTTAGTGTTGTTCTTACAAGAAATAAAGGTCTACTTTATATTTTTTTAACTTATATGCTCTCGATTTTTTGCCAAAAAATAGCATACACCTACGCTGTGTTTTAATTTTGTACGCCTTTGCGTGGCGAGTTCGCGNCTGGATGGTATTTTTAGTGTTGTTCTTACAAGAAATAAAGGTCTACTTTATATTTTTTTAACTTATATGCTCTCGATTTTTTGCCAAAAAATAGCATACACCTACGCTGTGTTTTAATTTTGTACGCCTTTGCGTGGCGAGTTCGCTACGGTGCGATTGCGGGTAATAGCGTTTGTGAACCCGTTCATGCTAGGTCCTGGGCACTTGTGGGGAAGGTTACTTCCCTAGCAATATTTGGGGCCGCCGCGCGCGCGCCGCCCATGCAGAAGCTCAGGAGTTTCAGCTTCTGCGGTGACCCTAATTGTTTATCGGGTCCGGCCCATGCTAGGTCATGGGGAATCATAGGCCTGCTGCTTTCGTCCTTGCATAGCTCATCCGGAAGCCACCCTCATAAATTGCAACAAGCTACATACATTATCTTCTAATCAAAACGGTAAAATATCGCGGTTAATAAAGGAATTATTTTCGGTTCCAGTTTAGGTGTTCGCCAAGGAGTGATCTAAGATTCTCGATATATTTACATTTTACTAGAATTCTACAATATCTACTGCATCGTTCCTGGCACATGAACGCCTCCTCAGGGGGCATAGGACGGGCCATAGGGTTAGGTTAGTTTATGTTCGTCCATCTATGCTATGGGGCAAACCCAGCGGGCTCGTGTAGGTAGGTAACCTGTGCCATTAGCTAGGCCTTCGGGACGTCTCTCTTTCGTGCCCACTTTGCTTCCTTCCCGATTTCATACTCCTACTTGCTCATTTTTTATTCTGTGCTTCCTCTCTCCCGACTTGCACTTCCCATGCGCGTTGATCCTGTGTCGGAATACCTTCGTGCATGGGTTCCCCGTTTTCCTTGGCATAGGCTACTATATGTCCCATGCTCTTTCCTCTGTGATATAGGCTAGTTCTGCTCGGAAACGGAAGCTTAAACTTCCTAACT
>LQNS02278100.1:24006132-24026796 GCA_001587735.2 Parhyale hawaiensis
TGTTCTGCGATTGCCCTGATGCTGAGATTTTGTTTGTGTAAATTAACAATTTTCATGCGTAAAGATTTATCAACTTTTTCCCGGGTAGCCATGCTTGCAGTACTTGCAATGTTTACATATGTCGTAGGCAGTCTTCTTCTTCGGAAACGCAAGAAAATGGGGTTACTAAAGATTTAAATTACAATATTTGAAAAGTGTCCCTTAATTTTGCTCACACTAAATTCATAGTTATAAGTTAAATGTACTTTTTTCTTATCTTTCGTATCGTAATAAATTCTTAGCATATTATTAGGTATCCCAATACCTCTTTTGTGTTAAAATTTCAGCGTTGAAACTTTTGCAGTTTTTGAGATATGAAAATTTTTTATTTTTGTCCCTCAATTATGCTCGCAACTGTATATTATGGGTGCAGCGCCCCCAGGGGAACTCTGTAGGTTACCTAAGCCAGAAGCTATGCCTTCGGGATTTCTGTCTGACGTATCAACTAACTTTGCTTCTTTCCGAATTCTTCCTCCTACTGTTTTACTTTCACATTCTTCCTCTTCTTTCTCGTCTGCTCCCATGCGCGTTGATCCTTTTTGAGAACACCCTCGTGCGTGGGTTCCACGTATCGATCGTCGTACTAGATGTCCTTTCTTCCTCTGTGATATCGTCTTTGTTGTGGAAACTGAGATTCCAACTTACAAAAACAGTAAATACGAAATTTGGTAGTGACCAGGATTGCAGAATCAGTTGGATTGCGTTCGACCCTAAACCTGTCGGACTAGACACTTTTTGTTGATAAAATGAACCTATTAAGCCTACACCGACTCCCGAGTTGAGAAAGTGTTGAACTCAGTCCGACTCCCGGTCCCCCAAAGTATCCGACTTGGCGATCCCGGTACTATAACAAAGTAACGCAGCTTGGTAATATAGGGTTAATTCTCTGCGATTTTCATTGTTCCGGACATAGTTAGGTACTGTTGCATGGCAGTTATGTTAGAACGCTGTTGACAATGTCTTTAATACCGTTACATACATGTTACACTTCGTATAGTGTTATTCCCACGAGAGATTAGCTAGTGGACAATTGACAGGTAACTTAATTCATGAAAGAAAGGGTTAATTTACTCGCCAACACACGCTGTCCATATGTCTGGACGGTACTGGTAGTACGGTACTGTTCATACAACTTGCTGTTCCCATGAGCGTTGATCCTGTGATATACCTACCGTAACACCTTCGTGCATGTGTTCCACGTTTCTAGCGAGATACTATGTGTCCCCTGTTCCTCTGTTGGATCGCCGTTATAGTGGAAACGGAGGCTTGAACCATCCAGTACACTAATACTAGTACTATCCTTACAAGAATTTTAAAAGTTTACTGGTCCTGGTAAAGTTTCTGGCCTACCTGAAAGCATATGTTAGGTTAGAATAGGTTAAGTAGGTTAGAATATGTTAGGTAGGTTAGAATAGGTTAGGTAGGTTAGAATAGGTTAGGTAGGTTAGAATAGGTTAGGTAGGTTAGAATAGGTTAGAATAGGTTAAGTAGGTTAGAATATGTTAGGTAGGTTAGAATAGGTTAGGTAGGTTAGAATAGGTTAGGTAGGTTAGAATAGGTTAGGTAGGTTAGAATAGGTTAGGTAGGTTAGAATAGGTTAGGTAGGTTAGAATAGGTTAGGTAGGTTTGAATAGGTTAGGTAGGTTTGAATAGGTTAGGTAGGTTTGAATAGGTTAGGTAGGTTTGAATAGGTTAGGTAGGTTTGATTAGGTTAGGTAGGTTTGAATAGGTTAGGTAGGTTAGAATAAGTTAGGTAGGTTCGGTTAGGGTAGATTTAGTGTTTTACGTATCTACCAGGCACGTATATTGTCCCTGATCCCAGGTAAGCCACAGAATATACTAGTACCGAAGTAGCTACTTTATGAGTTATGCATCCACTTGTGGTTTTTAAGATAAAGCGCCAGGCGAGTAGCGAGTTTCGCCTTGCTTTTTGTCTTAAAAATTAGACGCATTAATGCTGAAGTAATTTTACACTTGTGGTTTATCTCAAAAATAGCGTTGTTCATACCTGTCTCCACCCAAGTGAAAATTTTCGACGCAGCGTGGGTCGCGTATCGCACGGACACAAGTCGAAAAACGTAGCGGCGTATCCAAGGCGCTAGGGCGTTGCTCGGTCGCCTTGAGCGTTTTTAGGCTGGCACCGGCGACCACGTACCGAACAAAATGCGCCCGATCGTACACGGAAAGTACTGATCACTTTAGGTTCGCCGTTTTATTAAGGCTTTGTTTTTTTCTCTGATCTTGAACTCCAACGTTGGACCTTTCCTCGAAGTTACACCTAAGTTAAGCCGGCTTATTTTGGCTTTATTTGGCTCTGCTCCTGGCATATTTATCTTCGGTTATCAGTGAGGTTATCTCTAATCTACAGAGCCCGCAGGCTTATAGGCTGTGTGGTCTGCCCGCCTTATCAGTTCAGTGATAAGACCTCACTGGCAGCTGATAAAGGCTGCTAGAGTGACGTACAAATACCTCTGCTATTTCTTCCAATTATTTTATCGGATCATATGATTTTCTTGCGCTTTTTATATACCTTTTCGTCGTAATCTTATCGTAGGTAGATTTGTGCTTCATTCCTAAGGAATGTGATAGCTATTTGCCTCTATATTTCGTATTTGCCTTTGGATAAGATTGCTATGATTTCTATCAGCTATTCAAGATATGTTAATTTCTAAAATATACCCAAGCACGCAAAGTATTAGCAAGCTATTCAGTGCATGTTATTTAGGAAATCTGCTAGAAAGAGCTCCCCTCGTACGATATTCAATTAAGAATGAAATCAATACAAGGTCACACAACTTCGACTAAAATGTTTTACCTCGTACGCTATCCAGTTATGAATGAAGTGAAGTCGAGGTCACACTGATACGAACAAATGCCTGGCCATGAGCAGCAAGAATAATATCGGCGATGACGCAGTAGAAAACTGTTCACCTGACAGACTGCAAGTACCTATCTCCGCCGGATGTGTTTACGTCCTAGTGCGCTGCATCGCATGTTGGGCCATCCATCAGTACCAGCTTTTGTTCGTGTGTTCTTAAAGAGAAAAATGTTGTCAATTCTTGCGTTATAGGGCTAATCGTAACTAGGGTTGCGGTACTGAGGAGACAAGAGTCCAACTCCTACTACTGGGTCCAGATGTGTCCGACTCCTTGAACCCCAAAACATGTCTGACTCCTTACAATGTAGCCCATCTTAACCGACTCAGATTCCTGGGACAAGCGTGTTTCCGACTCCTAAATCTGTAGACTGTAACCCTGATCGTAACAACGGGAAAGGTCAACCAAAACGTCGATGCGTTGTAGGAATTCCATTGTATGAAGGGTCGTTTATCAAGTAGCCCAGGCTACTTTTTTTTTCTTATGCTAGGATCATACTAGGGATTTGCGCGCTGAACTTGATGCGAGGACGTGCAGCTCTCACGCCGGTCGGTAGCATAAGTGACGCGCGGCTGCTCATCCTCGTATCAAATTGTGCATGCGAATGCACAGTGTGGCTCCGGCATTAGGGTTTTGGGTCCCATAGTTTGCATTCGCCCATCAGCGCGCATGCTGTATATTTTTTCGCTGCAATAATCTTGTTATTTTCACTTAAAAGGTTTATTTTTTATGTCATTAGGTTAACCTCTGTTACGTGTGCGTCCTTTTTTTCATGAGGCATGTTACCTATGTTGGGAGATATCAAGCCCTGGGAAAACCCCTCATACGGCACTCCACCAACCCTAGCTAAGTCCTGCTAATAGTTTGTTTCTTTGGTAGTCCAGGCTCTAAGGGGGGGGGGTGTGTCCTGTGTACATTTCTCTTTCACGGCTCTACCATGTATTTTCCTATTCCATATGATGGGGATACTAAAAAAAAGTTGCGTAAAACTTTCGCAACTGGTCCATTTTTGAGGGGGGGCCAAAATGATCAATTGTGGACTGATGGTTCTAAAACTTGCTCAGCATACGGTATGTATCTTTTGAAAAATAAACATATTTTGTTCATACACCTTTTTTGATTTAGGCCTTAGATTTTGAGATAATTGGGTTTATATATATATATATATATAGATACGTATATTTTGGAAATTTCAAACGAATAGAACTCAATGAGTTTTCATGCTAGAATAAAAACAAGAGTTTTGGAATCCTTGAAACATTCCTAACAAAAGAATAAAGCTGGATTCTCCATTTTCTATTTCATTGCTATCGCTAACTAAAATATAGGGCAAAACAATCAAGGAATTCGGTTTTGAGCTGCGATAAAAAAATATTATGAGGGCAAAAATGGATAATATAGCTGTAGTTATGGTTTTGTTAGGAATGTTCCAAAGATTCCAAAACTCTTTTTTATTTATTCTAGAATGAAAACTCATGGAGTTTTTATTCGTTTGAAATTTCCAAATATAGGTACCTAGCTACATACCGGTATATATTTTTATATAAGTCCCATTATCTCAAAAACTAAGGAATATATCAAAAAAGCTGAAGGAACAAAATATGTGTCTTTTTCAAAAATACATATGCTGAGCAAGTTTCAGAACAATCAGTGCACAATTGATAATTTTCGCCCCTTATGCCCCTTCAAAAATGTACCAGTTGCGCAAGTTCTACCCAACTTTTTTACTTTCCTCATCATATGGCATAGGAAAATACATGGTAGAGCTGTGAAAGAGAAATGTACACAGACACCCCCCTAGAGCCTGGACGCACTACCGTCGTTCACGACAGCTTTCTTGCGCGCGCCACCACTAAAATAAACACTACCTACCCTTACCTAACCTAACCTCCTTACTTAAGTTTCTAACCTAGCCTATCCTTACCTAACCCAACCCAACCTAACCCAACCCAACCTAACCTTTCTAACCTTACCTAACGTTACCCTGGTCTGTACCATTGATAGCTACTTTGTATAAATTCAGAACTGGCTTTGTGTTTTCATGTTCTAGTAAAATTCATAGCTTATGAGAAAATAGGAATTTTGCTTCTTTCGTTGAATTCTCTTGTCATGAATTGTGCGTTTCCTTTTGCATTTGGGAGCAGGAATATCACCGTGCACTCCTAATACTAACACCTTTCCGATGCGCAGATATGAGGAGGATGTGCTAACTTCAATATTAGTCCGTGTGGTCCGTGAGTCACAAAGTTTGCCTTCGAAGACTTGGCGTGTCCGAAATTGCTAACAAAAGTTTTGGCTTTGCAAGTTTGACTCTCTGATTCAAGTGTAGACTTAACCCGATTAAGTTGATCCTGCTGAAAATTCCCTTTTACGGAGCAAGATTCAATTTCTAGCAGTCTCAAAGATACCTAATCGATTGTACGTCCACGCCTGAAACTCAGTTGAACGGGTCAAAGTCATCGCACCAGCGTGAAATTTCAAACGAGTCAGGCGGCGCATGAAAGGCTAATACTTGTAGAACCATTTCCATTTCTGTCTCGCCCCTGGAACTGTCGGAATGGCCTGATGATGTTATTAGTCAGTAGCTAACCAGGGTTGCGGATTCTGGCGGACAAAGTTCGAGTCCGACTCCCTGTATAATCAGTATCCAACTCCATTCCATGAACCCCCAAAATCTATGACCCATGCTGAATCCAACTCCGATTCTTATTTCTTTTATTTAACCAAGTGGCTCCTTCTCACCTACTCCGGCTTTTGGGACGATCGAGTGGTCAACTCCAACTCATTGGAGCCCCAAAATTGCCCCGACTCCTGACTCCCAAAAACCCCCGACTACGACTGAATCCGACTCCTACACCCGCAGCATGTCGGAATTCCACTTTTAACCCCCAAAACTGTTTGATTCAGACTCCCCAACTCTGCCAATAACACGTTCGTTTCATTGCAGGCCTCAACCATCGATGGCCGGCGCAAGGGTGCGTGTCTCTTCTGCCAGGAGTACTTCATGGACCTGTACCTGCTGGCGGAGCTCAAAACCATCAGCCTCAAGGTTACCACTGTTGATATGCTCAAACCTCCCCCGGACTTCAGGTACGTTTCTCGTGCATAATGCTTATTATATATATACTGTAGTCTATCAGGTCCTTCAGGGTGACTTTGAGTTATCTCTGCATGAAGCGCCCACATTGTTATCAAGTATACACTGAGAGGAGCCAAGCGTTCTGAGCATGGACGTGAATGCGTGCCGAAAGCTTGTCGCAAACGCGTGCACTAATTGCACACAAAGGCGTGCTCTAGACCCTCTAATCGGACGCGTGCTGTGGGCAGTGAGCGCTCACGCTTCTCTGAATGCACGGACGTGCCAAGCAATTAAAAAAAGATGCAGTGTGTTGCCCATGACATCTATACCTACTTATGTGGGGTGTCTGAAGTAGGCACGTACGCAAACGGTGAATCAGTTGAAATTCAACCCTAAAAATCACTGGTCCTCACTGACTTCAACATATATATAGTTATCTAAAACGAAATATAGCTTAACCTAGATGACGCTGTGCTCAAGTGCAGCTAAACCCTAGTGAAGCTGATGTGAGCTTAAGTGGAGCACCATACAACTCATGGTACTAATACCGAGGCAACACTGTACAGTCGGACGCTCAACTTATGGGCCGACAGTCATCTGACATCACGTCCCGCTAAAACGTTATGTGGGTAGTTAATGTTGATGCTGCCGACCTTCACAGTGCATCAAGACGCGGTGCGAGCTGAGCGTCCGTTCATCAGTTGTGCTTGTAATTGCGTAGTGTAGCGCCAGCGAAACAATCGCCACTCAAGTGCAGTAGTAAGACTAGGAAAGAAATACTAGGTAATCACCACTCGAAATTTCATTCGCCTCGTACTATACCGGGACTTGTTTAACTGTCTTCATTTTTGTGCGCTGTTATCTATTGTAAACTTATTACTCTACAGTAGCTAGTCTACTCTGCTGGTGTAGCAAAAGCCAGGATGTATAGGTGGCAGCGTAGGTAGTATATCTGTGCCCTGGGTGGCTGTCATATTAGCTTAGGGGTCTCCAGCACTTGTTGCTGAGGGTGTGCTGTGCTTTGAGCTGCTGCGTCTTTCCGTAGAGACTCAAAATTTATAAGGGTAGCCTAATTTCCCTGGCCGTCGTGTGTGCAAACCTATGAAACCTTCGTGTTTCTGTTAAGCGTGGGCGTGAATGGGGTAACTCTATTACCAGGCTGTGTTATTTTGGTATAAGAGTTTTTGTTCTTGTGTATTCGGTGGTTAAACTAATCACGTAAGAATAACAATTTTGTCCTATTTTATTGCAGCAGAAAAAATCCTTGTAGCTACCTAGTACAGTCGCACTACCTTGTGCAGCTGGGGTTGACCAGGTAACTGAGAGGATCGCCTCAATAACTCGAGGCTGTTCATCAATACAGTTCTGTAACCCCATAAACCGAGCGTTTCTTTCTTCGAGTATACAGGAATGGGTAACTCCCAGCAAATTGGGGCTCAAAGGGTCCTGTAGTTTTCTGTAATCATTAGTCGCAACTGAGCACCTAATAGATTAAGGCCGTGTTTACGCGTCCTCAACGTAACGCGTTCAGTCAAACTGATGGATGCGGCGCGTTGATTTGAAGGAAGCATCAAATGCGGGAGACTGAAGGATGAAGCACGTCCGTTTTATGAACGCTCCACGTAATTTAAGTTCAGTAAACAGAACCTATAAATACTAAAGTAATCCTCTATAGTCTAGAGTTTTCACAGCATGAACAAGTCAACAAAAATGCTTTTTTACTGTCACTTTTACGATCAAAATCACTTTGTTCCCTTTTGACACAAGAAAACTAGTTAAGCTGAAAATATTGTGAGAATACAGACGCCATCTTGGATTTGAAAGCCGGCTTGTCGCTCTCTGTTAATTTCTCTTCTATCGGTTTATCAGGCTATAAATTTTTTTAGAAATAGGCCTAGGCTGTTCCTATCAAAATCAGGCTATAGGTACGATTATGGAAAACGAATATGACTTCAAACCGACGCGAATTATTAGTGAAAATATAAAACTATATCATAACTGAACGTGGGCCGTCAGTCATTTGACTGAATCACATGTCTACGTGTGGCCAGCGACTGGCAAACTTGACGCACAGCTTGTGTTCAGTTTCGTGATTGAACGTGTTGATATGAGGGACGTGTGAACTGTCACTATTGCTACCTATCTGCGCCAGGCTACCTATGCTTCGTCGCTACACAGTTAATTTTTTGTTTTTCGGCGATTCCCCTCAGGAGGCAATGGATGGGTCATAAACCATAAGGTTAGGTAAGTTAGCTTGGCACATCCTACGGTATGGGGAGCAGCGTTTAGAGGAGGACCCCATACGCTACGTTAGCGTTAGTTAACCCTTCGAGACGTCTATTATTCGTGCCTACTTTGCTCCCTTCCGAGTTCCCTCTCCTACCTATCTTACTTTCCCTTGTTCTTCTTCCTCTTCTTTCCCGACTTGTTGTTCCCATGCGTTTTGATTATGGGGAAACACCCTCGTGAATGGGTTCCACGTTTCTATCGAGATACCTACTTTATGTCCTTTCTTTCTTTGTGGGATCGCCTTTGTTATGGAAACGGAGGCTGAAGCTACCATACTCAATACTCTAATAATATCCGGTAGAATAGGACGAAGGTCTCTTTTATTAGCAAAATGACCCCATTTAATATAGATGGTGTTAATTTGGTAGGTATAGCTAAAAATTCGCTATCACTGCAGGTCTAACTTCGAGGCCACACCACCACCCATCCTCATCGACAACGGTCTCGCTGTGCTCGAGAACGACAAGATCGAGCGTCACATCATGAAGAATATTCCTGGTGGTCACAATCTCTTCGTGCAGGACAAGGAAGTGGCCAGCAAGATTGAGAATGTCTACAGTGTGAGTGGCACATCAGTCATTTTTGACTTCGCTTGTCCTATCTAATGGAGAGTTACAAACCTAGGGAGACCCCCGCACGTAACCTTAGTGTTACCGTTAACCCTAGTCTTACCGTTAACCCTAAGTTTTGGAACATTTTCATACCCACTTGACTTTTTTCACTGTCCATGCTCCTACTTATGAAGCTTTCTTGCATTCCTTGTAACCTTCAAGGCCTTTTTTGCCCATGCTCATTGATCTCCTTTGGGAACACCCCATTGCTTCCCCCCAGGGGCATAGGGTTATGTTAGTTGAAGGTCACCCATCCTATGTTGGGGAGCAGTGCCCCCAAGAGGACCCTGTAGGTTACCTTAGCCTTAGCTAGGCCTTCGGGACGTCCTTCCTTCCTGCCCACTTTACTTCACCCAAGTATTTATTCTCCTAGGTACTGATAGGTAATGCTTTATTCTGTTCTTCCTCATCTTCCCCGAGCTATTCCCTGCTTTTCATGGTGTGTGGGAACATCTTCGTCGATTGGTTCCACGTTTCTGTCGTCATAGCCTACTGTAGCTAAATCCCGTGTTTCATCCTCTTTTAGATCGCTTCGTTATGGAGACGGAGGCTTAAATATTTTCAATCCAATAATAATTATAATAACAAGATCAAATCTTGGGCTGGCATTGTGGGTTGGCTTGCTGCAAGTAAAGCTGCTCTTCCCGACTGACATATTTTATATTTTATTTGCGGTGTTAAGCCTAGCAGCCTGGAGCCCATGCGACCGCCGCCGTTAGCAGCTTTATTACCATTGTCGGGGCAAGAAACATTTGAAGTATAGCTAAATATTATTCTGGAGCATGGTAATTAGCTAAAAAATCAACCATATTGTTGTTGGAGTTATAGTTGCAGTCCTTATTGGTCCAAGTAGCTTCTAGCATGGCTGTGCAACCCGCCTTCCAAGGCTTGATAACCCTTGGGAGGGGGGCTAGTAGCTCATCGGTGAGAATCCCTAATTTAGAGGTACCTAGGGAAGCCCAAATAATTACCGTATGTGTTGAGAACTGGGGCTAATATGCGTTCCGTGTTTCCGATATAGTTCCTCTGAGCTACCTAGGGCTTTCTATCCAGTTTCCTCTCTTTTGATCACGGGCAATAAATTATGGCCTAAACTAGAGAGTGTGTGTGGTGGTGATGCTGCAGATGGTAAGAGTAAAGGTAAAGTCACTTTAACCACACACCCCAACTAGGAAACCCACATGCACTGGTTCGTGCTACGTTCCTCTAGGCCCATAAGGGCCTAGAGGAATGAATGCACGGCTACAGTCAACGACGGATTATTATCAGAGCTATATGGTGATTGGTGGTGTAGTGCAAACGGAAGAATCGATCGACAACTGCACATCCGACCTGAAGGACAGCGCCCCCTCTCCCCCAGTAGCCTAGTATTAATGATAGAACTGCTGACGCCACAATTCCGATCAGCAGGGCTTTTCCTCCGTAGCTATGGACCTAGCGTCTCGCCTTCTGAGCGAGTCGGTCTTAACCATGATCCACGGTGAGTGTGGCACTAGGTACCTACCTACCTACCTACCTATGCTTTGATAAGGTGCTAATTTAATATAAAAAAATTCATGAAAGAAATAATATGTAATTGGGCAACTGCTGTAGGTATGTACCTATCTTTTTTTTTTACTAGTGATCTCTTTATGTCTGTTTTGCTTCCCTCAAAAGCCATGAGCGGTTAAGCGCTTCTTGTGATAACCTTTCTACCAATTGATGAGCAGAAGTTCAAGTTGATGCTGGTGAAGCGCGACGACGCCTCCAAAAACGTGCTGCAGCGCCACCTGCAGGCCATCAACGACCACCTGGCCCAGCGGGCCACGCGCTTCCTTACCGGCGACACCATGTGCTGCTTCGACTGCGAGCTCATGCCCAAGCTCCAGCACATCCGCGTCGCAGGTGCGTGTGTGTGTTTGCTGCCGTTGGTGCCGCAGCTGCTCTGTGCAATCGAGAGTTCAGCTCGTACCTTGTTCCGAAATACAATGAATGTTTGTTTCAAAGATACTGATGAAAAGGAGCTAGGTACTTACATTTGGAACGGAAATAATAGCTTTAGCACAAAATTTACTATAGCTCATTTTTGCGACATATCAAATTTTCATGAAACTTGCAGGGAAATTGTGACATCTTATGGTAATACTGTTCAGTTTGTTTACATTTTGCTGTGTCTCCTGATTGACAACTCTTTGCATTTCTGCTCTTTGTGATGTCAACGACAATATTAGCTTCTTGTACGGTATATCCTGCTGAAATGGGGCGTGGAAAAACTCTAACGAAGAGGATGAAATTATCATCAAAGAAACTCTGCTGAAAGCACCTCTCCTGATGTTCTTGCCCGAGTAATAGGATCCCATCTTGACACAGTGACAAAATTCTTGAAGGACCCTTCACCACGGAAAAGAATCGCATGCTGGGCATTTACGGACTGTTACTGATAGAGACATGAGAAATGTGGTTCGTCAGCTACCTACGTAACAGACCCTGGGAAACAAATCAATTTTTACAGCTGCTGGGCTTCCTGAAAGTGCCTAAAACCACAAGAAATTACATCCTTTGCTCCATTGCTTCTGTCAAATCCCTTCTGATATTCCCTCCTTTGACCCCAAGACATGAAATTTTAAGGATGGAATGGGCAGAGAAATACATGAAGATCAACATAAATCATGTTCTTTTTACCGACGAAACTCGGGCAACCCTTGATGGACCTGATGGGTGGAGTAAGGGTTGGGTGCTACCTGGAGGTGAGTGTCATCAACGCGTAAACCGTCAACAACAGGGAGGAGGTGTTATGATATCGGCTGGTATCGTAGGGTATCGACTTGTTGGTCCGGTTAGAGTACCTGATAGCGTGAAAATTACATCTGCATCATATTGTGACATGTTAAAGGACGCCTTGGTCCCATGGCTGGGTGACATACCCATTTCGTTGCTTTGAAACTTGATTTTCTTGCATGATAATGCACCTTCTAACTCTGCCTGTACTACCAGAGCATTTCTGGACTCTGGGGTTCCATGGAGAGAAACTGATGATTTGGCCCGCGTGCTTACCTGATCTAAACCCAACTGAAAACTGAGCCCTTCTGAAAAGGAAAATTTACGCTGATGAAAGGCAATACAACTCAAAATCTGTCTGGTGGGCTACAGTCTACTGTTGCTGCAGCAGCAAGGGCAGCTCCACCTTCTGCAATAAAGAAACTAATTGGTTGTATTGATTCAAGGATTATTGAAGTTATTAAACGTCATGGGGGTCATGTTGGCAAATAAAACTTTTCAGTCATTGTAAGCTTTTGATTAATGATTTTTGTTTAATACATAATACATATTTTTCTCATTTATGTTGTTCATTTTTGCTCCTTTGATGATATAAAACTGTACAGTATTTTGTATTTTTTAGTCAAAAAGCTATTACCGCCGCTCAGTGAAATTAGTAAAATTGACAAAAAAAAAACATGATTTTTGAAACCAGCACGATTAGTCGTTTTTAAAATTTACAGACACTATAAGCATCATAAGTTTAATTTTTTCTGTGAAATTTTCACTGAAATTTATAGCCAAATAGTCGAGATGTGGTCAATTCTGCAATAAAGCTATTATGTATTTCAGTTCTAAGTGTAGTGTTGAACGATTTGCGAGATGAATGTCCATGTCCGCTCGGTGAGTTGAGCGTGCGATTGCATAGTGTCGACCCGGAATACTAATGAGTCTCTTTCCGAACTGGTAGCAATTTGCGGTTCCGGTGCTACGAGCCCCATTTCTTCAAATCTCTCTTACTCAGCCGGCGCTGTTTCACTACAAGGCTTCTTTCTCCTACTGTATTCGTATAAGAAAACTAGTGCAGAGGTAGCACCGTCCGAGTAAATTAGAGTAAAACTCTTAATTAATATCACTATATTAGACAAGATGTATTTGTGTGCTCAGGTAAATACTTCGCTGACTTTGAGATCAGTCCTGAGCTGACTCACCTGTGGGGTTACCTCCGCAACCAGTACCAGCTGGACGCCTTCAACCAGAGCTGCCCCGCTGATCAGGACATCATCAACCACTACAAGCAGCAGCAGGTCCGTGTCTCTGTATTGTCTTTAGGGCTCCGCGTCTGGGTCGGGGCTGGACTTATTAAAGCCTCTTTAATAATTCTGATCACGGCTCGGTCCTCATTAAAACACTTGCTCACCTCAGTGTGTATAACTGTATCTCGTATCCCATTCACAGCCTTCTAGATAATACCTATTGCGACATCCTCAACGATAGATCTATCCATGAATATCAACTATCAACATGTGGATACCAAATTCAGCGATGGCTCTGCTCCACCTTTGTTTCTAGTAGCTACTTTTAATTCTTAGTACTACTTCACATTAATTCTTGATACTTCAACATTGATTCTTATTACTGGTAATACTTCACATTAATTCTTGATACTTCAACATTGATTCTTATTACTGGTAATACTTCACATTAATTCTTGATACTTCAACATTGATTCTTATTACTGGTAATACTTCACATTAATTCTAAATACTCCTTCACAGGGTGGGCGTATGAAGAAGCACGAAGAGCTGGAGACTCCCACCTTCACCACCTCCATACCCTCCCAAGTGGCCTAGTGCGGGTGTCCTGTAGGCGCAGGTGTGCCAACGGCTGCAGAGGCCAATCGTTTTCCTAGCGCCCCTGCTCCAGTTACACCCGTAGACGAGCTTCGTCGACGATCCCAACTCTTCACCGAACCAAAAACGTAAATTATTCGTTCATGTTGGAGATGACAACACGTGACTATCGTCTGATGGTGGTCCTCGCCATGCATTGTAGTGTCCCGAACGTCGGAGATGGACGGGCCCACATTTGCATTGTAGAAAAATTTTAAAATTTTGCTGATAGTCTCTACTCTTTTTTTTTTTATTTTTTTATTAAAGTACCTATCTGATTTACAGCTTAGTCCCGAAAGTGACATCGACAAATTATCATCTGGTGTCACCTTCCTCTGTTTTGGAAGCTCACTCTTTGAAGTTTGTCCCTTTTTTTTTTAGAAGTGTGTATTTAAATTTTGTGTATGCTTACAGCAGTGTCGCCAAACTGTTACCTGAAGATCTTCCTGTCTGTGGCAAAGTCTTGCATTTGCCTGTCTGCTAAATACAGTATAGACGGTGTTGCTTCAGTTGAGAAATATGCTTTAGCTACACCCATCTATTCGCCGAAGTGCGATGCCAAAAGTCCTGTAAACTCGTACCGGCTGGTCTGTTGTTCGTGTCACTGCTGAAGTGTCGGTTTCAGAGTTAGTAGCGGTGCTGTTTTTCCCGCATAATAGTAATAATAAAAGCAGACTGCTGTTATTGGAAATTATCACTACTCTTATAGTTTTCGCTGCTTCGTACTGCAGCTGAAAATTCAAACGAGGACAAGAGAAATACGATGATACTAGCCCTATGTATTTTTTCTATAATTTAATTTTTTGTCGTTTGGTCGTCCGTTTCTCCACACGTCTTAGGATGAATGTTAGGCGTGTCCCCGAAAGTCCCTAAAACATCACCCCGCCGACTGCTCCTTATTTTAATATATTGAAAAATTGTTGGCATCAATATTATGATTGTACTCTGTAGCTGCTCGTAATTTGCCGAACTGATTACATCATATTTGCTCATTCTAATGAGCTCTCTTTTTTTATGTTGCCCAGTTTGCTGTCCTCTTATTCAAACTCTTGTGCTCTACCGCGTTGATATGTTGTGGGAACGACCTACTGCCAGGGCACCATCATGTGTACGTCCTTTCCTTTTCCTCGCTTGAAGCACCGTTATGTCTGTAGGAGCTTATATTGGCGTTTAGTTTACTGTTTGCAATCTTTTATGGATTTATGCAGAACCATTTTTTATTGTTCGTTGAATCAAGTAGATGATCAGCTGAGCTCGACCGTTATTGGAAATTCATGATTTTTTTTTATTGTTCGTTGAATCAACTAGATGATCAGCTGAGCTCGACCGTTATTGGAAATTCAAGATTAAATCTACTTTCCTTTGTCCAATGTCATATTCATTCGGTATCATGGGCTTTTTATTTATCTTTTGCTGCTTTGCTTTCTTAAGGTTAGACATTCTGTTAGTTTTCTTTGTTATAATTTTTCCCTGCCTTTTCCATTTCACATCTTTCATGACTTTCTTTAAAATTTTGGTGTTATTTAGCTTTAGAATATATTGTAGCTATTGCGTCCAGCTTCCGGTACTCTCTTTCTTCCAGATACGAGTCTCTGTATTTCCTGTAGCATAATCGTCATTGCATTGTTGTTACAGCAAATTATAATTTTTTTTCAGATGAAAGCTAACTTATCAATACAAGATTTTATTTTATCAAACAAATTGGACCTTATCTTGAAAATACCTATAGAATGTCTAACAAAATTTGTTCCTTCATCATTTGATTCTAGGATATCTATTACTTCCAGATTCTTCGTTTGCGGTTATTTTATAGCTCAGGATGATTTGTCATCCTACATAATCATCCCATATTGTGAAGTTTCCCCACATCTTCCGAGACACCATCTTGATCTTGGTGTGATCTTCCGTGCTTATTCGTAACGGCTTAATTTGTCTCACCGCCGCGTTTCCCGCTTGAAATCAACCATTGCGTGCACGAAATTGTAGGTTTGAATCGAGTATTTCTTACACGAAATCAAACAATTCCATAAATCGAGCAGGTGCCGTACGCAGTCAAACATTTCGTGCACTCAATCAAGCGTTTCTCGCGCAAATTAAGTAACTACTGTATATCCCCCATCAATTTGAATAATTTCGCTCTAGCATAAAATATATTTCTTTGTAAGTAAAAACGTTTCGCACATAAAAATACGTGTCGATGTCTCAATCAACTTTTCCTTCCTTAAGCCTAACATTTCCCCACCTGAAATCGAACATGTCCCACCTGAAATTAAACAGTTCCCTCCTGAGACTAAACATGTCTCTCCTGAAACCGAACATTTCCCACCTGAAACCGAACATTTCCCTACTGAATTAAAACATTCCTACTTTGTCCGAGGACGATGGTGTGTGCGTGTGTGTGTGTGTCTGTGCGTGTTAGCCGCAATTCTGGAGTTAGAATTTTTAAAATTATATCTTCAGATCGTTGCCTCTATGGTGAGTGAATTTCTATCAGTATCATGGTTAAAATTCGCACTATAATGGCTGTATCATTATTGAATTTAAGTTGTAGTTATTATGAATCCAGCATCATTATACTAAATCTTAAAAAGCGTAGTGTATCGTATAATTTAAATCATCCATCATAGGTTGTGTCCGAATCGAATTTGAATCACATAACGTTGTTGAATCAGCAATTTAATTTTGAATCATATATGAGTGGCTGTACCACATTTAAATATAAATATATCATATGTATGTAGATGGACTTTCACCTTCATTATTTAGCGTATAAATTTTAATATTAAAAAAAAATTTAAATATAGTAAGTGCATTGAATGCTGAATCAAGTCCATTATTAGCTAACTAGAAATTTTTTCCTAATGCGTAATCGTTTCAATTATTTATATAAATTTCTTTGATTGATTAGCTAAATTATGCCTAGGTTTTGTTTTTTTTTTCTAAAGTTTATCGCCATATCAAGCTTTTGATATATATATTTTTTGCATTGTTTTGCATGATAAGCTAAATTTTAGCTCGATAAATTCCCGGTGTAGCGTTTTGCTGTTTGAAATACTTGCGTAATAATACATAGCATTCTTTTGTAATAGGATAAGTTATAGAATCCTTTTGTATAATCGGTTAAATCTATCTGGTAGCAATTGTTTACTATAAGTATGCTAAGGTTAGTTCGATCTCCATATCTGCCAGTGCCCGCATGATAAGCTAGTACACTCATGAGGCTGTTTAGCTCTAAAGCTTCTGGTCGTATTTGTCTTCCTATTCGACGGCACCGTGCGCGTTGGACCAGTGTGGGAACACCCTTGTACATGGGTTCCGTGTATCTTTCGACTTATTACATCTTCCTTTTACTCTGTATAGCTTTCATTGTTTTGTGGCAGAAGGGTTAAAGTAATCCTTATAGTAAAGTTAGAGATACTGAAATCCCTTGTTTTTCCACGTCGTGGCATACCTCTTTTTGGTCGATACATAGAAAAACTCATTAAAACTGATGGTAATTCCGGTAGAGGTGCTTCGCTGCCTTATCGAGCAAGCAAATGAAGCGAGTATCTTCGCTTCAGCGCCTACACGTAATTAGCTTACGCTAAACTCGACTGCATATTTGGTTACCTTCACCGAGTCGTTCTTCTTGCTTGTGGACGTATTAGCAGCCAGCCATACAGTGGTGTGGAGCATTGCTCCGTTTATGGTCGACGCTCCGAACTGCCTCTCTTGACATATTGGTTTGTTGCCCCATGCTGAGGTCCTCTATGCCTTCATTGGCTACTGAGACTGAAAATCTTTGCCTTGACCGCGTGCTGCGTAGTATATCGGCTAGGATTATATGCCTTAACCGTGTGCTGATTGGTGGATTATCTATACTAATTTATGCCTTGACCATGTGCACCTTAATGGTATATCTGCTAAGAATGTATGCCTTGACCACGTACTAATAGTATGCGTATGTGCTAGGAATATATGCCTTTACCACATTCTCCTTAATGGTAAATCTGCTAGGAATGTACGCCTTAAGTATGGTCCATGTTCTTGTATGCCTTTAGAGTAGTCGACTGCTTATGGTGTACTCAGGTAAATGTGTGCTCTTAGGACGTGCTTTTTTAACGATATGTGCACCAAAAACTTTTGCCTGGAGTCCATGTCCGATTATGCCTTCCGATTATGCCTTCTAGGTGCTCTTCTTCTTATCATCGATAGTAATCCATGCCTTTTGTACGCGCTGACTGATGCCTTAGATGTTAGTGACTGTGCAGATGGTATTGCAATTTTTGCCTTTGACATGCTTCAACGAATAGTTATGCCTTCAGAAAAAAAAATGTGTCTAGTTGTCATGCATGAAACGCCTTTGGAGTGCCATTTTCTCGTGGCCCTCCTCAATATATGGTGGGAAAATGCTGGGAATTTTCCCAGTTTTCTGCAGGTGGGTATCGCTGCGCCTGTCTGGCTCATTTCCTTGTGACATAACATTGTGTACTTAAGGGTAATAACGTCCTGTACAGCGCGAATATAACCACGCGGTCTTCGTCAGTTTTGTTGTGTTAGCGTGTGTAGTTAGGTAGCTGCGCTATGTGGCAGTCTGAATTTACTTCCGTGCGATGCTTTCGTTGCCAGACGGTTGACGGATCTTCATCAACTTCCAAGTTGCTGCTGCAAGGTTACTGTACGGCCTAGTTGCTGCTGCAAGATAACTACAGTATATGTGATGCATGCAAGGCAATTTTTCCATCCCAGCTGATAGTACCATAAAGGTACCATGGGTAATAGACCACATATCCATTTGTAACCTGTATACGCAGTCGTATATTTCATGAAAATTTATAAATCAAATCGAGACTTTCCTTATCCCTATTTTTAGGCAGTAAGATAATGTGAACCGGAAGCTATTTTTATTTTTTATCGGTGTGTTGTCTGTGCGCTATGCAGCCGACTGACTGCCTACGCGAGGCGGAGGTGATGTCTTCAACAATAGTAACCCGTCCCATTGCTACAATTGTTCGGGTACTCTGCTTTAATCACGAAAAATAACTACCCGTTTCACTACCAGAGGGTTTTCGGCAAGTGGTCCCAATCGATTATTTTGGCAAGGTTTATTCTGATCTCTGGATACCTAACGGCCACCGTAGATTGCAGCAACCGTTTTGTAATGACTATTGTTCCCCTCACTCTAGAGCATATCCTCATAGTGTCTCCATCCCTTCAGGGGGCATAGAATAGGCCATAGGGTTAGGTTAGTTAGGTTCGCCCATCCTATGTTATAGGGCGCGGCAACCCCAGGGGGCTCATGTAGGTTACCTTAGCCATTAGCTAGGCCTTCTGGACGTCGATCTTTTGTGCCCGCTTTGCTTCCTTCCATTTTCATCCTCATACTTGCTCATGCTTTATTCTAATCTTCCTCTGCTTTCCCGACTTGCTGTTCCCATGCGCGTTGATCCTGTGTGGGGGGAACACCTTCGTGCATGGGTTCCCCATATTGCTATCGTCATAATATATGTCCCTTGTTTCTTCCTCTGTTAGATCGCCATTGTTGGGGAGACGGAGGGTTAAACTACTCAATAAAATAATAAATCATAGTGTCTCTCATTCAGTGAGTCATTATCTTAATCGGTATTGATCTTCTATGAATCGGAAATAGCGGGACAATACCAGTATAATAATACTGGGTTGACAGCACTGTCTTTTTTTCTACAAAAAAAGTTGACCTCTCTGGTGCCTGGCTGCCGTGCTGGGGGCCGTCCGCTTGGCGCTGGTGACTTCCTGTAAGGGGACTGGCGGTGCTGGGGGGCCGGGCGTGGGCCTGGACTGGGGCTTCTTAACCTACGGTTTGGGCCTGTGTGCGACTTTTAGGCGCTGCTGGTATTTTGTGCTGGGTGGGCGGCTGCTGGCGTGGTGGGAGGGTGCTGGACGCGTTATCCCCCCAAAATAAAAAATATATATTTTTATTTTCTGTGGCTCCGGCAGAGCCACAGACTCTCTAACTAGTATCCCAGGCTCCCACCTGTTGCAGGATGTGAACATTATCTCAGTACAACAGGACCTACCTAACAATATAGGTAAACTCAAATTAGTAAAACGTGTCTCAAAAAATGAACTCCTAGTAGAAACCAATCGAGAAGACCAAAGTGGTCGCTTGCAAAACATCACATGTTTGGGCCACTGCCTCGCGACAGCCTCCCATCACCGTTCCCTCAACACCGTCGAGGGCACGGTTGTGTCCAGAACAGTGACCAACACTCCAGACGACAAGCTCCTTCAGCAATTAAAGGAACAAGGAATGATAAACATGGAAAGAGTAAAAGTAAGAAGAAATGAAATCATCCCGACTAATCGCTTTACCCTCGCCTTCAACAGCTCAGTACTTCCTTCCGTCATTACTCTGATGGAATGGCATGATGAGATTGTTGAACCATACCTGCCCAACCCCCTCCGCTGCGCTCGATGCCAAGAGCTCACCCATACAAAAACCAAATGTCGGCTCCCAACGGATGCCATAATCTGTGTCCGTTGCGGAGGTAGGTAGCACAGGGGGTATACATGCTCGCATGGCCCCTCCTGGGTAAATTGACAACAACGGCACCCTGCCTCCAACCCTTCCTGTCTCCAGTATATCTAGCTACTATGATCAAAACCCGCACAACCTACTCCCTAGCTAAAGTAATAGATTTGATTAGATAGGCGGCAGTAGACGAACCAACAGGCCCATTGTCAAAGAGACGCCGAAACTTACGCCCCGGCCCTCGATGAGCTATTGCCATTATATTAGTAGGATATAAAGGATTGGGGAAAAGAGAAGAAACAAAAAAGAGGAGGTAGAAGAATCTCAGTAAAAGAGATGACCATGAATGCACGAGAGCACGATCAATAGCCGCTGAAATGCGGAGTTAAAAATGTCAGACTGTGTAGTTGGAGCGGAAGAGAGAAGAAGACGGATTAAGGTAGCCTCGGAAGCTTTGGCCGTTAAGAGTGTGCGACTCCTGGAGGAGGAATTCTTAGCTGTGGAGGTCTCTCCCAATGTAGGTCAATACTATTTTTAAACACGTTGACTGATTCCGCACTAACAACGTCGGAAGGGAGTCTATTTCAAACGTGACAATGAAATACGGAAAGAACTGCTGAGTTAAGGTTGTTCTTCGAGCTTTATGCTTGAT
>LQNS02278100.1:24030687-24048968 GCA_001587735.2 Parhyale hawaiensis
TAAGGTGCAGCACCTTAAGGTGCTTCAGCAGCACCTTAATTATTAATGTTTGCTGATTTGGTTTTAGCAACGATAGACAAGGGAGGAGGAGAACCAGACAGTGTCAGCATCAGGTATTAAATACGTTGTTCGAGATGTAACGGCCGTTTCAGGCGGAACTCTTTAAAACTGGTTTTGCTATTGAATTTCCTCCGTAATTCAGGTAAACAATAAATATAATTAATTATCTACAATACTTTGTACGTATCTCATCCACAACTCAATTCAGAAGCGATGAAGCCCACAATCTTGAACATGAAAAAAGAAGGCTAGCGATTACTTTTATGGCATGAGTTCAAGCTCGATAACAAACCTGCTCATACTAGGTAGTGTAAATATCTGTAAGGCATATAGAGAGAAGTAACAACAAGTGGAAGAACAGTACGAAAATGGTTTAAAAATTTTGTGATGTACAGGAGGGCCTCAAAAATGAAGACGGTAAGGGCTGGCCCTCTTGTGACAAGAATGACTCTACAGACGCTCGCAGACTTGGAATAAGAAACTTTACCAATTCCACCTTATTCTCCTGATCTATTTCCCACGGAATACCATTTTTTTCGAGCATTTGGACAGTTTTTTGAGCTACATAACTTTCAGAACCAAAGAAGAGGTCGAATTTGCTTTCATGGATATCCTAGCCTCTAAGTCCCAAGATTTTTGTTTATGCCGACGTGACATAAATGGGCTTCTTGATACATGTCAAAGATGCACGGTTGCTCAAGGTTCATGCTCTGACTAATTTTAACATCAAATATCACTTATCTGATTAATAACGGATTTTGTCTAAAGCCAGTCATTATTTTCAGAACAACTTAGTACTCACTCAGTACCCGGAAGCACTAGTCTGTACCCGGAAAGGACAATAACGAGAGAACCAAAGAAGCATACGAAGTAAAAGGCCGCACAACGTCACTTACGCTGCCGAAAGCAAACAGGCGAAAATAGACCAATATGGAGATGGCGACGGGGCTACGACCGTTGCATAATTTACAGCACTTCTTGCAATGCCAATATGAACTCGAAAATGCCTCTTGGCGTAAGACCATCACCTGCAGTAAGGGGGAGAGGAAGGGGTAACTGAAAGTGCTGAGTCAGGAGCTACAATTTTACCACCATCATTTTGATTGTCAGCTAACTTTTGTTTTGGGCATTTTTCACATCTCAGTCAACCCACCTGACTGCCTGAAGAAGATTATGATATCTGCTCAACTCCTGTCTCTATTTGGGTGGACAGACAAACAAACAAACAAACAAACGGACATACAACTTTAACGAAAACACTATCACCAATTTCCCTTCGCTCGCGGGTGATAAACACATGTATTGAAGACGTTGGAGACACCTGTTAGCGGTAACATGACTGATATATGATTTTGATTTGATTTGATTTGTTGATTTTCACTTCCTACTTACATGAAAGCTTGCTCGGCAGGAGCTCACAATGGCACAAATTATGAAAAGGATCATACTAAAACCGATGCTGTAAACACGTGAGGACCTTCCAGCCCGCGACCTACTAATTCTGGACTATGCATGACTCAGTAGAACACGCGGCCCACCAAGTCTGGACGAGCTCACACAGACGCGCGGAGAACTATCATTGCGGTTACTCCTCGTTAAAGGTAGATTTAAAGTCAACCGCATCCTTTGCTGGGAACCCACATGCACTGGTTCGTGCTGCGGATATAGGTCAATTGTCCCCAGAGGAGTGCACGGCTGCAGTCGACCAAGGATCGTCAAAAACTCTGGCGTCATCGACGGAAAACTCTTATGCAACGACCCGCGCCCTCCGCCTAAATCCCCCGTTTCCGTGAAAGGTAAGTATCCCCACGGCAGCTGTGCAGGCATCAAATCCAGAGTCGACGCGTCAAGTGCTGCCAGAGCTCGCTTGCCTGAGTTGACATTCGAACCTGCAACGTCCAGTGTCAAGAGTTCAGCACATTGGGCTGTTTCTACCGCGGGCTTTAAAAAAAAGGTAAGACATCCTTCAGAGCAGGCAAGCTCGGGTGCGCAAAGACGTTCATTTTTGTCGCTGGAGGTGGCTGTAGGAGTGAAGCAGATCCAGAGCTTAGCCCAGTTGAGTTATGGGGTCTTTTGTAAATGTAATGCAAGTGCAATATTCTAATTCGGGAGTTTTAACAAAACACCAAGGGGGGGGGGGTTGAACCCAGTAATCACTTATTAACTGCAATCCTGCTGTTCTTCGTGTAGCCCACTTGTTCATGTCTGATACTAGCTTCATAGGCCTCATACGATCGGGTCGTCGAAGTCGATCTAAAGCTAAGCCGAACTTACTGGTTTTTAACTTGTCCGAAACTTCAGGCAGGTGCTGTGGCTTCAACCTGTGAATTGAATTCTAGGTACTGGCTCTTAACCGGTGTGCCTTTAAGCCTTTAAGTCCCTTTCGCTTACAAATGCTCTACCAGACTTGGCGAAAGTTGTCTACCGAGCAAGTTCAGCAGGCTGTACGTCTAGGCCAATCTTCTCAGTATCTTTCGAGCAATTCAAAGTATTTTTCAGTCCAGTTTTCCCTGTTATCTATTCTCTACTATGGTATGTGACGCCTCCGTTTCTCTTAAATCTTTACGTTAAATGGTGGTGATTGTAACTGCAAGGCCAAAAGTATAAAATGCATAGATATGTCTCCAGGTTACAAGGATGATATCCGCTGGAAACGTACATTTCAACATTTTATGTGCAAACGACTAGATAATACAAAATATTCAATTGCTTATATATAAACGGCAAGTAAAAACTGGCGTGTAGCCAAGCAGTAAAATTTCTTAAATTAAAAACTACATTTCTTTCTCATGCAACTTCCAAAAACTCTACCCTAGGACGTTGCACCTGTAATAACGTTTCTCCCCGCTACGTGTGTATCGAAATATCATACCAAGCTTGACGATCCAACAGATTTGTCTGGTCGAAATCAGCGAAGATGTCGCTCGTCTACGCACGGCTTTAGACTTTGAGAAACTCAACGTTGCTTCTTAAAATGGAGTTTCCAGCAGGCTCAAAGTCATCAGCTTGCTTTTAACATTTTCAATGTGATTCAGAGTTGTAAAGCCATGACTTGTGTCTGAAGCTTTGGACAAATCATGCCTCGAATGACTAATTTCGGCATCCAGTCGAACGCGCCCAAAGTCGAGCTAAGCCAAACCCACTCGACTTAACTTGTTCGAAACTCCAGATTGGAATGTTGATCCCGTTACTCTGTTGCAAATCTTATAAGCAAATCAAGTGCGTTTCAGAAGGTTGGAAACTTAGTTTTATGAAATAACGTTAAGTTTTTATGAATTTTATGGGCAATCAATTAAGGGATCGACTGAATTAGTTGAAGGCCTAATTTTACCGACCCATCGAAGACACCTTTACGGCCTCTTCTCAGCACTGTTAGTCACTGCAGCACATACCGTACTGCACATTACATCCCCGCGCTCGTTACTCAACAGTCTCATAAAAAAGTTCCATGCAAACTTTGCACAAGAATCACATAAAAAAAAAACTTGGCCGTCACAAAACGTTACCCAACCCGTTTTCTTTGGCGGGCCAGCGCCTCACGTCTATAGAAAATCGTGACTCTACGGAACTCTCAGAATTCCATAATGCGGCGAAGGGGCGAAGGTTGGAATTGCATTGCGTAACGCCCAACTGTCTACGCCTTACGAAGTGAGGAAGTTGTAAAGGCGAGCGGTATTGCATGTATTACTGTATGCGCCATACCTAATTGCGTAGGCGAGATTATGAACTCAGGCCTTCGTCTGCGGGAAATTGGCATGGAGATGGAAGATTACCACTTCTGCCTCGCCCCTAAAACTTACCTTTCGCATGAAAAATAAACGGGATTATCGCAAAACCAGACTTCGCTCGCCCAACGTGACCTAATATTTGAAATCGTTATTCAAATAGCTAACTTTCGGGATCTAAGTACACCTAGTGTAATTGATAATTTTCGAGTTACAAAAATTTTGGACTTGGAAAAAATACAAAATCTAAATTTTTGGACCAAGGCAGACGGGAAGCAAAAATAGCCGAGAGTGCCATTTCACCAACAAATGTTCTATCAAACTCGGCGATAAAGTTACTCCAAGCGTGCATTAGCAGGATGGATCTAGGCCAATTTTTTTCGCAGCTTTCGAGCAATTCAAAGCAACTTGCCGTTCAATTTGCCCTGTAAGCTATTGAGTATTACATACGTAACGCTACCGTTTTTCTTGAATATTTGCCTGAAATGGTGACAACTGCAACTATAAAGTCAAAAGCATAAAATGAATTTGTTTTCAGGTTACAACGATGATAGCCAGCGGCAGACGTACACGTCAAACCTTCGTTTACAAGCTTCAAGATCGTACAAAATCTTCAGTTGCTGAGCACTATGCACAGTAAATAAAAAAATGGCTTGTAAACAAACAAGCAAACGTATTAAACTAATATTTACCATTTCTGTTTTTATGCAACTTGTGATAATTTTACCATTAAAAACAGCCACCGCAAGCTCCTATAGCTCCTGCGTGTGCATTAACATGTCGCTGCAAGCTGGATATATCCACAATATTGTTCCGTCGAAATTAGCGAAGATGTCGCTCGTCTGTGCACGGCTTTATAAAAAGCCCAATATATAGATTTTTCGGGCGAGGCCCATCTCCTAACCCACTTTATCTCCCAGCGACAGAAAGCGAGGATGTCTAGGCGACAGGACAGTGTGTCCACAATGTCTATTCGGAGATCAGCAAAGTGTGCGTCTAGGGAGCCGTGCCTCAGCTTCTACCACACTCTTGTCGTATGAGGTTGTACTAAGCTACCGACTGCAGGATCAGGTTAATCTTTAATTTCACTGTCTGTTTTAATTATTTTTTGTGGTCACTTTGATACTTCTTTCTATAGATCCTAAGAATCAAAGTCCCATTTTTAGAATATTACCATTACCCCTCAGTATAAAAAAATACGGCATATGCATAGGTATGAGTAAACATGGTCGTGATCAATTTCCCATGACGATTCTGGCGTTCGCGAGCTTATTTTGTTCTCATGATAGGCAATTCCATGGTCCGCATGGAACTTCCAGCGACAACATAAGATGGCTCTTGCGTTCTCACAATGGTTTCCCTTTTCTGCTATCAGCACAGTCCGCATCATGGTTTCACTATTTGCATAATGATTCTTGATTTCACCTAACGGCTCTAGATTTTCCATAATAGGAATATTCTAGCATTTTCATAAAGATTCCAGCGCCTGCAGATCTATTAATTCCAGCATTCCTGTAATAGCTCCGGTGTTTCAGCTAGCTTGCATATAATGGCTCTAGCGTTCTTATCGTAGTTCCTGCAGTCCTACATTACTCCAGCGTTCTCATGATAGTTACAGCCTTCCAATATTGGTTACTGCGTTCCTACATTGGTTCAAGTATTCCGAAAATGGCTTTAGTGATTCGAGTCACCCCAGCTGACAATCTGACGTTGATTATATGTAGATAGCAGGTTGTGAGTCCACAGATCAAAGTGCTATGCACGTTAATTGTTCTACGTCGTGTGTTAGCTGGGAATAATTAGACTCTGAGATGTCATGTACAGTACAGCGGAAGCCCTCAAGCAGATACTTCGGAAACAGAGGAAACTGAGGAACGCGAAACCCCTGACACTAAGAAACCAGCTGAAAAGGAGACTGCACCAAGTGCCATCTGCCAGGGAATGTAGTTATTGGGTTATGGCGGACGCCATAATGAATGACCACGAAAAAAAAACAGCGGTGTTTGCCCAGAGGAATGTTGTACTAACGTCGAGAAAACAAAAATGTTACACACGTGGTCATCTCCAACTGACCAAATTGAGAGTTCTCTTGAAACCAAGACGATTGTTTCGCATGTCTCTTCATTTAGGAATTCCCCTGTACCGCCCCATGTGTGACATTGCATTGTATAGAATGAAAATTCTGTAGCATATGGTACTGTATGTTACTACTATTAGTTTTTGAATTAATGTGACAATGCATTAACTAATTCATAGTAGGTCTATGTGTAAGCCTAATTATGCTGCTATAATACTTTTGTATAACTTTGTACTGAAAGTAGGCTTTGTGGTTTTGAAGTGACAAAACCCAAATTCAAATTCCATCAGAAGTTTTGGAAAGTAAAGCCTCGAACCCTGTTTTTTGGCGCTCAATCGAACGCGCTTCTAAAATATTTAAGTTGTGCTGGATTAGGCAGGCTTTTATCAACTTCAGTAAATATAACTTTATTATAACTTACTGGTTGCTGAACAATTTATAGTTATGACATTCTAAAGCCCAAGTGGCCTCTTTGATTCACACAATGCGATCGAGGTACTTTAATTGGCATAGCCTAAACATGTCCCAATTTCAGTTTTAGCTTTTTGTTTTGCTTCTTGGGATTGAGTTTCGTAATCACTTTGCAATTACCACGTGAAACTCGACTCAAAAAGACGTGCCGACTGCCCACGACTGAAGTAGATAAACTGCTTTTTTTCGTCATCTCAAGATTAATCGGTCTGTGATCACTGATTCGATCTTGAGCGGCCAATTAAAAGGTCGTGATTCAAGTCTGGGGAAACTAAAACTAGGCGGATATGATTATCTATAGCGCGCTATACGAATCGGAAACGCTGAAAAATTGTTATTTCTGACAGTAGAGCAGCAGCGCCGGTCTAATAGAAGCTTTACAGTGTCAAAAAGCAATGTAGACTAGGTAGTTCTTAACCGCAAGTTTCTATAGTTCGTGTAAGAATAGATAAGCTATAAAATTAACGGGGCTTAAGATGTCTCCGCGTGTCGCACTGCTGGCTATTAATTCGCAATTCACACGGAAACGAACAAAGTGTCATTGGTGAGGATTACCAAAGCCTTGCTTAAGCCCGCCTCATCCTAACGACTGACTAACTGAAGCGCAGAAGAAAAAGAAAAATGTTCCTGAAACTTCCGCCATGCTTCACTGATCCGCGAACGACTGTGGCCTTGAAAACGACGTTGCGGTTGATAATTACCAAATGTACCCCGCAGTAGTTTTAAATTCTACTGTGGCCGGAAGATGGCGTTTCCTAGGAATTTCTATATAAAACAGATATTGCCACCGCCAGTTCTGTCGTAATTTAGCGCTAACGCGTGAATTTAAATTTATGGAGAGTCTTGAGCATGTGGTGATATGGGTTCCAGGACTAACGATGCTATCCCAAAATATTAACGATTGTCTCACGTTAAGAAGCAAATTCCTCATTGAATTAGTAAACTGCCGTAACACCTTGGAGCAGGTTTTCTCCTTGATACCGCTACACGCGCATTTCAAACCATAATATCGGGTGGTTTTGAATGTATTTTTCAAGAAATAAAATTGATTCAACGCTGCATATAGTATGAATGTCGTTATTGTATGAATATCACTTGTAATGCGCTTCATCTGAAAGTAGATAGCGCTGTTTGTTGGACTATGAGAATTGCTCAACTGAAGTGTCTTGGAAGGCCGCGCCAGCGTTCAGCTTATTTCTCAGGTGAGTGAGTTGACTCCGCGAGGCATTGTTACCTTGACAGTGCTGGAAGAAGGTTGTGTGATGTCTGTGTTCGCAACTAGTCCACTGAGTTTCTATTCCTGCATTGTTCTTGCTCCACTGCGCCTGCCATTTAGAACACATAATGTGAAGGATCTTGCTGAGTAAGATGGTGTGATGCGAGTGAGTTATTGGCGTTTTAAAATGTGAAAGTTAACGATTATTAGGCTAACACCGAAGTGATGACCAAGGCTATAGTCTTGAGAGTTTGCCTATTAAACCTAACTTGTGAATTCGTACTGTATACTAGTATTTAGGGTGTTCAGTCTCTTGCTAAAGGCTAGAGATTTATGTTCTGGACAGTGTTGACTTTTTGTCGAGACTCGCTGGCTCTATACATCAAAGTTGGGTCTGTAATCGCTCCTTTCAGAGGGGGATCCCTGTTCTACGGGCTGCAGCGTACGAGCTTCACGAAGTCTGACGAAGAAACTCTGCTGGACGCGCTCGTAATAATTCGTAATTTGCCCAGCGTTAAGGCGGGATCACTAGAGTACTTTTTTTTTACCTTATGTTCATATTTCACACGCGCGAAAGTTTCGCGGTATCCTTGTAATTGCAAAACTTACTAAAATGTTGCTGGCTTTGCAAGCAAACCGTCGCTAGCGAAGACTTGGATGGTTTGTCCGGTTCTGTGTAATAACTAGGAAGACTGTACACTGTTGCTTGTTTAGTAAGACGCAACAACGCATTGGGACGCCGATTTGCACTAATATTTGGACAAATAACAAGCGTGTGAATCGTTCATGACGCCGGTGGGTACGATGGCCTTTTTCTCTACATACTTCGCCAAGTCCAAGTACGTTGCTTTGTTTAAGCAATAGAAAAATGGGTATTTTTTACGATTACTCCTCCCCCTCACACACATACATACATACTGGAGCATTTTAAGCCGCGTCTACACGATCCATCGTTTCATCGATCACAAACACAAGAATCGCTAATCAAAATCACAAACAATTCACCTCCTTGTCCCAACGGCATCAGAAACAGAAGCCACAATCACTTCAAGGTCGCTATATGCGAATTCAGCATTACATTACTATTAATCGATATTCCACCCTTACATTATCGGTGACGTATTTATTTCAGTTGTAGATGCTGATTGGCGGGTAAAAATTTATATACCTATACTGGCGAAAAGTACCTATAGCTAAGAATTCACTCACTGGCATCCCCTCAAATGCAGACGATAGAACAATAATTGCTTATTTTTATTTATAATTTTCTTTAATTTCAATTGCGATTCACACTGTGTACATCCGTTTCCTTCTTTAAATCGTAACCCGTGCTTCATTGTAACTTTTACTAATGAAGAAAAGAAGGTATACAGACGTAACTAGACGAATATGCTGCAGTTATTACTAATTGGCAACATATACCTAGTTGCCAAATATTTCCCTCTGTACAAAAGTTAGAATCAAACATTAACAAAATTCGCTATGCGGGTGAATTTAAACTAAAAATGATGGTTTAATTACTAAATAATATATTTAAAATACCTAGATAGATCTAATTACAGAGCGAAATATAATTTGCAAACTTTTTGTGATCGTGATCGTGGTCAAAGATTTCCAGCACTGCCGGCGATTAAAAATCACAAACTTCCAAGGCTCGCCGCGTGTGTTTGTTGATCAAAATCGTTCCGCGATCACAAACTTCGACGGAAAGAAGGATCGTGTAGACGCGGCCTTAGACCACTGTTATGGTAGACATCGATCCGTTGGAAATGAGTAGGTAGGTAGTTTCCAAATATTGATGTATTAACCAGATTCTACATTATATCAGTGCTTTAGCGCAGTTGGTAAGTAAATATAAGAGCAAAAGTCTTAACTTACGGCACAGTCCTACAATTATTGTTCAGTTCAATAAATTAACTATCCGCCATTGCGTCGCTCGGTTGTCGTGTCCTAAGCGTCGCAATCGTGACTTGCAATAATAGCTTAAGCAGTTCCCCATTTATAACCTAACTTGGGGAACAACATCATTAAAGACTGCAAACGATAATCCCTTAGTTTTTCATCGAGTAATGTTTAGGCCTACTTCGCAAGGTTGAGAACGTAGGAATTGTTTAGCTGAAGACAACACAGCTTAGGTAAACATTTTACCTAGAAAAATTGTGCCTATTTATGAGTACCAACACTGATTTAATGCTAAATTTAACACATCAGTTTATCCGTTTCGACGGCTGTGACCTACAAATCTGTGTTTTAAGGCATGAATATCTAAGGCATAAATAGTCTAAAATGACTTAAGTTCGAGTTAGCGGCAATAGTAAAAATTTACCGAAAAATGCCCCATTTACGAAGTTCTGAATCCCCATAAATTTGGAGAAACTTCCATGATAAATTTGAAGAGATACGAAAAACTACGCTAGTGCCTTGTTAAGCAAATGACTTGACGGCAAATATTTAAGTAAATCTATTGATCTACACACACGGTTGTTTTGCAGCGACCCAACGAGACATTCCGATCGATGTTGTGAAATATATACCTATGACTTGTTCGGTGAAGCGGCCTTGAGCCAGCTGCGTTCTGTTTTCACCTCACCTGCTTCCAATGTTTAATTATGTTCATGCAGACACAGTTGTGGCTGCCCTTTGAATTGACTAAAATGTTTGCCGTCGTATGAGCTGTCTTATATTAATATTCTATATAGTGTTACAGCTGCTAATGCCCGTGCTGGCGATACGTCTCTCCGGTAGTTTCCACTCATTTTCGCGTCGGCGGCCGCTGTATAGCACTTGTGTTTTACATTACAGTAAACTCCGCTCTCGTTGGTGCAAAAGACAAGTGCTATAACACAGCCGCCGACGCGAAGTGGATGAAATCGAGGGAGGGACGTGTCGCAAGCACGGGCATCAGCATCTGCCGTACTACCTATATGTAATGTGGGCATGAGCAAGTGTCGTTGAGAAAGTTTCTGGTGTCGCTTCAAGTCTAGACTGAATGATACCTCAAAAGGTCGGTAGTACGGTACGTTTTTATTGGTTAAACAGACGCAGACAGGCATTCAAACGCTCTGAAGTGACAGCACAGGACTACATATGTATTCGGCACCGGGACCTTTGTGCAAACCTAACTTCCGTCGCTCTCCCTGCTTACGAAATATATATTCCAATGGTACTGCCAGCAGGCAGGTACTATGGTTTCTCTTTAGTCCGTAGCAGCTTCACGACGATATGCATGACAATGCCCAGGTCCCAATGTACGGTAATTTTTTATCGCCATTATTAACTAATTTCTTCATTTTCGAATACCATCTTGCAGGACAGCATAATGAAACTATACTGGAAATATTTGATATATTCGTAACTTAAATGTAGGCTTCGCATGCACAGTTGCCGAGTCTAGGAGGAGGGGGGGGGGGTTGGTTACAGGTCCTACTTCGATTTTTTGAACTCTGCCTTGGTGTACGACCCAGACTTCGAAGCCCTTCATGCGCTATCCATCGTGATCTAGGAATGCTGCAGTTAAGGTATCTTATCTACTCTTATTACTTGGCTGTTTAAGTAGTTAACGATGCAGACTTCTGCTGCGCATGTTGATCAATTTTCGCCTTACATTTTTTTTTCACCCAGCTGTGATACGAAAAAACTCCACTGTGGCCGTTATCATTGCTAAAAAATAATCTTTTCGGGACACTTCTAATCAAGTATCTTTGTTGGTACATTTAACACTGATGATGACTTTTAAGTGGCGAGAAATTTGTTCTTAGCAGTGATTGTGACCACGTTGGTGCTTCTTTTTACCCTAAAACTTAGATCCCGTATCATTTTGGGGGACGGAGTCGCGTATTTTTGGGTAAGGCGTCGTAGTCGGACACTCTTTTCTTCTAGGAGTCGGATACAAATGTGCATAATTTGTTTCTGAGTCTGAGTTTTTTGTGGGGCCCGACCCGTCGGAGACTGACTGCATCTAGCAGTTGGACTCGCTGTTAGTCCGCCCCCCTCCGCCAACCATATATCTACCGTATAGGTATTACTTGGAGCAGCGCCCCCTAGGGGTCTATATTGGTTACCTTAGCCTCAGTTGGACATCTAAGATGCCCATCATTACCTGAGTAGGCATTCTGACCCTTCTGTAGGTCGTACTCCTGCTCTCGTCTTGTCGCCGCTCTTTCTCTTCTGCCCACCCCCCTGTCTTTCCCGGCAATTGCTTCGTGGTGCCGGTCTTTCTTTCTCTTTCTTTAGTTTGTAGCTTAGCGTATGCTGTAAGTGTGAGGCTTAAGCTAGGAGTGGGATTTTCTCGTAACTAACCATGGCACACAAACACGAAACGGCCATAACTGTCGCAATAGCCATCTAGAAACACGCTTGATCCAGAGAGCCTAGTCCAGTTGCAGGTGCGGTTGTTAACAAGGTTGCGGAGTTGGATGGGTAACGTCCTCTTCCGATTCTTGGGTGTACACAGTTTTCAACTCTGACGCTCTGACTCGGCATCCCTAGTCGTTATAGCGGCGAAGACGTTAGGAGTGTAACCGTTACAATGAACTTGATTAAGTAGCTTGTATGTAGTTTATGCGAGCTGCAGTTGCTTCCCGTAGGGTCACAGCTTCAGGACTTTACGGACTCTCTGGTATTGTCTATAGGTCACTTAGGATGATTATGGGGTTAGGTTAGTTAGATCCGTCCATCCCTTGTTATATGTGTGTGCGGGGGGGGGGGCATGTCTCCGTTGATTACCTTTGCCCGTCAGTCTACTCTACAGAAGTAACAGGAACCCATGTGTCGTCTTCTGCCGACAGTCGCCCCCCCCCATTTTTTCCTGTTCTTCCCGGCTCTTTGTTGGCTTGTTTGGTGATGGGATTCTTTTTTACATTCTTCGTGACTTTTCCTTCCCCTTGGTTAGTAATTCCTCACCAGTGACTCGTTAAGTTTGGCGTGACTTCGGACTAATGTAGGCTATATTCTATAGCTTCATATATCGAGAATAGGCTCCTTGGCTTCTACTGTTACTATGATCGACGATCCTTTGCGAACATGTTCCGAAATTCCTTGACATATTACGCGTCTTACTGTATTTTACGCTCCTAACTTATCTTAGTAACACGTCTTTTTTTGTGAGACAATTGTATTCCGCGTCCAACAAGTTCATCTTACAAACGCTATTCGTGCATTGCGCCCATCCTCAATACCATGTAATACCTACCTAGTCTCCCCTGTTCCATAGTATTAGTAAAGCACTAGAATTACACACGCTACGCATATGATGCATCCCTATCACTAATAGGCAGGTGGTTGTAATCAGTCACTCGTCTTTATTAAATACACACATAGAGATGGTACTATTATATGGAACACAGCTTAATTTACTAATGTTGAATTCGACACAGAAAATAGTCAAAAGTATCAGTAGACGCTACACTGCAGTGCGACTCTTGCGTTGCCTCATCCTCACTCGACGGAGTGTAGCGTCATCAGGATACGAGGGCCTGTATCCGACAGAAGAGATGTATCCGCGGGAAGCTAGAGAGCCTCACATCCGTTAGCGATCCGCGGCGACTTGAACCAACCTGCGACCAGGGCGGAAGTCGATCCTTATTTGGTTGAATATCGTGTGGATTTTCCTCGACGTGTTGCATTACTTTAGGGATTATACCTAATTGTTCGCGACGCATATATACCCTGCTAACATAATCAAAGCTAGAACGTGTCTCAGACGCGGATATTAGAGAAGACTTCTAAAGAAATACCGGTACCCCCAATTATGGTACGGAAGATGAACCATAAAATACATAATTATGTAGATTAATTATGTTCGTTCATCCTATGTTACGCGACGTTCTTATATATGTATATATACACCCTATGTAGGATAGAAATGTTTAGGTTTAAATTACCGTATTCTTAGCTGTTAGAACATTTTTTTTCTCATACCTTGACCGGCTGAATCCCTTTATTTGTCCCAGTTCTAATAGTTCATTATTGTTCTTGCCCACTTTGTGGTTCCAATTACGTTGTTCCCTGTTTATCTTGACAAATTACAAGTGTGTCTGCCTTTATCTTCTAAAACAACTTTGGACTGGCCTATGGAGTGGCTCAAATTGACGTTGGTAATATGTAGAAATAAATTCTGATTAAACCTAATTCTATACGTGCAGTTGATACTGCCTCTTCGGTGTACTATGCACGGATATGAAACTATTGAGTCAGTAAAATTTGTTTACACACTGTACGTCCCTTCCTTTTCATCACCGAGGGGTTGATTGCGATCCCTAATAGGAGGCTTAAACTATATAGGCTACCTCTTCATTCACTTATTTAAAAATTTTGTTCGGCTTTCATTGACGTGAAGCTGCGAGCACAGTTAGAAGTCTCATAAATGTGTAAAATATGCCCGTATTACATATAGTGCGAAAGATGCTGATGCCCGTGCTTGCGACTCGTCTCTCCTCTAGATTTCTCTCATTTTCGTGTCGGCGGCCCTATAGCACTTATTTTTTGGATCTCTGTAATCTCTGCTCACGTTAATACAGAAAACAAGTGCTATAGGGCGGCTGTCGCCGCGGATGTGGGTGGATTCTAAGGGAGAAACGTGTCGCAGGCACGGGCATCAGCAGCTGTCGCACTATATGTAATATGGGCATAAGTTTACAGCGCGTAATTGTCACTAGCTTGACACGTCAAAGCGCAATCTGCGAGATTGTGGCGAGATCGGCTGCAGCTTAAAATTTTAATACTTAGTTTATACCAGGAACATGGGGGAGTCGCGCACCAAGGCGTGTCCTAAAGGATGCCTCAACTATGTTTCCGCGATATATCTTTCGTCTATTCATACTTGGCTCCTTCCATTTTCACTTTCGTGATTTGTTCTGTTCTTCTTGTTTCTCAACTTGTTGTTCCCATGCGTATTAATACTGCGTGATATAACCCTCGTGCGTAGGTTCCAAGTTTTTCTCCATGTCCTTTATTTCTCTTGCTTTTTATTTTGAAATATCTATGGCAGTGTCCTGGGAAGATTAAACGAACTTCTATAGTTTAAACTATCAGTTTGGCTAACCCAATATATTGTACTACTTCGCGTCAGCTATGGGTTTGCACATTCACGCAACTAAACGCTTATCTATTTATGTGCAAACTTATTCTAGGCGACTGGAATTAGTGTTGTCTGCAGCTCCGCCTCTCATTCGCTGCGCGCTTCGTTGCGTGACGGAAACGATCGAAGACCGTTGGGGAGCGCACGCTGGACCCTCACGGGATGTAGGACAGACACTTTTTTACCCTCTACCAAGTCGCGTTTGTGCATGACGTCATGCTAGGCACGAAGGATATTCTAGTTAATAGTTTTTTCTTTCTGTTACAGACAGTTTTTGTACGGGTTTTCCTCGCCCAAAATACGCACTTGTTGCTCACGGGATGTAGGTAGGACTCTCTGTTACCTTCTACCCTGTCTGTTTGCGAGGTGCTTTACGTGGAGAAGATTACTCTTAAAAATGAGATTTCCTGGCTTCTACCGGGGAAACTTCTACGGAGTTTTCGTTCTAATATCTGTCGCCCGATCACTTATCTCTGATTTTTTCCAAACTTCCTAGCGAAGCACTGATAGAACTATAGTTGAGATTCGAAAAATTTGAAAAAGTCTCACGGTATAATTTTTAATGTTTCCGAATCTCAACTTGTTCTATTTGTGCTTCGCATGGAAGTTGTAAAAAAAACTGGCTCTAAGTAATTGTGTAAATTTATGATAATCCGTAATGCAACAATGGGCGTGGTGGAGCTGTCATGCAAGCGGCCGAACCGAAAACATGCTCATGTTCTCAATGTATTATCCCTTCCCGGCCACATTGTTCCTCTTATCTCTGTGAAAAATATAGGACGGTTAGAACCTAAAATCAAGGCTATCCGTGTTGCGTCGTGGTAGTTGTGAATGAATATCACCGCTTTTATCGAGACATTTTTGCAGTTTAGAGAAATGTATTACTCTCTGTTTGCTGGCATCCATACCTTACCTTATTTTTGATACCTTGGAACCTCTTCGGACGAGGTTCAGGTGACGCTATGCATGTCGCCCATCTTGCGCAAAGGTGACACTGAATTCCGCAACCAGCGGGAGGGCTTGTATAGCGAGTTATGTCCACATTGCACGTCACCGCATGCAGCTCATGTTTTGCGCATATTAGTACTCAAAACTCCACTAAGTTTTTGAAATTAGAGACTGCAATGCTATTGGAGTGCGCTTAGGTTATAACGTGGCACGTTGCTGAGCAACTTCACTGATATCCACAACTAGTTTCATCTTGTCAGCATAAAAATAAACTTGTACTTCTCGTAATATCGAGGAAAGCTATAGGCCAACGGAACGTCTGTCTTTCGTGCCTAATTGCTTCCTGCCGATTTTTTGTTCCTACTAATCTTAATTAATTAATGCACGTTGGTAATTTTTCTGCAGTGCGTGTATTTAGTTACCTACTGTTGCTACTGTGACAGTGTAGGTAGGTACCTACATGGCCTAGTTCTGCGGGGTGTCGCGCTAATGTTTTTGTATTGTGTACGCTCTCAATTTCATTGTTCTGCTATATATGTGTGCCCTCTCGATTTTATTGTTGAGCTATTTAGTGTTTTCACGAATGGTTATCTCTGAAGATCTAAGAACATTAAAATTTTGTGGTGAGGTACCAGGAAAGACACCTAATAGCTAGCTACCTATTTTAGGAAATATCAATCCTTCTGAAAAAGCTGACGCTCAGTAGCTGAATACTGTATTTTGGTAGGAAAATCATGAACGTTGCCTTTTCTTCCTACCAATTTTACTTCATTCCTTTTTCTTTCATCTACTGACGATCTTTACTCTCTTCTTCCGTTTCTCTTCTGATTTTCTCAATTTTTCTGTTCATATACACGTGCGTTTCTATCCAGTATAAGAATGCCCTTGTTGATTATCCACATCTCCCTTCCTTTTCTATTCTTGAAATTGTGGGAGTGGCTGAGAAAACATAATCTAAAGCATATTTTGTACTGGGGTAAAAAGTGGATAACCCACATTAGGGGTAAAAAATGGACTCTCTCTTTTGCAGTAAAAAATTCTAGTTCATTTTTTTTACCCCTTTTGTGGGTTATCCAATTTTACCCCACTTTACTACGTATATCACAGTAGTTGAAGCAATAATGGCAGCAAAACTAATTTGCGAAATAATTGCACAGTGGCATTTCCTCAGACGTCGTGCCTCCTGTGCGGCGGCGGCCATGGGACGCGTGACGGCGATTACCATCACAAGCGTTAGGCAAGTTGAGGGGCCCCTGCAGCCCGGCGGTGCTGAGACAATGGGTGGGCTGGTCACGTCCCCTGGGTATTTAGTTCTGACGCTGTTGTCTCTATACCGTCAGTGTTGCTGTGCAAACATTCTGGGACTTACACGGTTGTGTTTGCTGTTTAAATTTGACATCGTAATCTGTAGGAGAGTAATGATGAGACGTCACGTTCGCTGTACATATTGTCGTACTCTCCCGAACTTGTCAAATTTCTATTTGCAAACATGAGGCCATATTAGCGCACAAGTTAAATTTACATGTCTTTGTCTTTTGTGCTAAAATGCGGCGCGTTGCTTTAATTAAAACGCAGCTACTTTTAGTATAAACTGTGAGGCACTTGATGTTTACTTACTTGGTGTGAACCTGAACTCGCATTAAGGACCCAAGAACAACTGAATCTTCGAAGCTGGGAGTAATAATAACGAGAGAATCAAACCAACATACGAGTAAAAACAACGCACGTGAAATGACGTTTTTTCAGACCAGCAGCCATCAGGAAGTTTTCATTGAAAGTCTTCTGGGCTTTTCATTTATTTAACCCCAAGCTTTCGAGCTATTAAGCATAGCCCGTCTTCAAGGGAACCAAGGAGGTTCAATATTAAATCTCCTTGAGGGGAACAGAACTTCAAATTCTATCAGCAAAATCAAGTTGGAAAGTATACAAACATTGTATCCTAGCTACCAATAACGCAAAAAAATAATGAAATATATCGCAAAACATTGAAATTTTGAAAGTAAAAATAAAGAAAGTTCATTTTTAGTGAGATTATAGAGCACGGCATTAAGCTTCAGAAATTTGAACATGTCTATTGAATGAATTAGGACTTGCGTTATTGGTAGCTAGGATACAATGTTTGTATACTTTCCAACTTGCTTTTGCTGATAGAATTTGAAGTTCTGTTCCCCTCAAGGAGATTTAATATTGAACCTCCTTGGTTCCCATGAAGACGGGCTATGCTTAATAGCTCAAAAGATTGGGGTTAAATAAATGAAAAGCCCAGAAGACTTTCAATGAAAACTTCCTGAGATATATATATGAATTTCTTGAAATATACGTTGACACCCAGGTATATTCATGCTAAGGTAGTTTTCAAAAGTCTTCTGGGTTTTATGTTTAATATGCCCCAAGCTGTGAGATGCAGTCAGGAAGCACTAGTAGGTACTATAAGACAAGCATAGATAGAGCACTTCAATATTGATATTACAATAATTTTATATGCATAATGCTGAGCGTGAGCTGCAGCTGCTTGGTCCGAAAAAACGTAATTTCTCGCTCGTTCTTTTTCTTCGTATGTGTGTCTGGTTCTCCCGTTATTATTACTCCCTGCTTCGAACAGTCTTTTGGAAGGTTTGAGTTTGTCACTTCGGGTAACTTTATAAATTTCATTTTGTTACTGACCTATTTGCCGTTATAGATCGTATGTATGTGAAAGCTTGATTT
>LQNS02278100.1:24049724-24060115 GCA_001587735.2 Parhyale hawaiensis
GTTACCAAGGCGACACAGCTGTTCTTTGTTCCTTGCCTCCAGAATCCTTGTTCCGGTACCATAATGAGGGCGTGATATCTTGCCTGCTTTTAGAGGAGGATTCCTGAGCCGCGGGGACGGAATAACAATCATTCAAGCGTGTGATAACATGAGTATGAAAACTACTTAAACGTCAGTGAACGACTCAGTTCTGCCATTTCCGTATACGAATTGCTCTAGTATGTACCTACCAGTGTGATAAGTCATAAGGTGTAAGGTTCGTCTAATAAGTCATAAGGTGTAAGGTTCGTCTAATAAGTCATAAGGTGTAAGGTTCATTAGACGAGTCCTTAACTCAACTAGCTATCGTACAGTGTTTACGGTGTTTTCTATATATGATTGGTTATTGTACTAAAGGTGCAGTTGTCTTGAATGGTTCTGAGGAGTGTATAGGGCTGCAGACGACTGAAGATTGTCTCTACAGTGGCATCGTATACGGAAGGCTCTTGAAACTGCGTGTCCCCTCCTCTCGACCTCGTCCCCATTTCTGAGGAGACTAGTGCCGCCTCCTTCCGTGTGTATGAACGAGAGAGCGGCGTCAAATGAAGGCACAGTCTTCACCACTGGACCACTGGGATTGTAACTAATGTATTAAATGCAGCACCTTTGACACGTGTAGCCACAGGAAGCATAGCTACCTATGGGTTCGTTACTAAGGTCTCCATGTTCATATACTTTCTGGTAATTGGAACCCCAGAGGAACTCTATATAAGTTATCATAGCTTTCCTCAATCTTTAGGATGTGTAGGTTTGATGCCCCAATGGGTTCATCCTGTTTTTCCTTCAATCTCCAAGTTTCTGCCCGCTTCCGATTCCGGCCCTTTGCACCCGAAAAGTGTTCAATGCCAACCGACTCCGACACTTTGTAAACAAAGAGGCACGCGTATTAAGTTGAACTTTTAATGGACTCTTGGATTTAATGAGTTTCCAACTCCGGGCCCTAAGATTTAGTGACTCGAACTCCGTCAGCTTGTTAGGAATAGGTGACATTGTATTAGTAAATTATATGACTTAGCTAACTAAGATTTAGGTCTTCTATGTGTGGCCTAGAAGTTAGGTTTGGCTCCTATTCTGGCTGAGCCTAACAAATTCTTGGAACTTTTTCACCCAAGAGCCCAAAATTGACGTGACCGAAATTGAAAAAAAAAAAAAAATGGGTGGTTAGACAAACCAGACCTGCCCTCACCTAACCTACGCGAAGTTATGAAGGGTTCTTTTCCAACTTACCCGAAATTAGTTCGGGTTTTCTGACAATAGGGCCTAAAGTGTGAGGTCATTGGGTACGTGTAATTTTTTGGTTAGGGGTGACCTAACCTAACCCAACCTAACTTATGGCTGATTCAACCCTTCACCGCGCGGCTGAAACACGCTCTCGTAGGGGCATCATAGAAGTTATTGTATATGATCGCTTGCTCGGTAAAGGGTGAAGGAAGGCTGCATAAGAACGTACTATACTGTGATCACTTAATGGTTGTGTAAGAGGGCAGTGTGCGTTATTGGGGTATCTTTTCGGTTTCCTAAGCTGTACCAACCCAATTGACATTGAAAGTAAGTGTATTCCAACGACAGCGGGTGTTTAATTCTAATATGAAAGGGTTGATTCTTTTGTTTGCTTATGTCCCATAGTTTCCGTACATAAATTGACCACGTGGAAATATATATGCTTTGTGTACCTCGTGGGTCTTTCGGACAAAACTTGCTGATTAATCCTTGCTTATTTATTTGTACAGCATAAGGACCTTCTTTGTGTGTGTGTGTATGTATGCAAACTTCCTACCTCTACCGGACACTCCACGGCCACGGTCCAGTTGCATTCTTTCCCAACACCTCCCGCTGCCATGTGTGTGTGTGTGTGTGTGCAGTTGGCCGTTAGAGGAGCTCTTCCTTCCCCGTCTCTTGACCTTCAACTTTGGAGCGCCGCTGTTGCCTCAAGCATGTAACTGGAATACTGGGAACCTCGCAAGTTCAGCTATTCTATCTTGCTACGAGTAGGGCTATATCGACGAACGTGTTGTTTGGCCCTTTCGTACCGTGTTTGAAGATTGTCAATTTTGTGAGACTGCTCTATTTGTAACGAATTCAGGCAAGAAAGGTAACGTTAAGCTGGCAGAAAGCCACCATTTGCAATTAGGCAGATTGGAGCCAACGAGCGTACTGATGTAAAATAGGCTACTTTATAAATTCGTTGGTATTTATTACCCTACTAGAGGCCCCAGCCGTCAAAAATGACGGAAAAATTTTGTGATTGAGCTTTTCATTGTTCTGGTTCCCAGTATAGGTTTTGTTGTATTACAGGTCTCATCCCGCTGGCCTGATCTTCCATTAATGCAACGCAAGTTGTACAGCCATGAGTTTTGCGATAGCAAAATATACCCCCTGTAAGATAAGGAGTGAATATCAGCTTGGAATTGATTAAGCGTTAAGCTGCTCTAAGAAAATATAGTTCAGTCAAAAGAATTCACTGGAAATGCCCAGGGTCACAGTTTTGTGAATACCAACTGATTGATGAACCTCCAGGGTCGAACTTTGGCTGCAATGTAAATCTACTATAATCTACACTATAATAAGAGAGCCGTTAGTCCGTCCGTCTGTCCGAAGCCTTATTTTCCCCCTATCTATTACTGAAGAAAAAATACCAAGGCACACAACTTTTTTTTGCCGAACCGTATCCAGGATACGAACCCGTAAATTCCCGGGTTATTAGAGAAGACCTGGTCACGGGCCTTTGTGAACTTGGTTGCTTTTGTGCACTTGCTGAACTTCGTGGACTTTGTGGATATGGTGAAATTTCGAGTATTGTGAACTTTTTCGATAGGATGGAAAGATATTTCTAAATACATACTTTCTTGACTTATTCAACAAAAGGGTTGCGTTTGGTGCACTAGTTCAGTATAAAAAGGCGTCTGCTCAGCGTGAAGATTCAACTACTATACGATATCATTCAGCAATGCATGACAGCGGGGATCCAGAGGCTGGAGATGCAGAGGCCAGAGATCCAGAGCTATATTTGTCACCGGTACCCCAAGCGCTGAAATTGTATGGTAGGTATCTCGATCAACTTGTTCTTCAGTAGATGAATTTTTTTCTATTGAACTCTTAACTGCGTGACGGAGAGACGGACCAACATTGGAGCAAACGACCAATAACTGTGTTTTCTTATATAGCTAGTGGATAAATATACTAGACTGCCCGAGACCCGTTCGGTGACCGAAAGCCTCTTCTAAATATTCTGGTTTCTTCTGCCCGATTCGTGGACTTGGAGTAGGTAATGACAGTTTTTAAGCGCCAAAATTTATACAGAGACTAACATTTTTCTTGAATGAAAGTTCTGCCGAGCCGTACATTCAGGGAGCAGTGGTCACAGGGCTCTTCTATATATACCAGTGGTGAATTGAAATATCGACACACAATATAATGGACACCGTCGTGAGTTTGTTTATATATATGTAGCTATCTTTCAGGTCACGCTCTTAAAGAAATAGGCGAAAAATAGACCAGGTTGCAAATTTTGTAATTAGGTTGCGTTTTCTTGTAGATCGGTCTTCGGTAGTAGACATTCTTTTTTCCGCTTGCCGTGTTCCTTTTGACGGAGCTGATTCTCCTCTATCTTGGCGGCCTCGGCTAATTTCACTTCAACACAAAATCTTTGATGTACTTGAAGGCTGCTTGGGTATCATAGATACTCGGCGGGTAATTCATTAAAATTCACTGAGGCTCGCTGCTTTCTAATGTAAGATTTTTTTCCGCGTGTAATCTATGGTGGGAGTCGATTGGGCTTCATACATGAATTGAAAGAGAGAACACGTATCTCTTATCAAAATTTGAGACCTCTGTTGTAGCGTATCCTTGAGAAGCATATTAGTAACTAAGGTAACTGAATGAAGATGGGTCGTCTCGAATTCTTCGCTGTCGTTCTTGACAGCGCGGACACTCTATAGTTTCTGAAATAAAAGCACAACCGAGCTGTATCCAGGATTCAGCAGTCGTCAAAAAAGTAAAAATAAAGAAGTGAAATAACAAATTGAAGCCTTATTATTCAGAAATCTCCGAGCTCCAAGTTAAAAAGCTAACAAAATAAGGTTATCAGAGTTTTATCAGTATGGACTGCCCGTGACCCGCATAGGTCACTGAAAACCAATCCTAAATATTCAAGCTTCTTCTGTTCGAGCCGTATCCAGGACACATAGAAAGATTTTTCATATTATACAGTACGTACGTTGCCTTTGATTGTGCAAATACAATTCTTTACTTTATTTTTCAAGACAAGGGTCTAACTTTGAAATATCAATATTAACTAAATGTATCGCTATGTTGCAAATATAAACAGCGCTTGTAAAATAAATATTTAGCCATTTGCTAAGTTTATCATACAATTTGCTTGTTTACGAGTTTTTTACTGTTACCTCAGATTATGTAACAAGTTAATAAAAATGTCATAAAGAAGAAATAAATGCAAGTGAACAGGAATATTTTTAATAAACCTTCTAAACCAAGAAATCTAACTAAAGCAATTCAATAAACACTGAAATAAGTGTTCAGTAGTGGTAAACATAAGTTAATTTTGAACATGGCAACCTCCATTTTTCATGATTTTTATAAGGCGATTATCAACAGACTTTGTTAGGTTTGATATTTCAGATGGTGGAATAGAATTTGTAGCTGCATTCCACAAGCTTACTTTGCTCGAAAACTGCCGACCACCTTCATACACCTTCCTTTTGATCATTGCCCAGAGGTTTTCAATAGGATTTCAATCGGGGCTATTCGCTGGCCAGGTCATAATCCTTTTTGATTTAAATCCTCCATCCGTAAGCCAGTTAGCAGTGCACCGTATGCTCGGTGTGAGGGAGCGTTATCGTGCTGAAATACCAATTTGGATCTGCGTGCGATAGTCTGCTCATCAAGCCATGAAATCAAGCTGGCTTCTAGAAACTGGCAGTACCTTTCTGAATACAGTTTAACTCCTTCTGCCACTTCACGTGGACTAATAAGGGTGTCACCTACTATCCTGGCCCAAAACATTATACCTACACTACCTTGCTAACGCTTAGGCCGTGTCTGTTGAGGTCGGTCATGGAGGACCCATCCAGACGCCCATCCGTATGGACCATCAAGAGAGTGGCTCTGCATTCGTCAGTAAATATGACATTGAATAAATAAGTTTCAATGTTCTCTTCAGCCCATTTGACCCTATTTTCTTAATGAGTTTTTGTTAGAAGTGGTCGTTTCATTGCCTATTTTCACTTTCCTTAGCATCTGCAGAACCTCACATCTCGTCTTTATGCTCAGTATTGGGGCTCTAGCGTCTTCAAATATAGCCTTACTTGTAGAAAGTTGTTTTCTAGCCATAGAAACCTTCAAATGTGGCATATCCCGAGCAGTCAATTTCCTCGTAGAGGCTCTATCCGGAATTTTCTGGCTGACCTTACTTTCAATTGCATAAGCCAAATTGTTCGGTGATCACGCTGTAATTCCTTGGCAACTTCGAGTGTTGTCTTACCAGAAGCCAATAACGAGGTCACTCTGATCTTTTCTTCACTTTTTAGACCGCTTTTCTTACCCATGTTGACTAGAGAGTGATGTTGCATAATCTGGCGTAAGATAAGAACCCCGTGCGATAAGCAAATGTTGCCAAAACGTGGGAAATGGTTCCATTTTATTTTTCTCTAGTTTATATAGTTACAACACACCTGTGCCCTATTTTAACTATTAACATTTTAAATGTTTGACACTTATCTTGAAATATAAGTAATGAAATTATATTTGTATAATCAAAGGTAACGTACTGTATAATGATGCATTGAAATGAATTGAAGTATGTTGTTATTCTGACATCTCCTCTTAATTTATTCTTAATATATAATAGCGAAGTTTGTGTGCACGCACGATGATGACCAGGAAGCAAAGATCGTAACGGGAGAACTCGCGGCGTGAAACTAGCGTCAAAAAGTGACGTCATCATTGGCGGCACATAGACGAACGGTACGGCTGAGCAGCCTATAGATATTTAATTAATTTCGCCAGAAGAAGCATCGTAAATTGCGCATTTTATCCCCTAGGCACTAAATAAATGAAGAGAACGTATAGATACTAACTGAACAGCAAACAATTATCTGTAGAAAATTACAGTGGTGGCTGGTGGAAACTTCACAACACCATAGGCAAGATCTTGGCCCTGGCTTACCTTCTTCTGTGAAGTAAAGCCATATTTAAACTTCATATTCAGTTTGCAGTGCTCTTCACGAAACGTATTTAAAAATACCACAGTTTTTTCGAATGTATTCATCCAATCTCCCGCTCACGACTGGCCAACTACGTGAGCTGCACCCATACATAAAACACGGTAAAATGGTCATCAAGCACCTACTGAAAGTTTGAGCAATAACTGTTAGTATATTTTCTCTCACGTGAGGAATATACCGTAACACTGCTTATATTTTTGGTTAGGATTAAAAGCTCAGGCCCGACCCACAAATACTTGGACTCGTCGATGTGACGTAAATTGGCTACATGCGGTCACGGCTAAGTTTTATTTAGTCTCATTGAGTCCTCTCGTTACACTCTTTGCTTCCTGCTGATAATGACCAAACAATATTATCAGAATTTTACTAGTAGATAGATATTGTACTATATGCAGGGAGTTCCGCCCTATGAGGTACCTACGTTCAAACTGGTACCATACTGCCCGTATCACCTGACAACGCATCATAAAACCAGCCCAACCAATAAGTTGGTTGAAGGGGTAGTAACATGGCAAATTTTTATTTATCTTACGTAGTTACAGATGTCACGCTTTCGGAAGCTACCGTATCTACGGAACGGGGGTCAGCAGTCGGGTGTAGCCTAATTGGGTATAATCTGTTTAATTACTTTGCGGCCGAGCGCTTCTGCATAAACGTGTTGGAACCTACGCATATCGTTGTTTGCTTCCGTGGGAATTCCATGGTTCCAGTTAGACACTGCAGCTTATAGGGATTGTTATCAACAAAGAGGTTGGTCTTGAAATATCGCACATCGAGTCTTATCTTCATCTACCGCTTAATAATATCTAAAAAAACATATTTTTTAGCGGGATTTCTGCCGTGTGTTTATAACGTCATCTTTACGGCATCGCTAAAACAAAACCAAAAGTAAGCTGATTTTACCCGCCCCTTTTCTCATTACGTTTCTACTGATATAAAAATTGCTTCAATGAGCGGCAATACGTCAGCTCTGGATCTCGAATGCGCAGTCACTTACGGAAACATTGTGTCTGCGACCCGTATCGTGCTTAAATCAGAGACTTCTTGGTAGTAGATATATTTTTACATGTTTATAGTTCGAAATTTCTAATATAAAATATGTATCGTGAACTTCTCTTGATAAATTCGTTGCCTAGACCCTACTTTTTCTTTCAGCATTTCCCAAAAATTATGACAGCACTCCTAGTACTTTCTCTGCCATTAAGATAGTCGAAAAAATGTTCCATCATGTCATTGTTGGCTACCTACTTCAAGCATTTAGGACTTCATTCTTACGATGCCTACTTTGCTGCCTTAACCCTTTTAGAACAAACTAAAATGTCTGTTTCTTGTAGGTACAGCATTATATTGAACGTCTTTTAGGAAGGACCGTGGTCCTTACAGGGTTAAGGTTGTATACTCGCACTAAAATCTTTGTTCTGTTCTTCCTGTTCATTCTCGACTTACTGTTCACATGTGCGGTGTTTATCAATAACTGGGTTACCCATTTTTTGGCCTACTATGATATGTACCGGTACCATAGACCACACCATACATTGACTGGACACTGGCCCCTAAGGCAGATATCGGTCCCGCAATTGGGCCTGACTGCACGGTGTCGCAGACGCATCTTTATGTGTTCTCTCATTATTTTTTTTAATACATTGTTTAGCCATTTGACTTAATTTTTTTTTGCTTTCAGTAATGACTGGCAAACTTCTTCATGCTTCTAAAACTTCTATACGCAACAAATTCACTAAAATATTAAGGCTTGAAATGAAATTACATAGAGCAACTGCTTATGACATCTGCAGCAGAGTAAAACTATTTCGCAATAGTTTGTGAAATAAAGTCTCATTTTGTAGAACAGAAGCTTCTCAAATTTGTGGTATGCTTGATTTGTAATGAAATGCCAAGTAAACAGCTGATGGAAATATTAATGAAATTTATTTGGTATACGGGATAAGCGAGATGATCAGTACATATAGCAGAGCTGAAGGTGAGTCGGAGCAACTTACAGACAAGCAGTGAAGAAGCCCTGGCAACAGTGAAGTGATGGAGCACTGGCTGTCATGAAGTGTTCTAGCATTGGAAGCAGTGAAGTGATATAGCAATAGCAGCAGTGAAGTGATATAGCATTAGCGGCCGTGAAGTGATATAGCATTAGCGACCGTGAAGTGATATAGCATTAGCGACCGTGAAGTGATCTGAATTGAGCATGGACAGCAGTGAAGGGATACAGCATCGGTAACCGCGAAGTGATACAGCATTGGTAACCGTGAAGTGATACAGCATTGGAAGCTGCGAAGTGATACAGCATTGGTAGCTGCGAAGTGATACAGCATTGGTAGCCGCAAAGTGATACAGCATTTGTAGCCGCGAAGTGATACAGCATTTGTAGCCACAAAGTGATACAGTATTGGTAGCCGCGAAGTGATACAGTATTGGTAGCCGCGAAGTGATACAGCATTGGTAGCTGCGAAGTGATACAGCATTGGTAGCTGCGAGGTGATACAGTGGTAGCCGCGAAGTGATACAGCATTGGTAGCTGCGAAGTGATACAACATTGGTAGCTGCGAAGTGATACAGCATTGGTAGCCGCGAAGTGATACAGCATTGGTAGCCGCGAAGTGATACAGCATTGGTAGCCGCGAAGTGATACAGCATTGGTAGCCGCGAAGTGATACAGCATTGGTAGCCGCGAAGTGATGCAGCATTTGTAGCCGCGAAGTGAAACACCATTGGTAGCCGTGAAGTGATACTATTACAGCATTTGTAGCTGTGAAGTGATAGCTACACCATTTGTAGCAGTGAAGTAATAGCTACAGCACTGGTAGCTGTGAAATGATGTAGCATCTTCAACAGTGAAATAATGTTGCATTGGCAGGCCTAAGAGTGATTTAGCAATGGCAACTGTGAAGTGATCTAACATTGGCACCTGTGAAGTGATCTAGCATTGGCACCTGTGAAGTGATCTAGCATTGGCACCTGTGAAGTGATATAACATTAGCAGCTGTGAAATGATATAATGGCCACCATGGAGTAATTTAATTCCAGCAACCATGAAGTGATGTAACATACAAAATCATTATTAAATCATGTAATGTAAGCAACCATGAAGCAATGTAAAATAGTCGTCCACTAAATTATGTAATGTCTGCAACCAAGCAGTTATTAAACATGGTAGGCAATCCATTAAATCATGCAATGTAGGCAACCATGATGAGATGTGGTAGTAATATATACAACATGAAGTGATATAAAGCAGACAACCATGACGTGATGTAGTGTAGGGAACAATCATGATGTCATTCAACTTAGGCAGCCATGGAATTATTCAACTTACGCAACTATGAAAGTAAGTTGAACCTAGTTAACCATTAAGTGATGTAACATAGGCAACAACGAATTGATGCAACGTAGGTGTAGTGGTGTAGTATTCCTGGGTAGTAATGTGAAATGACATGGTGCAACTATAGATGGTTTCAGTGATCAAGGGTTGTATCAGCACCAAAATGTAATTTTAATATTTTTTTAACAGCTGTCCTAGTATCTTTATCTCATGGTTAATAATGCATTCTTAGTTCATGGCTACCAATGTGGTTTTATTCTGTAGTATAACTGTGATACTAATCAGGTTTTTCAGTATTACGGGGATTTCTTAACCTTCCTTTCCTTGTGGCTATAGGGATGAGCTCTGCAGAGAGCTGTACATACGGTATATTCATTTCTGAGGATATTGCTTCAAATCCGTCGTTAAAAAAACTTAATTGTATGTGATATTAACGTACATTACATGTAGTATCTATGTGCTAATTTTTTCTATGAAATTTTAATATTCCTAAAAATTATGAAGAATTTTCAATTATTCTTGGTGTCCGTGGGTATGGTATATATCGCCTACAGAAGATATATGATTGTGAATTTAGATTCCCTGCTCTGCAACACATTCGTTCCGTTACGACGAAAAAATTAATCTTTGTTTGAGGTCTCTGTGATTATTAGAACTCATTTTATTACCTCTCAAACAAACATCTGGAAGGAGAAGTTGCATTGAAAGGCTACAAGTGCTTCAATATAGATCGACCAACAGTTAGTGGCAGAGGAGGGGGGTCTATTATATATATAAAA
>LQNS02278100.1:24060414-24073392 GCA_001587735.2 Parhyale hawaiensis
ACTAAGTGTCTGCGACCCGTATCGTGCTTAAATCAGAGACTTCTTGGTAGTAGATATATTTTTACATGTTTATAGTTCGAAATTTCTAATATAAAATATGTATCGTGAACTTCTCTTGATAAATTCGTTGCCTAGACCCTAGTTTTTCTTTCAGGATTTCCCGAAAATTATGACAGCACTCCTAGTACTTTCTCTGCCATTAAGATAGTCGAAAAAATGTTCCATCATGTCATTGTTGACTACCTACTTCAAGCATTTAGGACTTCATTCTTACCATGCCTACTTTGTTGCCTTAACCCTTTTAGCAGAAACTAAAATGTCTGTTTCTCGTAGGTACAGCATTATATTGAACGTCTTTTAGGGAGGACCGTGGTCCTTACAGGGTTAAGGTTGTGTACTCATTCTAAATCTTGGTTCTGTTCTTCCTCTTCATTCTCGACTTACTCTTCACATGTGCGGTGTTCATCAATAACTGGGTTACCCATTTTTTGGCCCACTATGATATATACCGGTACTATAGACCACATCATATACTGACTGGACACTGGCCCCTAAGGCAAATTTCGGTCCCGCAATTGGGCCTGACTCCACGGTGCCGCAGGCGCATCTTTATGTGTTCTACCATTATTTTTTCATACATTGTTTAGCCATTTGACTTAATTTTTTTTGCTTTCAGTAATGACTGCCAAACCTCTTCATGTTTCTAAAACTTCTATACGCAACAAATTCCCAAAAATATTAAAGCTTGAAATGAAATTGCAAAGAGCAACTGTTTATGACATCCTATGACATCTGCAGTAGAGTAAAACTATTTCGCAATTGTTTGTGAAATAAAGTCTCATTTTGTAGAACAGAAGCTTCTCAAATTTGTGGTATGCTTGATTTGTAATGAAATGCCAAGTAAATAGCTGATGAAAATGTTAGTGAAATTTATTTGGTATACGGGCTAAGCGAGATGATCAGTACAGATAGCAGAGCTGAAGGTGAGTCGGAGCAACTTACAAACATGAAGTGAAGAAGCCCTGGCAACGGCGAAGTTGTGGAGCACTGGCTGCCATGAAGTGTTCTAGCATTGGAAGCAGTGGAGTGATATAGCAATAGAAGCAGTGAAGTGATATAGAATTGGCGGCCGTGAAGTGATTTGAATTGAGCATTGACAGCAGTGAAGTGATACAGCATTGGTAACCGTGAAGTGATGCAGCATTGGTAGCCGCGAAGTGATGCAGCATTGGTAGCCGCGAAGTGATGCAGCATTGGTAGCCGTGAAGTGATACAGCATTGGTAGCCGTGAAGTGATACTATTACAGCATTTGTAGCTGTGAAGAGATAGCTACAGCATTTGTAGCTGTGAAGTGATATCTACAGCATTGGTAGCTGTGAAATGATTTAGCATCTTCAACAGTGAAATGATGTAGCAATAATAGCTACAGCGTTGGTAGCTGTGAAATGATCTAGCATCTTCAACAGTGAAATGATGTAGCGTTGATAGCGCACAGCGTTGGTAGCTCTGAATTGATGTAGCATTTTCAACGGTGAAATGATGTTGCATTGGCAGGCCTAGAGTGATTTAGCAATGACAACCGTGAAGTGATGTAGCATTGGCGGTCGTAAAGTGATTCAACATTGGCAGCTGTGAAGTCATCTAACATTGGCACCTGTGAAGTGATCTGACATTGGCAGCTGTGAAGTGATGTAATGGCCATCATGGAGTAATTTAATTCCGGCAACCATGAATTGATATAACATACAAATTCATCTATTAAATCGTGTAATGTAAGCAACCATGAAGCAATGTAAAATAGTCGTCCACTAAATTATGCGATGTATGCAGCCAAGAAGTGATTAAACATAGTAGGTAATCCATTAAATCATGTAATGTAGGCAACCATGATGAGATGTACCAGTAACAGATACAACATGAAGTGATATAATGCCGACAACCCTGACGTGATGTAGTGTAGGGAGCTGCCATGATGTCATTCAACTTAGGCAGCCATGGAATTATTCAACTTAGGCAGCCATGGAATTATTCAACTTACGCAACTATATGAAAGTTGGTTCAATCTAGGTAACCATTAACTGATGTAACATAGGCAACAACGAAGTGATGTAACGTATAGGCAATCACAAAGTGGTGTAGTATTCCTAGGTAGTCATGTGAAATGACATGGTGCAAATATAGATGGTTCCAGTGATGAAGTGTTGTACCTATCAGCGCCAAAATGTAATTTTAATGTCTTTTAACAGCTGGCCTGGTATATCTCACGGTTAATTATACATTCTTAGTTCATGGCTACTAATGTGATTTTATTCTGTAGTATTACTGTGGTTTTAATCAGGTTTTTCAGTATTACTGGGATTTCTTATCCTTCCTTTCCTTGCAGCTACAGGGATGAGCTCTGCTGAAAGCTGTACATAGGCTACAGTAGCTGAGGTTATTTTTCAAATCCATCGTTGAAGAACTTAATTGTATGTGATATTAACGTACATTACATATGATATCTTTTCGCTAATTTTTTGTATGAATTTTTAATATTCCTAAAAATTATGAAGAATTTTCAATTATTCTTGGTGTCCGAGGGTATGGTATATATCGCCTACAGAAGATATATGATTGTGAATTTAGATTCCCTGCTCTGCAACACTTTCCTTATGTTACGATGAAAAAAAAAATCTTTGTTTGAGGTCTCTGTGATTATTAGAACGCATTTTACTAACACTTACGTAAATCGGCCTCCAGGCCCAATTGCGAGAGGCCCGATTTCAGTGTCCAGTCAATGTATGGTGTGGTCTATACCGGTACGTATCCTAGCTCCCCTTTTTTCCTCTCCTTGACCGGCTCACCCATCTTATGCCATGGGAAACCTGTACTCGTAGGCGATTTAGCGCCCTATCTCGGCGTCTCTTGGGACAACTTTGTTTCGTCCCCACTTTGTTTCTTCCATTTTCATATTAATGATATTTTATTCTCTTCCTCTTTTTTTCTTGAGTTACTGTGTGCATGCGCGTTGATCCAGTGTGGGAATATCCACGTCCATTATTCCAAGTTTCTCTCGACATACTACATATCTCTGCGTCTTCTTTTGGAGCATTTTTGCTTTGGCTAGGGAGGCATACACTTTATAAGGTAATGTATATCCCATATAACATATCATCAGAAATAACTCGTTTTCCCTAGGGAAGATTATCTAATCATAGTTCATATCACTAATCATTAGTAATCAACCAATGAACATTCCGGTCCTCTGTCTCTGGCGCAAAGTGCACGGTGTGCATCTGAATATGTAGGTAGCCCCAATTGCGCGGTGTGCTACTGAGTATCTAGGTAGCACATAGTGTGCATCTGAGTACCTATCTAGGTAGCACATAGTGTGCATCTGAGTATCTAGGTAGCACATAGTGTGCATCTGAGTATGTAGGTAGGCACGGAAGTGCCACAAGGCATCGCAGCCCCCTGGTGGTCGCTTGTGATGCACCTAACCAGGAAAGGCCTCCACCTGAGGGTGTGGTGAGTTTCCTTATATTTCACTTACCTTTGCTTTTTGTCGCTGCAAAAAGCATCGGATTGCACATATGGCTGAGCTCATCATACGTTTGGGGGCCTCAGCTTTGCAACACATCTGATGACTTTAGTTAATGTTACGTCTATAATAAATGACTATGCGGGGTCGTGTTAAGTTCCTTATTATTTGTATTGCGTAGTACGTACGCTACATTGCCAAATATGGCGTGTTTAGTTCCTCAGTAAATATTGCGTGGTATAAATGAATTACTGTACTATGCATGGTCGTCTTAAGTGCATTAGCATAATATTTATATCACGTTGTACTTTACTCAAGACCAGATACGGTCGTGTAAAATTCTTTGCATCAGGACCAAACTATAAGATTTTCATTGCCTATAACGCTATGCATGGCCACCAATCGTCGTGTTAGTTTCTTAGCAGAATGTTAATATACTGAAATAAGTTGGGCAGTTCGTGAGAATAGGCGATATAGTTACAACTTCGGACGCTTCCCTCTACTTTTTCCATGGTAGGTAAATTGCTGATATTACCTATATAGTCCCTATGTAATGGGCCGTGTTCTCGACCTACAGTGTTTTACTATGGGACCTAAACAACATCTAGAGTAGAGAATGTACTTGTCACCTTCTTCTGATCATACAGTACCGTCCATAACTAAGGACCAATTTTTAAAATTTTATAACGTTGCTTCTATTCATCCCACATATCTCATTTTTTTATAATTAATAGTCCTTAAAATATTTATTAATGTTTGAAAATTGGAATCAGGTGTAAAAGATAATAAGCAATTCATCAGTGAAAAACTTTTATTTTGTAATTTAGAACGTCCAAAACTAAGGGACATGTATAAAGAAAATCAATACCTACACTACACTCATAATACAAACTGCTTCATTTCCAGTGAAGAAAATGTTTTTCACTGATATTTGTAAACATTGCAGCAGTGGACTTCATGGCACCACGTCAAAAAGTTGATAACTCCTTAAGGCAAGATGTTATTAAGTTCCACAAGAAAAATTGCACTATTCGAGAGATTTCAGATCGGGTAAACCGTTCGGAAAGTGTTATGGGCAGAATTATGACGTCATATGATGAAACTCGCTGCATGTTCTAAAGAACCGACAGACCCAGCAAAACTTCAGCTAGAGAGGACAGGCTCATAAAGGACCGTTTCAAGTTTTCAGCAGAAATAGGTAAGGTAATGAAGGACACAACATCTGTAAATGTGTCACGGCAGACTGTCTTCAGATGACTATGACTGCAAGAAGTAGGCTTATTTGCAGGAAGCCCAGTGAAGAAACCACTAGCAAGATATTGGGGTAGCCTATACAAACAAGCACGTAATCTGGCCATACGAAAATTGGGCTCGAGTGTTTTTCAGGGACGAGAGCAAATTCAATTTGTTCGGAAATGATAAGAACTTTGTTAAGAGTCGTGCAGGTGAAAGATTAAGCGCAAAGTGTACAACAAAGACTGTGAAATTTGGGGGCGGGAGTGTGATTGTGTTTGGTATGTTTTCAAGTCAAGGGACAACGCCTCTTATTCACCTACAAACACACGTGTGAACGCTCAGGTGTATAAAAACATTCTGAAAAATATTGTTGTGCCTACTAGTCAAAATTCAGGTGTGAATATGGCTATCTTCATGCAGGATAATGCACCCTGCCACAAGACACAGACTGTGATGTGTTACCTGGACCAGGGAGACTTTGAATTAGTCAATGGTGAAATCGGGTTAGGAAATCTCACCAACACTAAGGACTTGTTGATGGAACTTCAAGAGGAATGGTCTAAAATTAGGTTCAAAGTTTGTCAAGACTTTATTCGTTCATGTGGTCGATGATGTGCAGCTGTGATTGAAAGCAAGGTTCTATTTAGTAAATATTGATTGTGCATTGCTTTTTTACTGAATATTTCAGTCCAAATATTTGCTGAATATTGATTTAAATGTATTTGTCCCTTAGTTTTGGATGCTCCAAATTTTAAAATAAAAGCTTTTCACTCATAATTTCCTGATTATCTTTTACACCCGATTCAAATTTTCACTGAATAGTAAACATCTTAAGAATTATCAATCATCAAGAGATGAGGCATGTGTGATAAGTAGAAGCAAAGTTATAAAAATTTTGAAAATTTACCCCTTAGTTATGGACGGTACTGTATGCTGGGCAGTTTGTATTTATTGGTGTGAGACCCAAAGTGATGTTGAATAGATATTACGACGTTTCAGCCGCTACTGTCGAGCTTCAGTAATAGAACAGTGCCCCATTCTTAAATTTAGGGACTGATATATAGACATAATTTTCAGCTTTTAAATACCTAGACTCACACGTTATTGGTTCTTTTTCTGTTAATCCTGATTATCATTACCGAATAGCTTTATATCAGATGCTCCCAACGGGGGAAGGGGGGGAAGGGGCCCTCTCGTCGTTCGCGACGATTTGTGGGCGTGCTTGCATACGCGGATCGTGTGCGTGCGTGCGTGCGGCGGTCATGCTGGTGCACTGCGCTGCTCGCTGTATCGCTGATTAAGTTTGGTTAGGTATGGTTAGGTAAGGACAGTAAGGTAGGGTTAGGTTGGGTTGGGTTGGGTTCGGTTAGGTTGGGTTGTGTTCGGTTGGGTTGGGTTGTGTTCGGTTGGGTTGGGTTGTGTTCGGTTGGGTTGGGTTGGGTTGTGTTCGGTTGGGTTGTGTTCGGTTGGGTTGGGTTCGGTTGGGTTCGGTTGGGTTCGGCTTGGGTTCGGCTNGGTTGGGTTCGGTTGGGTTGGGTTAGGTTAGGTTAGGTTAGGTAAGGTTAGTTTAGGAGATTAGGTAGTGTTTATTTTCGACGTGACGCGCGCAGGAAAGCTTACTCGACCGCAAAATCGTACTGTATAACCGGGGGTGATCGCACCCCTTAGAGGTGCGAGATAACTTTCCAAGGGGTGTGAAACTTCGATAAAATGAAGTTGGATACGATAAATTTGTACACAAATATGGCGTAAACTTTATTCTTTATCTGTCATCAGATGAGTTATTAATATTTTTTTATGGAGTGCGAAAACATATTAGGAGTTTTCTAGGTGTGCCAAGCTGAGAAAAGGTTGGGAACCACAATAGAGGGAAGCAAGACTTGGGATAACGCTTCTAGAGGAAATCTGAGATGAAATAGACAAATGAAACCCCCGCATTCACCGAGATTGTGCAAAAAGGAAGAAGTTGACACGTGAACGAAAGAAATTGAGCCATTATCGTGTAAATGACATCCATTGCAAGAAGTACACTAAAGGAGATCCAGCAGTGAACAAGACTGGGAATAACGTAGCTAAAGAATATTTGAGACGACATAGACGAACGAAACTTTGTATTCACCGAGATTTTGCAAAAAACCAAATTTTGCATAATTTTTTTTCTCTAAAATCCTATACGTAATCATTTTTGTAGGGGGTGCGAGAACATCGCAAAAATTTTCCAGGGGTGCCTGGTTTAGAAAGTGTTGGGAACCGCTTCTCCATACGCAGTTGTCCTCTTTACATGGGTTATCTTTCTATTTTTGTTTGTTGGCATGCTGCCTCTTCCATGTTTTTTCCTTTCTCTAAAAAATCTGAATAAGGAATGGGAAGGTTTAAATTGACTTATGAAAAATTTATCGGTATCGCTTCCGAGTGAAGCTATGGTTTTAGTTAATTAAAGTCGTTTTGAAGCCACACAGCCGCAGAATAGCGCAAACTCCACGGCATGCCAACTGCCGCACCTGGTGTAGCATAAACAACCATCCTCATCAACAGGCAGCGGCTGCCAGCCCTTGGATACGTACGGAGACATGAAGCTGTTGCCAATGCTGCTCCGCTCTTGCTTGGTCATGGCAGGATCGCAATGTTCGTCACAGTGCCAGCGCCTACACTGTCCGTACCTAATTGCTTTGATGCATTTCCTCGTTCCAGCACTCTATCCTACCGAAATAGCCAGACTACTTGCAGCTGTGTAGTTATGTATATCAAGGTTCCCGAGTGATTTTTCCGTAGGAGATGTTGCAGCTTGCCGCAGTTCCTGCTGATGAGGTTAGTTTTGTAAAGTTAGGTAGGTTCTCTACTTTCCTCTTTCTGTCCCGTGAGGTGGGCTGTCGATCGAGATAGCCGGCCTGGTTCGCTCTAGTCTCTCTCGTGTCGAAGGACACAGAAGAGGCCGACCACTTGAGTGTCTCTTACTCTCCTTTGCGCCTTGTTTCCCAGCCCGTAGTAGCGCACGTGGCCACCACGCCTACCCAATTTGCGGTATTTGACTACTGCACAAGTAGTTTCGCTGTTGAAACGCCTGAGTTGTGGCTACGGAGGTTAAACGAAGTAAATAATAATAAAGTTATGTATATACTGTCACGTTTGAAAGGTCGACCATCAGTATCACTAGCTCATTCGTATTATGTTACTAACTTGTAATTAGGAGGGGTATTGCATTTTTTTTACCTTAATCCTTTACCGTCTCAGTAAAGAATAAATCTTTGTGTAGACAAATAGAATCACTTGAAAGCTGGTTCTCTTGTCGTTAAACGATTATTTTAGCGGCACCGGAAGGAGGATCATCATGCAGTCATGAATTAAATATGCTGTAGTTCTACGTTTGAAACTTCTCATATTTATATATATCAGTTGTTGATATCTGAGCCTAGTGAAGCAGAAAATTTGGTCTATATATATACATACACACACACCCAACTTCTTAAATTTTTGATGGGTACAAATTGAGAGATCTGAGTCCAATTTTAAGAGCCACGGCACTAACATCTTGACGAATTTGAGGTATCGAGAAAGTAGGGGATTTACCTCTATTCTGTCGTCGACAAAACTGGCGAGTTGCATGCTGGTGATTTATCGATCGAACGGTAGGTAGCGCACCTGGCGTGCTGGGATGCTCTATAGAGCTGCACACCCGCACACAGCCTGGCTGTGAGCGAAGGTGTGCAAAAAGTGCCCTTGGGAGGTGATCCTTGGAAGAGACTCTTACGGAGGCACGTACAGTTATTTCGCGTGCTCGTCGGTACCTTAACGTTCTCTGCGGCGACTGTTCTTTGTGTTTCGTGCATTTGTAATTATACGTCTCCTTAATTTTTCCGTTATTCCTTCGTTCATAGTCTCTATATGTATTATTATCTACTAGTAAACTGGCACCTCTTCTTGTATATTTCATTATTCTGTTAGCTCTATTTTCTACGTACTTTTATGTAATTTACCTTGTATACATTTGTTGAATTCTTCAGGTGAGCGTTTTATTATAGAGTGAAAACGGTTACCGGGCTACAGCGGACGTCAAAAGTGCCCGATTCAGACACTTGTGGAAAATCTGCTGGATCGGAAAGGGGATCGTGTCCAGCAGTGTAGCAGTCGGTTGCTCTGACTCCAACCATTACCTACTAAATCCATCCTTTTCCTTACCACCTCAAGACTCGGACTCGTTAATATTTCGAGCGATATGCAACCCTGCTTGTTGCAAGGCCTAGGAATGCTGTACTGACTACACTTGGTATATTACTGTTTTTATTTTGTAACGAGCGATTATCCCTATATTTGTGCCACCTAACGGTCACTTAAGAAAAGGTTTACTAGACGAATTTCATGAAGGTGTTGATGCNTGTATCTATATCGCATAATATGACGGCTTTCATCAAGTGGATTATTATTTCCGCCAAAGGGCGATCCGCACAGTGATACTAGTCGGCCAGGAGGCGCAATTAGGAATATCCTATCTCGACATCGGCTCTCCTCCGCCATATACATGGAGTAGAAGTTGGCACAGTGCACCACCACTGGCAGGAGAAGGGCGCAAGGGATAGAGAAAGACACGTGAGTGGACGGTCCCTTTCATGGCCTACCACACGAGAGATACTAGAGTTGCCCCGCGTACGAGATCAGTTATCTCGATCAACGGTTCACCTCACGGAACAGAAAGGGGGATAAATAGGTAGAGAACCTACGTAACTGAACAAATGACATCCATTGCAAGAACTACACTAAAGGAGATCCTGCAGTGAACACTACTGGGTATAACGTATCTAAAGAATATTTGAGACGAGATACACGAACGAAACTATGCTTTCACCGAGATTTTGCAGAAACCCAAATTTTGCATAAATTTCATTCTCTATAATGCTATACGTAATTATTTTTGTAGGGGGTGCGAGAACATCGCAAAACTTTACCAGGGGTGCATGCCTGGTTTAGAAAGGGATTGGGAACCGCTTCTCTATACGCAGTTGTCCTCTTTACATGGGCTATCTTTTTTATTTTTGTTTACTGGTGTGCTGCCTCTTCCATGCTTTTTCCTTTCTCTAAAAGGTCTGAATAAGGAATGGGAAGGTTTAAATTGACTTGTGAAAAATTTATTGGTATCGCTTTCAAGGAAAGCTATGGTTTTGGTTAACTAAAGTCGTTTTGGAGACACACAGCCGCAGAGTAGCGCAAACTCTACGACATGCGAACTGCCGCACCTGCCTTAGCATCAACAACCATCCTCATTAACAGGCAACGGCTGCCAGCCCTTGGATACGCACGGTAGTCATGAAGCTGTTGCCAATGCAGCTCCGCTCTTGCTTGGTCACAGTGGGCTCGCAACATTCGTAACAATGCCAGCGCGTACCCTGTTCGTACCTAATTGCTTTGATGCATTTCCTCGCTCCAGCACTCTATCCTACCGGAATAGACAAGACTATTGTGTAATTATATATATCAAGGTTGCCGAGTAACTCCCGTAGGAGATGTTGCAGCTTGCTGTAGTTCCTGCTGATGAGGTTAGCTTTGTAAAGTTAGGTCGGTTCTCTACTTTCCTCATTCTGCCCCGTGAGGTGGGCTGTCGATCGAGATAGCCGACCTGGTACGCGGGACATCTCTAGTCTCTCTCGTGCAGAAGGACACAAAAGGGGTCGACCACTTGAGTGTCTCCTACTATACTTTGTGCCTTGTTTCCGTGCCCGTAGTAGCGCACGTGGCCACCACGCCTACCCAATATGCGGTATTTGAATCCTGCACAAGTAGTTTCTCTGTTGAAACGCCTGAGTTGCGGCTACGGAGGTTGAACGAAGTAAATAATGATAAAGTTATGTATATACTGTCACGTTTGAAAGGCCCGACCATCAGTATCACTAGTTAATGTTGCTAACTCGTCATTAGGGTATTGCTTTTTTAACTTTAATTCTTTTCCGTCTCAGTAAAAACTAAATCTTTATGTGTAGACAAATAAAATCACTTGAAAAGTGACCAAGCGGGGTCTCTTGTCGGTAAACGATTCTTTTAGCAGCACCGGAAGGAAGATCCTCGTGCAGTCATGCTTTACTGTATAGTCGAGCTAGCTAGTAGTCGAACTGGCCAAGTAGCTACATGAGAAAACCGTTCAGGAGTAGCTGCTACCAATTAATTAAATAGGTATACTGTAGTTCTACGTTTGAAACTTTTCATATTTATATATATCAGTTGTCGATATCTGAGACGAGCGAAGCAGAACATTTGGTTAATATATATGTATATATATGCACAAGTCCTTAAAATTTTTGATGGGAACAAGTTGAGAGATCCGAGTCCAATATTACTTAACCCTTAAATGCCTGATTTAATCATAGCACACCCGTAGAAATAACACTATTGGTATATGTTGCATATATGGCACGCTATGCATTTAAGGGTTAAGTGCCACGGCACAAACTTCTTGACGAATTGGAGGTATCGAGAAAGTAGGGGATTTACCTCTATTCTGTCGTCGACAAAACTGGCGAGTTGCATGCTGGTGATTTATCGATCGAACGGTGTATAGGTAGCGCACCTGGCGTTCTGGGATACTCTATAGAGCTGCACACCCGCACACAGCCAGACTGAGAGCGAAGCTGTGCAAAAAGTGCCCTTGGGAGGTGATCCTTGGGAGAGACTTACGGAGGCACGTACAGTTATTTCATGTGCTCGTCGGCACCTTAGCGTTCCGTGCGGCGACTGTTCTCTGTGTTTCGTGCATTTGCAACTATACGTGTCGTTAGTTTTCCGTTATTCCTTCGTTCATCGTCTCGATATGTATTATTATCTACTAGTACTGGCACCTCTTCTTGTATATTTCAGTATTCTGTTAGCTCTATTTTCTACCTACTTTTGTGTAATTTGCCGTGTATACATTTGTTGAATTCGTCAGGTGAGCGTTTTATTATAGAGTGAAAACGGTTACCGGGCTACAGCGGACGTCAAAAGTGCCCGATTCAGACACTTGTGGAAAATCTGTTGGATCGAAAAGGGGATAGTCTCAAGCAGTGTAGCAGTCGGAAGGTCTGACTCCAACCATTGCCTACTAAATCCATCCTTTTCCTTACGGCCTTAAGACTCGGACTCCTTACAAGGCTGTCAACAATATGGCAAGCCAATTGTATTCAGACTCCGACTCCTGGAACTATATATAGGTATCCAGAACCACCATACGCCAATAAAACGACAAATTACGAGCGATATGCAACCCTGCTTGCTGCTTCCGGATCCTTACGACATGACTGATGTGAACCATATAATGACAAAAATAAAACATTGCTCGCTAATAGGGATATAAACACGGTGGATTGCCAGTGAATTCTTTTCCAAATGATCTGCTTAAAGTACTTCCTGTTGATGCAAGTGCGGCACCAAAATTATGAGGTTGATCTAGTAAATGGAAGAAGTTGAAAATGGTGGTTTTCTCTCTTCCGAAGTGGTGACTGATTTAACATTGAAAGAAATGTCGAAAATATAAAAAAAAATCATGATTCCTCATTATTGTAAGGTTTTGTTTTAGAGAGCCCTACCATTACCACTAGGCTAATGAAGGAACTTACAGAACTCCTAAATGTAGCCCATTATATCGTGGTACGCCAACTATTAAACATATTTTTTGTCTTATCTCCTTTTTTAATCGAACATTACTTTCGCACCAACCTGATATGACACTTGTGTTCACTATGTCGCCAGAAATGGCAGGAGCGTGTGTTTCTATAACGTCGCTCCTTGCTATTTCTACATCTCCCCGAAAACTGCCCAGCATCGAAAATGAATATTGCAGGTCTGATTCATTTTATAGCGTCGCTTGTTGCGACTCCTTGACAGCGTTACGTCGTCACCAGCTGGTATGAATTAGAAGTGCTTTTTGGACGCTCATCATACCTTCGGTACATCGCTCATTGGACGCTCATCATACTTTCGGTACGTCGCTCATTGGATGCTCATCATACTTTCGGTACATCGCTCATTGGACGCTCATCATACATTCGGTACGTCGTTCATTGGACGCTCATCATACCTTCGGTACATCGCTCATTGGACGCTCATCATACTTTCGGTACGTCGTTCATTGGACGCTCATCATACTTTCGGTACGTCGTTCATTGGACCCCATCCTATGTTATGGGGAGTAGCGCCCCCAGGGGGTTTGAGTAGGTTACCTTAGCCATTAGCTAGGCCTTCGGGACGTCTGTCTTTCGTG
>LQNS02278100.1:24074760-24092821 GCA_001587735.2 Parhyale hawaiensis
CGGTACGTCGCTCATTGGACGCTCATCATACTTTCGGTACATCACTCATTGGACGCTCATCATACTTTCGGTACATCGCTCATTGGACGCTCATCATACTTTCGGTACGTCGCTCATTGGACGCTCATCATACTTTCGGTACATCGCTCATTGCCAAGTTTGATTCACTTTGGAGGCGTAAACTCATACCGTGCTCGATTGCTTCGAAAATTCATTAGATCATTTAATTCTTGACTCGCATTGCACCATTCACTTAGTAATGCGTCACTCAACCTGCATTTTCATGTGAGATGTGTTGCACCATGCATTGTCTCGGAAATGCGTCAGTACGTTTTTTTTTCGTGAGTCCCATATATTGCTCCATTCACTCGGTAATGAGACACCCAACTCACATTTTTATATGAGTCACCTATTGAAAATGCGATGTTTATGAGTCATCTATTGCACTACTGTCTTCAAAATGCGTCAACACCTTCACATTTTCACGAGTGCACATTGCTCCATTACCTCGGAACGCCCAAATTCATTCACAGTTTCATGAGTCACTTCTTCTTCTGTGAAGTATCGTATCCAGGCTACATGGAGCTCTACCTGAATACGATCATGCAGGTTTTTATTCGGTCTATTGACGTGGTGTTGCCTTGCTTCCAAGGCCGACCACTTCTGCCACGAATGCTGCCCAGGCCTCGCACTTGCCTCAAGCCCAAGTTTTGCTTTCTGTGTAGCGTTGCAGTTCTCTCGTAAAAACAATCTTGGTGTTCAAACCACACACATACAGGAAAATCTTTGTTGTTTATGTAATTCGAGCTTCTATCTAATATCGGACTTGCAACGACATTGATGATAATTTTTGCGTTCTTTTTGACCAGCATGTAATCTAAGTTGTCGTCACCTATCGTATAGTGCTTAACCATACCTCCTCTCACCGTGTTCAGACCCTAACACACATAGCTACATCGTTGAACTCTAATGTACCTCGTGTAACCTTTTATCTCCACATCGTTCAGCGGCAAAACCATAGTCAAAGTCGCCGCCCTTGTAAGTCGCGTTAAACACATTTGGTTATGAGAACCTAAGCAGATATTTCTTCATACTAAATATAGTACACAGCTAAAACTTTTATCTCTTCGCTCCAGAAATGAAATAATTATTGATTAACATACTATTCGGTTGATGAACTATAGAGGTTTCCGACTGCACCTATGTACAATGTTAACGAAAACCAATATCTTCGATCCTCACAATCACAACTACATTTGGTTGTAGCTTTGATTACCTCGACCAGAAATTTCTCAGTGTGTAAGTGGTGTGAACTGTACGCTTATTTTCGTGGTCACTTTGCTTTCTTTTTCTTTCTCACGCCGTCAGAACCTTCAAGTCAAAACACTATATAAGGTTTTGATCGTCAAAACTAATCATAATATTTTAGTTATTTTTTTTTTCGATATTTTATTGTTTCTTGTGCTAGCGTTTTAGTTCCGTAAACTAAAACTGCTCTTTGCAAGTTCCTAAATGTTTTTTGTCTTCAAATACAAATGATTATAATGTGCTGTCTCTGTACGAGTAGGTATGTTGACATCCACATCACATACCTGACATTCTTCACAATGCCTCTTTCTGGAATTTTGCTCTAGCAGAGGCAGACCAGCTTCAGGACGAAAGTTCAATAATGCTGTTTACGTACACTGCTTAGCTTAGTTGCCATGCCATTTTCCTTCTCTGGAACTCGGTGATGGAGCAGAACTCGTCGGTAAAATCCCCTCCACTCTCTGTCGGGGACTCCAGCATACGTCACCTGTCGGCCCAGTTCTGGTTTGCTTGGTGTGGCATCTTCTCGCACAGACACTCGCGTTGTTGCAACACTTACTTTTGAAGGTCAAAATTCAGATATATCTGAAAAATTTTACCGAAAGAAAGAGAAAATATCCACACAGTGCACTTTATAATGACAAGAAACCGTTGCCTAAAAAAAAAGCAGTATGAATTTCCCTAAAAATTATTCCATTTCAAGTTATTTGTTCCGACCCCTTAGGTCTGTTTAATGCATGCTTCTGCGCAAATTGATCATTCTAAATTTCAAGTGACGAACGAATTGCAATACAATGTATTTCACAATTTGTATCTATGTGTTGTAAAGTACCCAAGCGCTCGAACGTCTGTTCCGCCAGACGGGCCGCCGCCGAATGGTGGTGCGCGACCCGTCACATGGGACTCCTATCTGCACCCGTGTGGGGGTCACGTATATAAGCGCCGCCTTCACACGGGTGTATCTTCCTTTTGTTTTCTTCAAATTTCAGTTTTCGTCTCGTGACCCTCTGCGGCATAGCTGAGAGAATTCTATCAGCCGTGGGGAGTTGGAGATGCTTTGTGCCTCGTTTTCTGTGAGTAGCGCAGTGACTACTTGAGACCAATAGAATTCGGTCACCTGAGGTTGCATATGATCTGAGACCTTCCGGTAGGAAAACAGAGATAAAAATTATTGAAAATTGGGCGCGAAGCGGCTGTATTACTCGCTAAGCTAGTCAACCCTTGCAAATGCAACTACTGCTAATGATGTTAAGAATTCTCTGTGGTAAAGATGGCTGAAGGAATTTTGTGTTTTAACTGTTAACTGGAGCGTCTTCTTCGTTATATAGACTACCAGTTAGCTATAAGGAAGTGGCTTGGGCAAGTGAACCCACGCGTGCAGTGTCGTAGTGATGTTGTTGCTTCGCAGTGTTTTAGTAAACTTTCTCCTTAAATTATTTTCGTCTGGGAAAATACCTTGAGCTGGAGAATGCGCCGTGTCAACCTAGTGCTGTTGAATTCCTTAGATTCATGGGTTTCTCCACATAGTGAAGGTTTTCAGCTCTTCTAACACACAACCCACAGTCTATTAAACAAGTTCACCGTAGATGCGTCAAGCACCAAAAAGCTTTTCAGTTCTAAGACCGTTTGAGGAATTGGTTTCTGACTTACAGATTAATCGCAAACGTAAAACTATTCAAAATAAGTTAGGGCCCACTTTTACAAACATGCCTGTCATTTCAGCTTCAAAACAGGAATTATCTTGTCGGAACACAGGATTTCGCAGTAGACCCACTGGTGTACAAACTCTCCACAATTGACAAAAAATAAATTCAGTGCAATATCGTAAAGATCTCCGCCAATGTCCAAAATGACCCCAAAATTTAGCAAGAGTCCTAACTTATTACCTCAATTAATGTAACTCTAGTAGTAAGCTGTTTCCTGTGTACCATGTCACTATGTGTACCTAATAAAGCATATTATTATTTTGAACACAATAAAAACAAGCATCGTGATGGGATGCGTTTGCTATTTATATATATATATATATATATATATATTGTTGAAAGTTTGAAAGTTTGCAGGAAAACGTCTAATTTATTCTCGCATCACACACCCGGAGGCCACCGGGACGCCATGAGAGGAGCTGCAGCGGAGCGGGAGCGAACCCGTGTCCTTGGTGATGGCATTTGGCCACAAATATCAAAGGGAGAAGGCAAATATTGGGGCGTGAGCAATGGCGCGGTACCAGAAACACACAGAAATGCCGGGTTAGGCAGTATAAACCGCCTGGCCAACATCCATTGCGTAAGCGCTTGTATCACTAAAATGTTGGGTTTTCTACCATGTCTCTGAGCGCTCTATATGAATGCTGGCTTTAATATCACTACTGTACTGATACAGAAGTGAAAATTGTCGGTTGTGTAGATGCATTTTTTAATTGTTTCGGACGAGTTATTTCTGTTTAAAAAAATTTCTTAAACTTACGGAAAAGATTTGATTAATGACTCAGAATTACTTTCCCATCTTCTATATGACGTGATCACAGAAACAGGTGCGGGTACAGCGGTGCAATTCAGAAGAAATCCGTACGCAAGGTAATAAATAGTCATGGCAGATGAGGCAATGACGTCCTTAACATACTCGACATAGTATAGGCTGCACTAGTAGAGATTAGCGGAGTATAAATCAGAGACCGGGACTTGCACCAGATCCCGATTCAGACTCCCTAATCTTACAACATGATGTGGAATCTCGTCCAGTTTAGCCCGCTTACACAGGGTTGTGACCATACAGAGCGCTTCTCGCCTACATGAGACTTATCTGGGCTCAGAGTTAAACTTTTCATTGATTACGATTTGGAAACTTAAGTCCGCCCATCAGGTTTTGTAAGGTGATCAATTGTCTCCATGTAACCATAACAACTTTCTTGTCTGAAATTCGCTAGCGATCTGAGCACTTAAGCATATCGCGGTAAAAATAAACATTGCATGCTACATGCGATACCGAGCGGCGACTTATAAACAGTTGAGGTCGGTTCACAGATGTTTGATATGCGTAGGTTAGAAAACCTGAAAAAAACTTGAGCAACTTGTACGAGAGGCAAGAAATAATATGGGGCATGAAATGTATTCCAATCAGGAGAGCTTGTCTTTGTTTTCTTGGCATTCACAATTATTCATTAATTATATGGGAACTGTTGTTTATAATTATTGAATAATTGCGAAATATTACGTAGGATCGTAACCTTGATTACGACAGACATTGGTATCGTCAGAAACCTTATTTTTATCACAAAATGATACTGCATAACCATCAATCAGAATAGTTTAGTTCTATTATTATCATCATCATCGAGACTCGCTTGAAGTTGCCTATATTACCGGGACTCGATGAATTGGGACCATGTCTAATTGAGACTCTGCTAAACTCGTGCCAAGGAAATGAAACTTTCAGTATAAAGTATTTCATGGACGTATATTCGTGTTTTATTTATGGAAGGTACTCTTTTGCACGTGCTTCGATCAGCCCTCAAAGATAAGTCGTGGTCTCTATCAGATATCTCATTAACAGCGTTCCTGAAACAATGTTTTAGGTAAGATTTACCGTCTTTAGAAATTTATTTCTCTAAAGGGATTTATTAATATCCTCATCATGGGGCACAGAAAGGGCCATAGGGTTAGGTTAGCAAGGTTCGCCCATCCTATGTTTTTTTTGAAGCAGCGATCTCATTGGGGGGGGGGGGGAACTCTTTAGATTACATTAGCGTTACCTAGGCCTTCGGGACGTCTTTCCTTCGTGCCTACTTTGCTTCCTTCCCGATTTTCATACTCTTACTTGCTCATGCTTTATTCTCTTCTTCCACTTCTTTCCCGAATTGCTGTTAGTATTCGCATTGACTCTTGCATGGGTTCCACGTTTCTCTTGACATCCTTTACAGTATGTCTCTTCTTTCTTCTTCTCTTTGGATGACAGTGTACTCTGTGGGTTGGGAGGCCCAAACTAGGACTATAATAATAACAATACTAAGGCTTCCTTCCGCTTTCATACCGTACACCTATGTAGTGATGTTACTTTCCGCTGTTGTTCGGCGTCTGATCCCTTATTACTGTTTCCGTGCGCGCTAATCCTGTGTGGGAGCACCCTCGTGCATGTGTTCCACGTTTCGACATACCATATATCCCTTCTTTCATCACCTGTAAAATCGCCGTTGTAGGGGAGACATGGGCTTAAACTCAATACTCATTATGATAACCAGAGTGCCCACATCGTTATCAGAAATTACTTAGTTCTGACTTAGCTATTCATTGCGATAAGTATAAATGGTTGTTAAGTTAACTAGAGTATATGTTTTGGGTAATTATTGAGGTTCATTACGGGTAGTTCAGTAAAAAATATTAAGTGATTAGTACTTCTGTGCTAAAATGTCACACAGGCGGCTACGTTCATGCCACCTTATATTCCAGGACTGCTGCAGGCTACGTTCATGCCACCTTATATTCCAGGACTGCAGCAGTGCCAGTCCCTGGCCTTGATGCTATCGTGCCTCTTACGCGATCCGATGCCGTGTTCTTGGTGCGGCAGGTTTGGAACCGTCACCTCAGAAGCCGTAAAATTGTCTACCCTGCACTGCCATGCGTGTGGGTCTTTGTTCTGAGCTCCTTTACATTGGTGTCTTACCATAAGGAGAGCGTTACAGCTATAGGACTTTTGACCCAGAGCTGTTGAGGTTTTTTTTTCCTACCAACAGTCGATTTTATGCTGCCGCCTGAGTGTACGTACATGCTAAGGTTGCTTTCGATTACCCTTTTGCGCCTGAATTAACTCTTTAACCCTTTCCTTCCCGACGGGAACTCCAGTTCCCGCATCAAAGTTTTCATCATTGAAAGCAGCGCGTTGTTTCTCGCTCTGGAAACTTGGACAATCTATTTTACAACCCGTCTGAAGTCAGTGCTTGTATTTTATATACGACTGAATTAAACAGGAGGTGGAGCTTAACTGACTACAATGGGAGTGTCCATTATGAGCTTCTTCTAGAACCTCATAGAAAGAGCAGAGGTTTTGGACCTGAAAGCGTTAACGCATAAAGTTAACCTTTGCCTCTCGTTAAATCAGTTCCATTAGCACATTCCCTCGTGATTTAATCCGGCTTTGGCGCAGGCATAGCCCCATTTGAATCGTTGCCAATAGGCAACGCAGAGAGAAAAGGTTAATACCACCGCATGCGGTAATGAGTTAGCCATTACACACCATAAGATTAGATAACCATATCTAGACATTTAAGACATATACTAAACTTTACCGTACTTACCTACTAAACCTGGGATTCCCAACCGGGGTTGCTCGCACCCCTTAGGGGGTGTGAAACTTCGATAAAATGAAGTTGGATACATAAATTTGTACTCAAAGTTTTTGTAAATTTCATTCTTTATAAGTCATCAGATGAATTATTATTTCTTCAGGGGACGCAAGAACATATTAAAAGTTATCTAGGTGTGCCAGACTGAGGTCATGTTGGGAACCGCTAATTGAGTGGGAGATGGCGCATTGAGTACGAGGGAGAAAAACGCTTCTAAAGGAAATTAGAGATGGGATGGACAAGTGAAACGTGTGCATGCGCCGAGATTGTGCAAAAAGGAAAAAATAACACCTAAACGAAATGAATCGAGCCCTAATTGTGCAAATGGCAGCCGTTACAAAAAAATTATGGGAGGAGATACAGCATTAAGCAAGACTTGAAGTAGCGCTTCTTAATTAAATTTAAGATGAGGTAGACAAATGAAACCTGTACATGAACCGAGATTATGCAAAAATGAAGAAATTGACGTTTCGACGAAAGCAATCGAGCCATAATTGTGCGATTGGCAGCCGTTACAAGCAATTTATAGGGCAGGGGTGCCATCGGTAACTCGCATTTCCTGGGGATACGAGATGATCTTCCACTGGGTGCGAAATCTTGGATAAAATAAGGTTGGAAATTTAAATTTGTTCATAAATTTCATTCTCTATGATTAGATGAGTTATTATTTTTGTAGGGGGTGCGACTGTGCGAGTAGATCGTGAAAGTTTTCTAGGGGTGCCAGGCTTAGAAAAGGTGGGTAACCGTTGCACTGTTTTAACTAGTAACTGCGCTGACGTAGTAAAACCTTCTTACTACTTATACCTAGTAGCGAAAGAAGCTGTTGCTGTAAAATAAACAGGTGTTTGCTACCAATTCATGAAGTTTAGATATTTAAAGCGGAATGAAAATTGTTTTTCGAATTGCACTGCTTCTTAATAGACATTTATTTATTAGCTCCAGTTTCCGACAATGTTTTCAAATAATGTCTAAAAAACATGTCATACAATTGTATCAACTCTCATTATTGATTTGCCCAAAAAGTTATGTTTAACTTTCTGGCAGCCTTGTATATTAAAAAAATTGTTTGTATAATATCAAGTACGACTTATATGTACAAAATGTCAGCAATAAATTATATTTTCCACTGTGAAATTACGAGTGTTGATTGAACTTCTTTGTTTTTCAGATATTTTTCATAGGTCTTTTACAGATGAAGTAGAATATTATAGACAGCAGTTCGATTGCATTGTAAAAGATGTTTTTAACGAAGCACTTTTTGAAGCAGGGTCTGCAGGTAAGATTTGTGTGTAGACTTTTCATTGAAATCTCTATTACTTATTGCTTATTTGTGGTCCTTATAGTCACAGTGTACCAAGCGCCATAGTTAATATAACTCAGTTATTTTATTGCTCTCATCATTGGAATGAGGACATGACGTGGTAGCTTAAGTGTTACATAGTAGGAAAATGAATGAATAGCTAAGTACCTTTTTTACTAGTTCCTGATATAACGGGGTTCCAAGTGACCAATCTGTGGTTTTTTTTTTTCGGAAATTTTCAAAAAGTGGTGCCAGGTACTACCTTATGACTCTCGAGACCTCATTTATTTACTAAATGTTTGCTATTTTTTAAAATTACTTATTTTTTTAATACATCACCATTTATGTTTCACTATTCCTTGTTCATGGAGCCATATGGTTCGCCCATTCCACAAGTACCTAAATTAAGGGGGTAACGCCCCTGGGGATTTTATACGTTACCTTAGCTTGACCTTCGGAAATTTTGTCGTTGCGTGTCCACCACACAATGTGCTTTTTTCTTTTCTTTATACTTCTATTAATGTACAGTCCATGTTGAGGTGTCCATCACTGTCTTTCTTAACTTACTTGTTCTCTTATGCTGCGTTTTCTGTCTCCTCGACCGCTTATTTCCCTTCCTTGTCCTATTTTGAAGCGGTGTTGCTGAAGTTTGCGAGACTTGCACTAACCTATATAACCTTTCGAGGCAAATGGTGATAAGGTCATTTTGTGGGCAGAATTTTTTTTTGGCCGCACACATTCATTTTTTAACTTAGAAAAGAAATAGAAACACTGAAATGACCGCAAATAAATTCCCTAAGAGTTTATGCACTCATTTATTCTCCTTAGTGATTCTAACTCTCCTGAGGCCGAAATCATTTTTTACCCCCAAAACGACCTTATCGACATTTACCCCGAAAGGTTATTCTCCTTCTGCTCCGAAATAGTTGTGCCTAAACGTTATTCATGTTGTTCCGCTATGATTGTTCCATTAGATAATAAACAACACCAAAAACAACAAATTGGAAACATCCATCGGTACTAATGAGAGGATGAACTTGTTAAACGTTTTGACTAGGTATTTTCTACGAATTTTTTTTTATGAATCCCGATACAGTTTTCCCTGCATATGTATTTCTTGGCTGTAGAACAAAACCGCAACAGGGGGAGTAACATTGTCTCCTCTGCCAAGGGGGGTTGCGTCTGTCGGTTGCAACATAACAAATAATAATAATAATAAATAAAATAAAAATTATTTACGGATCTGTATCAGATTTCAGGAGCTGTTGGGAATGTTACTCTAAACAATTTTGAAATTTTGGTGCTGATCCGCCTGTACCTACTGTACGTCTGACACGTCGTCTGTCTACCACTGTATCCTATCTTTAGGTATTGCCTTGCATGGTGAAGGTCTGCACTTTCGGAGTACAACTCTAGTTTAAACTTACTGCCCTGCTGTAAAAACAACAAGATGTTACAGGTGTTACTCTAATTGGAAGGATCTCACAGGGTCCTTGGTAGTAGAACCGACGCTAAACGGGTCAGGATCGTCGGCCGTACAACCTCTAAGAAACGGCTGCAGGGCCGAGAAAGTTAGAAATAAGAAATCGTTGCTCAAGGGTTGCGTGCCCAGTTCGGACGAACGTAATTGTCTTCCTTTCTTTGGGCCACAGAATATTCCGTTTTTCTGGGATGTGTCAGCTAGGAATGCAGGAACGAACTGTACCGAGGTATTTATTGTCTGGCCTTGCTGTTCCCGTACCTGGGCGACTCCTCTGGATTGACAGGTTATCGACGTATTTTCCGTCTTCCTTTCTTTTGGATTGCTACTAGTTCTGCCATTGGAAAGTTTACACAAGAATTATGACCGTGTCTAGTGGACTCCGTCGTTAAAAATGATGGCGACATGTAATCAGTTTCGGAAATTATGGTAATTCTTTTTGGAAATTACGGCAGTTTTGTCAATTTTGCTCATTACAAAACGTTAATGATAAATATGAATTTATTCATAAATTTCAAAATTAATAGCTACAAATGGTGAATTAGGATAGAGTAATGATAGTAAGAGCAGTAATGACTGTATGGTGATGTGTCGGCCTGCCGTGCAGGTGGGACCCTGGAAAGTGACCCGTAAGGTGCTGCTCTTCATCATCGCCTTCTGCATTGTTGTGCTCGCCTTCGGTGTGCTCACGCTCGAGACGCATGCTTTCGATGGCGACTGGGACGATGATGATGATAACAGCAACGAGAAGTACGATGACGACGACGATGATGACGATTGGAACGTCAGTAATGGCGATATCTTCATGATGTTCCTCATGGTATTAGCAGGTAAGTGTGTGTGTGTAAATTTTTTAGATCTTCAATTTCTAAATATATCATTTGGTTCGCATCTTTTAATGATTTCGCTTATAAGATTTAGCTGCAATTTCTAACACTTAAGTCTATCGTCTCGATTGTAAATAATCAGTTCAGTTAAATTTTTTTAGTAGTTTGTTGCTGTTTTATCAAAATTTCCAAGCAAATAATTATTTTCCAGATATTTCCAAGTATGTACTAAAGGATTGTCTTGTGTTGCGATATTTCGTACACCATTTTTGTTAATTATTCTCCCATTCCAATCCCCATGTAGTAAAGGTTGCATTTTCCACCAGGTTCGTCGGGTAAGCTGCACTTTTAATTCCTGCGGAATGATGACTTGTATATCAACTACCGATTCTTCCGCAGGCTTTGGCATCCTGATCGCGTCGCTGGCCTGCTGCTTCGCCCAGGTGAACCCGCCAAGTCACCTCGACCATCGGGGCAGTGCGGCTGGTGGTCAGGTCTTCACCATCCAGCTCACCAAACCTTCCATTGGCCCTCAGCATCCTGAGGCCCTCAGCCATTATCAGCACTACCACCAGCAGCAACAGCAGCAGCTTGAGCAGCAATTCCGGCTGCAGCAGCAACAGCAACAACAGCAACAACAGCAGCAACAGCAGCTGCAACAGCAACAACAGCAGCAGTTGCAACAGCAACGACAACAGCTGCAACAGCAGCAGCAGCCGCAACAACAGCAAGTGCAGCGGAACAGCTCTACTCCAGCCAACGCCCCCAGCAGGAGGTCGTCCAACCCTAACGCCCCCAGCAGCCGACATCATCACCATCACAGGCACGGAGGTAGCGGTCGGGAGGACGGTCGGGTTCCTGCTGCATCCGCCCCCCAGCCGGGGGCTCGCCATGTTAGGTCCCCACCGCCACCCTACACCCCCACAGCAACAGAGTCTGCACCCCCTGTTACAGATCTGCCCCCTGAGAACCCCCCGCCTTACTCTCCCTAATTGTTCTACCTTCCTAATTATTTCAGCAGTTGCGAAAATAAGTTTAGATTTATGGCATGTTTCCATAACCAATTTTTTGGTCCATGGCATGGCTCCTAATTAGAGTTAGGCGATGGCGTGGCTTCTAATCAGGAGTTGGGCGATGGCATGATTACTAGCCAGTTTTTGAGCCTGTGATATGGCTCCAAAATCAGCTTTTGGGTCTTATGGCATGGCTCGAAGATGCATTTTTGGTAGGGCATGGCTCCGATAGCTGATTTTGGAGTTCTCCAAGGCTTTTATTTTCTAATTAAACCAATTGTACGAAAAATATAAATTTTTATAACTATATATTGTGTTAGATTAAGAAGAGCTTACGGACCTTTAACTTTCTTTTGCCCATCGCGAGGCGGTACTATGTTTATTCTCCAGAGCGTCATACTATAGTCTTAGTCATAATATCCTCTCTATTTTTTAAAAAAGGTGCTGATACTGTATATAAAAGGCACAAAGAAGGTTTTGCGGTAATGAATTGGTTCCCAGAGATGCCAAGGGTATGCAGCCAACCATCCCTCGCGTGAGACGCCTCCGCTGAAACTTTTTTCAAAATTCTTTTCCAGACGTAGGAACGTAGTATGTACTTGATGAACGATCAGCAGGTTCACCAGAAGAGATGAACTAAGCCTAATATTATAATTTGGAACCCTTATATAAAGGGGTTCACACGATAGCCAATTGAACGAATTTCCTCATCACGTTCTTCTCTCTGTTTATGAAGCACATCAGCGCAAAGCTCCTCAGTTTTCGTTCACTTCAGATAAACACTTTAGTGTCTGATTTTGATGGGCACTCGGTTGTGTTAACGGGCGGGTGTAACGAAACTTCGTGTGTTTAGCTGAGGAAATTCGTTCACTTGACCAGTCTAAGCCTTCTCTATCATTTTGTGTGTGTATATATATATATAAGTGTATATACCTACCTCCTGTATTGCATTTTCTCTTTAGAGGTTTGAATAATAAAGTTAAGACGTAGGGGAAGGTAAACGTACAGCATTTAAAAGTGTCCACGGAATCTCTGCTACCTGCGGAATAGCCTCGCTCTCTTGCTAAGGCCGAGGCCAGATCTGTGACGCAATATATTTCTTGCATAAAAAAAAGCGTAACATCGGGTACAACAATCTACTGTCCCCACAGACGCAACCCAGCTCGTGCGACACGTTATCGCTCAGTGGCGCCATGTCTCCCTCAAATATCGCATTGCATCACTTGTTGTGTCAGTGGGGCCCGGGCCGTTTGGTCCCCGTCTGTTCCGCTTGTCTTTTTGCTTTATAAATTCATCTGGGAGTTGCACCAATTAGTGAATATGTCACTCCGTGTAGTTTTTTGCGCCGCAGTTATTACACATTTTTGCCATCGGGACGGGCCCTTTCCCTATTGGAATGTATATGGGCATCATTCACATAGGGGCTATCCAAGTGCCTTCTCTGCTGCAAGGGATACTGCAGCTGGCCGCACTTGCTTGTTGCTGAGGTTAGTTTGTTATGTTGGGTTGGTTCTCTGTATTTCCACGAGGGAATATTTATTTTATGTTCTGCGAGGCAGGCCGCTGGATGGTGTTTATAAGGGACTCATTCCATGGGTTTCCAGTGCCGGTCTCCTTCCTGCTCCCGTGTGGGAGAGGAGTGTGGCAAGGACCCTCTCAACTGATGTTTTTTTTCTGGCTTCCTCTCTTCTCCTTTTCGTCTCTTAATGATGTTTTACGCCTTTATTTCCCGCCAGTAGTAGTGCACTGGGGCCTAGCGAGACTTTCCGCGAGGAATGCAGAGTCTCGCTCCTTTGATCCTGTCTTATAGCGTGGGTACCGTTGTCAGACCAGGAATGTATATCTTTTTGAGTTCTAATTGTTTACTGCTAATTAAGAACATTTTGCTATGGCGTGCTGGGCGACTTGTTAAAGATTTCGTAGAACTTCATTAATTATTGCCTGTTGTTTGTACTACAACAGTTCCTTTGTAAGCCAACGCGTCCTCGATTTGATTTCTAATTAAGGAGTTTATGTGCCTCGCAACGCGGGAATCGTCAACACTGAGAAGCGAATTCACTCTTTATATCAGGATAGCTGAGTCGGACACCACTCATTTCAGGAGTCGTAGTCGCAATAAAAATGGCAAATTGGCACTACTGAAGTCGGTATGAAAAGCATTTTGTGCATATCAAATACATGTATCTTCTTATTGAAACTTTCTTGCTTAAGTGCTATAAGACGGCGTTTCTTAGCCTGCGGTCCTGGCAACCCCCCCCCCCCCCAGGTTACCTGTAGCAGATCTGATTCATTAAAAATTTTGTCCTGCGAATGGCGTATAAAAAAAAAGTAGGCTCAAAGCAAAACAAAGATGATAAAGTCGTTGAACTGCACGAATAATCAGCAACAATGTCATGCTCGTATTAACCCTGTAACTCCTCGCCAGAGTAAATTTGGCTATTAATTTGCAGTCCACATGACATCTTCTCACCGTGTGAGTGCCTAACAATTTTCTTCGATCTATTCATTTCCGAGGCATCTACAATAACGAAAGCGTAAAAAAAGAGGAACATAAGAGATGGAGAACTGGGTGGTGCTAGACGACTTTGTTGGCCTGCAGGGCAGACACCAGCAGTGAAAATGGTCAAGAACCAGTTTAGTGAGCGAGGTATTTTACATGTTAAACAAGGTATTCTTTAGCCATCCATGTATATATTCTTTGTAACTAGTAGTAGACTCGACGCGGCAGCCTTGCAAAGTGCTAATTACGTAATGGAGTCTGACAGAGAGGAGGTCCAAGAGTTAGTTTGAATTCGTCCAAACTGTGTGACTTCTGGCCGGTTCTGCTTCCGGTCGCAACTCTGTTCAGGTTTACTGTTGATTGTTCACAAGCTTGAATTCTATTTTCTGATAGTGTTTACCTGTCATCTATTTTTGTGCATGTTTCTCTGAACTGAATATGTATATATTGCGCTTTACATGTGTCGTAGTTGTTTCCTCGTTATAGGATGATGTGATCTAGCTAGTGATGCGGTATTCTATGAGAATTGCTCTCTCACAATCGGCACGCTTTAGCGTGCACCGACGGAAACTGCCTACCTCGGTGTGTTCGTGCAACACGAAAGCTTCAGTTTTTGTGCCACACAGCTATACCTATTTAGGTATTTTCCATAGGTAGCTACATGGGGAAACTGGTTTTGAGACATTTCTCTCCGTGTAGGAAACTTGTTTCCTGCCACATAGTTTTTCGGGTATCAATAGTAGAGCGATCGCTTTTTTCCATTTGATGCAGTTGTTGTAGTTCATAGGTTCGGTCTCGGCATTATGGGGAACTTGACTGTGTGGATAGGTACGGTATATATCTTGTTTCTTCGTGAGGGTTGCAGAACTAATATGAGGCGTCCAGAGTCAGAGGGGCGAACCGACCACTTTTGTCGGTTTGGAGTTAGCTACGGATCACGAAGGGGCTAACCCTCCTCTCTATGTGTATACAAGTTACAACACAAAAAGCTATCTTATAGAGGAGAAATGGAAGGTTTAGTTTGGGTTACTTTTTTGCGTCTGGCCGGCCGATCAACTCCGATTTCGTAGAAACAGAGAGACGAACCTCCTCCTGCCCGTCCAGCCAATCAGCGCGCGGCATTGTATTTACCTCCTCGCTCGACCAATAAGGCGTTTACATACAAAAATACGATAGAATTAAAGTTGCAAAATTTTGACCGCGTTTTTCTCCAACTTTTTGTTTTGGTCGGTTCGCCCCTCTGACTCTGGACGGCTCATATAAAGGTATGTAAACCAAACAGGCGACCAGCAATTGTAAGATCCATATATTAGTATAGTTAAGAACTGTGCAGCATTCCGGCCAATCTCTTCTGCATAGAAACCAACGAGCATCGAGAGTAGTAACTTGGTAGTCATCTTATCGAAAGAGAATGTACAGTTAGTATTAATAACTCTGTGGAATTTATTGCTACGCTCTTTGCTACTTTGTACATAAACTTTTCAGTAACGCCAATCGTGTCTTATATTTATATAATTCCTTCAATGATCGGCAGGGGATAGTGAAAATCCAAATGTACTCAAATCATTCATATATCACCATACAAATATCACTAATAGTAATCACATGGAGTATAACATAAGGAATGATATATCGTTTTCTACGACATGGTTAGGTACAGTTGGCTCACTACGGGAGAACTACGGCACAATTTCATAAGGTAATTATAAACCTAACGGAGCTTTTGCTGGCAGGTAGCTAGTATTCAGATTTGACTTGTTAAAAGTCAACAAGATTGACTCGTAAACACTTCACGAAGGTAATCTCGAATGATGAAGACTGGCATATTGACACTGAATTTAGTGTCTTAATTGCAAATAATATTAGACATGGCCTAGGCAACGCAGAACCACCAACTATTTGCATTGGTATACTCGTGGTAGACTAGAGCCGCTGCCACTTCAAACAACAGCAACCATCATCACCAGGAGATGCTACCAACCAACAGCACCAGCAACCATCAACAGAAGCAACTACCATCATCAGGAGCGACCAGTATTAACAGGTGCTGTCCTACACAGCAGCAACCATCCACAACAGAAACCAATATATACAGAAGTAAACAAGATAAAAGAATGGGGGTCGGCTACAGCAGCACCAGCACAATGGGTTGATTGGCTTGCCCAGTGAAGTAGAGGTGTTTCGTCCAAACAAACGCCCCCTAGATTTGAATAAACTCGACCAATCTCAATTTTATGCAGTAACCATCACGCTTTCATGGCAAAGCGTCCACGGCCAAGAGAGTAACGTAAAGTATAACACAGAAGAATATCAGAGCATCGTTAGCACGTTAGACGTAAACTGTAGCAGGAATGGACGAGAAGCAACCAATTCGGAGATCCCCATATGTGAGGAGGTTCCCTTTCTTTTCCCACTCGTGGTCCTTATTCGGGAGCCATAACCCCGAGCAATATCCTATTGTCAGGAACTAGGCATTATAAGAGTATTTTCTCTGAAGAAAACGGAACAACGCTGCTAACTACTGTTGAATCGCTAAATAGTAACTGCGGTAGGGCAATAAATACATTAATGTATACGGAAGCCACTTCCAGAAATGCCCCGGGACCACCTATCAAAACTACACGACACACTGCTTGGGGATTCCTGTACTAGATCTCAGCCAGTTGAGTACGCAACCATTGTTGATAAGGCGGCGTCATAACCACTGCAGCTCCACAACTTCGGCAGGAGCAGCGCCGAGTCGACTTCAGGGCCACAGTATACGGTCGCATGCACTACCTGATCAGATGAGCAGCTGGTACGTTTTCCCGATACATGGGAAAAGTCGGTTGAGCGTGCGATTCAATAGCGTGGGCCCGGCATTAGAAAATCGCACAGGACGCACTGCTCGAGTTTCGGAAGGACCGTTCAGTATTATCGCCCCGAGCAGCTACGGAACTAGTGAGTGGACTCCAGAGCTAGGAACCATGCGATACATCTGTGCTAAAGTGCAGGACTGAGCGAGGCCCTGGTTTCCTGCAGGACAGTTGCTGAAGGATAGGGAGCTTCAACAGGCCGAAAGTATTAGCCATGACTTACCCCTACGTTTCAGAAAAAAAAAATCATGATGGAACTTGCAGCCCTTCAGGCCAGTTAAGAAAGATACTTCGATAACTGAAGTGCTGAAGATCATTGAACCTGTAATAATTACGTCAGGACCAGTGGCCATAACAGCACGGCGAGGGATGCTGAAAATGCATGGCAGTGAAGCTGTCGCCCCGTCCTGCTGAGATATAAAGAGTTAAAAAAAACGACTAAGAAAATACAACGCAGAGTTACAAAGCAAAGACTAGTAAATGAATGGCATCCAGTGCAGTAGTTCAATATGCAACTTATTATAAAGCTAGACAAAGAATCATAATCTCACGTATTGGTTCATCAAATGTGTACTATTAGCTATTTTAGACGCCATCTTTTGATGAAAAATGTTTCATGTTACGTTCAAAATATAAATCGCTACGCGGTAAGCTACCCAAGAATATTCGCTACACATGCTAAAAAATCTTGTAATTAAAGTCTTCGTAAAAAAGAGTACGCATATTATTTTTATTAGTAAAGTAAAGCTCGACAAAGAGCAAAACACATCAATACACTAGGGTAAAAATTTAATACAAAGCCTAAGAAAAAAAAACTTGATCACAGGGCTTGCTGCCAGATGCAGTAAACCCCGAAAGCATGCCAGATGCAACGAACCCCGAGGCAATAAAAAATAATTTTTGTATAAATTTTACAGTTGAAATATATGCACCATCATCAATATGTATATATATATATATATTTTGAATTGAGCTGACAATAGAACTATCGGTATTATTATATTACCAGAGTAACTAATTTTAGCAACGGATACACAACGCGCAGTCTACTGCAGACAGACGGAAACATGTGGAAATGTATATACTGTATACACATACCGGATGAGAATATGATTGATACTTTAATTTTGTTTTGGAAAAAAAGTAAAGGTACTCTGCTATGTTTCCACCCACACCACAAAAATGAAATCCATAAATATATATCTATAATTTGTACACGCAGAATATAAAATAAATGCTATCTTATTTATATTAAATAAGGAAGTATTCTGGAAAAATTATAGCACAGAAGAAGGTCGCGTACAAAAAATAGCTGGCCGAAAAGAGAGTACATATTCATAGCTGCGATATCTATCAATGACGCTAAATTGTCTACTAGACATTTAGAATTATTGCCAATGTGTTTATGACCTGATAATTTTACGAAATAGTTTAATTATG
>LQNS02278100.1:24097752-24119644 GCA_001587735.2 Parhyale hawaiensis
TAATCACGACCGGGTGTACGGCACATCTTCTTTTAATTAATGTAGCAGCGCCGGTCCGTTGATAGAAGCACGACACGTGCATCAAATTAAGAAATACCATCAGATCTATATAGAAGCGCCAGCGCATAATAGTGACGTCATGCATCAGATATGACAGCGCTCACAACAGTAAAACAACTACTTAAACTAAAGATACAGCTAGTACAGATCTACCCAGTATCACTCTCAAAACTGACTCAGGTATATCGAAGTATTAAGTACAGGGGCTACTATTATTATTAACGATGTACTAAAAAGTACAATCTCCAATGCAATTTCACGTTAACAAAGCCCCTCGTAAAAAATCACAGAAGAAGCAAAAGTTAAGTCTTTACGGTATCACCTACCGAGAGAGCTCTAGCTAGACAGGAAAACATTGGCATTATTATATTATGTTATAAAAGAGGAACTCAAAAACTACACACACTCAAATGATAAACTACAATTATCATACATAAAAAAGATAAGTAGATTATATTACAAAATTCTCACTAGAGCGACCGAGTTACTGGCACCGACTTGTACACTGGAAGAGCGAAGACAGAAAATCAGCTAACGTTGCTTGAAAACTAAGGGAGTTAGCTGACTCTGCCGTCTAGCTCTCCATTTCACCCTACAATACGCATCACATTATTTGGAGCAATCAACCCCTGCAGCGGACGCTGTCGACAGAAACAGAAACAAGCTGTCGAAAGAAGTAGAGATACACAAGCAGCCAAATAAATTACGATATAGGCATTCAGACGAGGTTAGCGTCGAATATTTAAATCATAAAAATTTATTTATTGCTATTATTTTATTAAAACTGCACGTCCGTGCGTTAAGGTACGGGCGGCGAAAACCCAAATCGACCGCGAACCTCCGCAAGTCAATAGGTACGTAGCTTTTTTTCGTATGAATACGATAGGTTGAAGAAGGGTAGTAGTAAAAATAAACAAAGATATAAATAGAGTTGAGCAACCTCAGAACACCCCAAAGGTGCTTAAATGAACCGCCAACAGATCACGGCTGACTTGAAAGCCTGCAGATCTACACGGAAGACAATCATTGTTGGAAAAAATAAATGCAATTAACCTCTAAAAAAAAAAGATTTAAAACCGGGGTAACTATTCATTAATTCATTTACTGAAATAAAACCAAATTACTACAGAAAATGGCATTAATTTAAGCCACCAGACGTACACTAGCACACAACGTCTCTTGTTAATACGCCAACCCATTATTAGGTATTATAAGAAGATTTAAGCCTCCCTAAATAAGTACTAAGCTCTTCTAAGAGGGGAAAAGGAAGGGACATATAGTATGTCGACAGAAAAACGGGGAACCCATGCACGAAGGTGTTCCCACACAGGATCAACGCNCAGCAAGTCGGGAAAGAAGAGGAAGAACAGACAACAGTAAGATCAGTAGGAGTATGAAAGTGGAAGGAAGCAAAGTGGGCACGAAAGACAGACGTCCCGAAGGCATAGCTAATGGCTAACGTAACCTACTCAAACCCCCTGGGGGCGCTACTCCCCATACGCCAACCCATTACCGGGCAAGTAATAACATTTGGTCCCTTCCAAAACTTTATTACTACAAAACCGTTTCACAACCGCTTGGCATCTTTGAGGGATTAGTGCTGTAAATGTCATTTATGCCCTCCACGGTGCGGTTTATCGTAAATGATGCGCACCTAGCAGTGTTATTTCTGTATGGGAATGGCAAGATATGGCCATGCAGAGAAGAGTTCAATCGTTAATATTTTCAATCACGTATCAATTTGCCCCTCTCGTAGGAACAACACTGTACGAAGTGTGACATATACGCAGCGGCATTAAAGGAAGGGTTAACGGGCGCATGAAAAACGCTCTTGTAGAACTAACGTTATGTTATGGAAAGAACCATATAGAATCAGGTGCCCGGTAAAGGGTTAAAGCCGAAACTTAATATGCGAAGCACGATCACTACATCACGGAGGACAGATAAAAATATCAGGCTCTCTGTAGGCTGCAAAGTCTTCCTTCAAAGGCACGGTTAATTTGTTAAAAAATACACAAAACATGATGATTATTAGCGTAGCCTGAATGCCTCAATATAGTTCTATGCCGCATGAGATTTTCTTTGTACAAAATTCTCGGATTGCAACAATGCGTTTCATATCGTCGACAGCGTCGCCGCTCCAGTAAGATGATTTTCGTGCCGATATCAAACGCGGAAAAAACTTCTTGCTCACGCTAACGCAGTCAGTCACCAACGCTTGAGTAGTCGTTAACGCAATCAACAACGCCAACGCCGACACAAAAGTTAGCGATAGCGAATTACAACAACAACAAGTCGACACTTTCCTAAATTAACAAGCATCAGTACAAAAGAATAGTGCCCACTGTTAAGAAGACTAATTACAACAAATGGTATTTACTAGAAGAGGCTAATAAAAAAACACTCGCTCACATACTGATAAAAAAACAGCTCTGTACACTGTCTGCTTACCTACGTAGCTGCCCATTATAGAGCAAGAAAAAAAATAGTACAAAGTACAATTCAAGTGTAACAATTGAGGCAAAACAACTTTTCTACAAAACATTGCTACTAAAACCTTTCAATACCAGACTATGGTTACCTCGTCAAAGAGGTTATTATTATATTGAAGGTTTTCCCGCCGTATCAGATACAAAGGCCTGGACCCTACACCCCAACAAGGAAACCTTCATGCGCTGGCTCGTGCTGCAGTAAATCACACACAACGGCTGCAGTCAAGCAAACATTGTTCGAGCTGCAGCGACATATGAGCGCAAGACTCGATCGACAACTGCTCCTTCAACTCTAATGCCAGTGTTCTCTAGTGACTATGAATGTTAGAAATGCTGATGCAACAAACCCAAGTATCAAAATGTTTCTCTCCTGGCTTGGAATGGAACGTATGACCTCCTAATAATGAACAAGTCAGCAATTTTAATCACTGAGCCACAAAGAACCTCGTAGCAAAGCAACACAGCCTGGTACAGAAAGGGTTAACATTTTCCGCGCAGACGGCAGTCGGAACCACTTTCGAATACGAAAGGCAGTGTAGTGTTTCTATTTCAGAAAATTTGGACAGCTTTTTCACTTACCAGTCCAATAGTTTTGCCTGTTCTTGATCACTTTTCTAAGATGGACTAAATACAAGTTATGATGATATGTAGCCAATATGTTGTATGAAGACCAGGGCTGCGGGAACAAACGTACTATCAAATACGACTCCGACTTATTCCTGCCAAGTTTGTCCGACTCCGAAACCCTGATGAGGCCAGAAGAGCAGTTTTTCGTAAAAGGTAAAGTTTTCAAATGACAGAATGAAAACAATGTCTCTGGAACCGCAGTTATTGCCTCAAGAATTACTAATGAATTGTGCAAGCAATGCGACTTAATCTAATTAACACAAGTGCAGTTCGTTGCAGCGCGCACAATAGAGCCGAAGCATTAGTAACATCTCATGTCTCAATACACTGACTATTTTAACATGTGAAAGTGGAATGAGTGAAGCGAGAAGTCTTAGAGAAAACACAGGATATACATTCATACGATTTGTCGCTTACAAAGCTATGACCATGATACAATGACCATGAGCATATGACCAGCATAGACTTCGCTCTTCGTGAAAAAGGGACCAGCATAAAAAGCTTCTTATAAAGAAGAGACCAATGCAAACAATTATTTTTTTTATGAAAATGCGACCACTAAACTGCTTGATTCATTTGATTACAAGGCAAACTTACAAAATGCTTTACACAAAGAAACGACAAGCACACAATGTGTTTCTGGCGCAGATGAGACAACACATAATTCGTATTTCACGAAGCAGAAACTACCAAGAATCACTTTTCTTCTTCTCATTATGTCCGACCGGTACACAATGTATTAGATGCGTACAACAGTTTACTGCAAGTTGGGTCGGGTCTGTCTATACCTTATACTAGAAATAGAATGCCATCAGGGGCGGTAATAGATCTCATATACTGATCTGGACCCAACACGGAAAAGTGGCACATTCGTCGGTAAGTTTGGTGCTTAAAATAAAGCATCACTGGAAAGCTTATAGATAGCATGTTTAATTTGCAGCCGTTGGGACCGAAACCAAATTGTCGGCAGCACCGGGATATTGGGTCAAAAACCAAACCGGAGACACTACAAGATTTTTAGACCGCAAAGCAAGGATTTCAACCTGTAAAAGAGCGGACACAGCGTAAATACGCTCGAGTAGAGAAGCAGCAACAAGCCAGTGCCCCACACCAGCAGATTTTGGCACAGCATTAAAGAGGCTGCACCACAAGTCAGCACTGGCACAACACCCAAGCGGTGTGATTACAGGTACTGATACACCACCACGAGGCTGCACCAACCACCAGCAGGGACACACCACCACTATGCAGCACCGACCACCAGCAGGAACGCACCACTAGGACGCTGTACCAACCACTAGCAGGGACACACCACCAGGAGGCTGCACCAACCATCAGCAGAGACACATCACCAGGAGGCTGCACCAACCATCAGTAGGGATACACCACCAGGAGGTTGCACCAACCATCAGCAGGTACACACTACCAGGAGGCTGCACCAATCACCAGCAGGGACACACCACCAGGAGGCTGCACCAACCACCAGCAGGGATACACCACCAGGAGGTTGCACCAACCATCAGCAGGTNGCACCAACCACCAGCAGGGACACACCACCAGGAGGCTGCACCAACCACCAGCAGGGACACACCACCAGGAGGCTGCACCAACCACCAGCAGGGATACACCACCAGGAGGTTGCACCAACCATCAGCAGGTACACACTACCAGGAGGCTGCACCAACCACCAGCAGGGACACACCACCAGGAGGCTGCACCAACCATCAGCAGGAATACACTACCAAGAGGCTGCACCAACCATCAGCAGGGACACACCACCAGGAGGCTGCACCAACCATCAGCAGGGACACACCACCAGGAGGCTGCACCAACCATCAGCAGGGACACACCACCACGAGGCTCCACCACCATCAGCAGGGACACACCACCAGGAGGCTTCACCAACCATCAGCAGGGACACACCACCACGAGGCTCCACCACCATCAGCAGGGACACACCACCAGGAGGCTGCACCAACCATCGGCAGGGACACACCACCACAAGGAGGTACCAACCATCAGCAGGGACACACCACCACGAGGCTCCACCAACCATCGGCAGGGACACACCAGCAGGAGGATGCACCAACCACCAGCAGGGACACACCACCACGAAGAGGCACCAACCTCCAGCACACCAGACCACAGACCAGCCGGCACCAGGCAGGAGGCAGAGGGACACCGCTAGACCTTTATCTGGGACTTGAGGTTGGCGACGGCAGCGGAGAGGACGGCGTGTCGGCGCACCGCCGCGTCCAGCTGCAGCTTACCGAAGGTGGTGAGCAGGTCCGTCAGCTCTGCGCACCGTACGCGGTGCAGCCGCTTGATCTGGCAGGGGAGGCGTGCCATTGTAGTAAGAACTTACACTTAATTTATCTTACCATTGAACACTGGTATGTAACATTTAACCCGTTCTTTCATATAAGTGGGGGAAAAATGGATAACCCACGTGAGGGGTAGAAAATGAACGAGGATTTTTACTGCAGAAGAGGGCGTCAATTTTTTACCCCAATGTACCTTACCCATATTTACCCAACATTGCTATAATAATTTGCCTATACCGTAGGCATACCACTATATGAAGAGTAACATATAGTTACGGCATGAAAAAACTGGTAAAGTGAACTGTCAATTTAGTAAATAGATAAAGTGTAGTGTTAGACATCACTCAACCCTAGATTTAGCAAATATATATAGCTGCAGTTTATTTCTACATCAGTGCACAGTAAAAGGCAAATGCACCCGAGGATTTAGCAAGTATCAGGTAGCTACTTAAAATACAGTATTCGTGACTTTTCCATGTAAGACAAGCAACGATCAAAAACGTATGAACTTCCTGAGGAATTCGGTTATTTTGGCGTCCTTGCACACTGATATGAAAACACAACCTTAGATTCACGTAGTAAATGCAGTTACGGGTAAATAAGCGTAGTGTAAAGTGGGTAAATTAAAGCAATTACGGAATTGCAGGTTTATAAGACAATAACTGCATTTACAAATGGAATAATGTACAGTTAATATAACAGTGGATCGGTAAATGGCATCATGGATTCAACGCACGACTTAAATAAATTACAAATACTGTTTTCAAAAACAAAGTTTCAATATATTCTATCCAAGCTGGCAATAGTTATTCCCTGGTTATAAAGCTATAATCATCATTACATAACAGAAATTCACACCCACATCTTATAACACGTCCAGTCGAAACTACGGCCGAAGTCACAAATACATACTATCGCTTGGTATATGATCTTGTAAATATTTAAGAAAAATTAACAAAGACCTGATATCAAAATACGGAGGCAATGAACACAACTTTAAAGTATCGGGTACTTTTGAATCGAAGAAAAATGCTACGAATTCAATTTTAATTGTTGTGGTTGAAGAGTTCAGAGTCGGATTCTGGCAGGACCTCGGAGACGGACTTGATCCATCCAATTAATTCCGTAACCTTAATTGTTGTGGTTGAAGAGTTCAGAGTCGGATTCTGGCAGGACCTCGGAGACGGACTTGATCCATCCAATTAATTCTGCAACCTTGCCGTCCACCACCACAGACGCAATGTAAACTATTATCTATTTACAGACCCACAAGTGAACACTGACCTCATGACGGGCGACATCACTGCAAGCTTCAAATGCTTCCTCTGCTTCCTTTTTCGCTTTCACTGCCTGTAAATTACAGCACATGTTAGAACGTAATTGATTAACGATCGACTATAGACAACTTTGAGGAGGCAAGTAGAAGGAGGGTTGAACAAATGCTTTAGACTTGGTAAAACTAAGGGAGGGTTTGGCAGGACGGGCCACCGCTGCAAGAATTGCGTCAATATTCAAGGTAAACTGTATACAGTTTCAGTAGCAGGCAGAACATTCCGCAAACTAGGATAGTGAGCTTTACGGCTGGAGCATTTCAAGCCAAAGATGACCGAACAAATGAATAAGTATAATGAAAAACTCGGAGGGCATTAAATCGTTTAATGAAGGGGAGACTAGAAAAAAATGATAAGCTTTTTTTGCGGATGTGAAATGTATGCCAAAGGGTGCATTGCGCATATCAACGTCCAGTATCAATAAGTGAAAGGTTGTGACACGTTTAATTTTTCACGCTGAACGTAAACGACTGGACAGTGTTACTTGCGTAAGAGGCTAAAAAATTCCAGAAAACACCCCATCAGGAGTCTGCTTTTTAAACACTGGAGTGCAAATGCACGAGCATAAATTAAGACAGTAGCGCTGCACGTTGCTGCACCGGCTAATGGCCGGCCGCACTGACCGCAGCTACAGGTCAGCCCTGTGGGGCGATATTGCAATGCAGACTCCGATACCAAAAACCACAGGAACGTTTCCGTGATTTTATTTTCGTTACGCAAGCGCCCCCAAAATCATCGCGGGCGTAAAATAAAAAAGAAACAAAAAAAAAAAACGACGGCTACGGCAAATATAGCAAGCGCACATGGTGCCCCCATGTACTCGCGAGTGACGCGATTAATGAACTGACATATTCTCAATTAGAAACATTTAAGCGAATGTCCGACGCACGTAATATTTCGATCGGATTACACAGGTCTCGCTATTTTTTTCCGTTTTTGTTAAGAATTAGTGATAACGCATACGTGAAAAGTAAGGGCACTTTATAAGATACATGCGTTGAAGTTTTCATAAAAATAAAATATGCGCAGATACAGCGATTGCCAGTGAGCGTTTACAACGTTCAGCGCGAGTCAAGAGAAATCTTGAGACTGGTAAAATAACCAGACTGCTGGAGGGTTAAGAGTCCTAATAGTTTACCCAACCAACTGATCCCAGTCAAAATAGTAGCCGCAGTCTCCTCGTATAACAACCGCTGCCACTGAAGTGATCCTCGTAGTGAGAATCACCGCCAGAATGGGCCATGCACTGCTGAGGATTCTGCTTTGGCAATACAAAGATCTTTGCAGATGGGATACAACGCACGGGCCACGGGTTCCCTGCATGCATGCTCGTATTATCCTACTCCTAGGTTTATTTAAGAGGTGCTTACATGCATACGAAAACTTTAGATGTGTTTACAAAATAAAAGCGGCAGTGGCTACGTGCTCAGACTGCGAAAGACTGAACGTAGTCCCGTTTGTATTTCTCCCCTTCAATTCCTGTATATCGTCAAGAATGCGCGTATAGTAAGCATACAGTGACACAGAGCTAGGTGACCTAAACCTAAGCTTCGCTTCCTTGCTTGGGAAGGTTCCTTAGTCCGTCTGCTATCCAACATATAAACTTAAAAAATAAAACATTTACAAGCTGCGGTACAAAGCGAAATGTGGCAGTTTTAAGTGGCATCCCTAGAGAAAGACAACAACGTAGACAACCACAAGTAATCAGACAGTCTTGAAGTGTCGCTTGCAGGGGAGGAAAAAGGATTAATTTACAGAACATTTAGCGGCTCATGTTCCTTACATGCACCCTAGTATGCAACTACCTAGGATACCTGCGTTTAGTTAAAATAAGATGAGCTTCTCACAACTAACAACTACTGCATGAAATCCATTACGGAGATTTAACTTTCTCGGTGGATTAATGACAGAGACTCGGCCCTTAGTAGCGAGGTACCAGGTTCAACTTTCGGACTCTCACTGGGCTGTCAACGTATTTGCGCTGTACGGAACACCCTGGCACTGAGAACCAAGCGGAAGTACGACCAGGAATTCTCACTTTGGCTCTCGGAACTACTTTTACTGTTCTTTCACTACCAGATGTTAAAATTCTAGAATTAGAGCAAGTACCTTCGCAAGGCGATAATGATAATTATAGCTAACTATTATTAACTATTACTGCAATTGGCGGCAAGTGTGTGGGAAAGGGAAACTAGCGGCTTTGCCTCGTATTAGGGCAGTGACAATATGACTTTATAGACAGAGAAGTCAATAATAACTCCAAAACATCGGCAGAAAGCTCAAACTTAAAGTCATAACGGTAACACGGCCTACAGAAGCAGTTCACTGTAGGAGCCTTTACTTAATGCATTTTGTTGTTTCGGAGCTATCATCGACTTCTCTGCCTTTAAGAGCATGTTGTCACAGCCCTGCCTCGAATACTTCATGCAGCGTCGTATAATCTATAATCCGGCACAAATGGTCCATAACATTAGAGGTGTGAAACCAGCGAAATGACTTATTAGGTTGGACACTAAGAACTTGCCTGTTCTTCAATTAAACATATGTGGAAGGTTTAATAAAAAATATTGCCGATTTAATTAAACGTTTTTGAAAAGTTTAATGAAAAACTAACGACTAACTTATAATAACATATTCTCCAGTGCTGTCACAACTTTTTCCCAACGTCAAACAAGAGTTTCAATACCAAGTTGGCAAAAACTACCCGGTTTTGACTCAAAAACTCATCCAACCAGGCTTTCAATTCATCAGTATTAAACAAAACTCCACTCACCACATTTTGACAGAAATCGAAAAAGGTGGAAATAGTTTTTGCCAAATAGGGAGAGCAGGACGGGCGCATGTGGCACAGGACTTTCCAGCATTGCATTTGAATGGCTTCCTTGGTCATACTGGCCGCCGTGCAGCAACAGAACTCCAAGCTGCCGATTAGGTCTTTTTTCCTGAATATAGAGTTCTGCGTGGACGGACCGTTTGATTGCATTCCAGCAATTCGTTATGAAACACAGCATCGTTCTACGCGGATGAAAACCCTGTTTCACGTACGGTGTCACTTGTTTATTGGGCTTAGCCGTTCCTTGCGCTGTCTCATCATATTGAAGCACAGTCACAATTTTTTCGTCTCCAGTAACGATTCTGTAAACAAATCTTTGCATGTGTCTATGAGTGCATGGAGGAGCGGTGACGAACATGCAAACCGGCGGAGACTACGGCTCGTTGATTCTTGTTGCTGTCATTTGAAGCATGCGGAACCCATGATCCACATTTCTAAGCCTTTCCCATCGAATAAAGATGCTTCTGTACAGCAGTGTAGGAGCATTCTATTTTCCCTGCCAGTTCCTTTGTTATTTGACGAGGATATTCGTGTAAAACATGGTTTAATTGTTCATCGATCTCAACTGGACGACCAGGATGAGGTGAGTCTTTGGGGTAAAAATTTTCAGTTTTGAACTTGGCATACCAATAACGAGCGGTCCTTTCAGCTACGGCACCCTGTCCATTCACAGCTTTTGTTGCCTAAGAACCTAGGTTGAAATCAAAAAGAAGATGTAGAACATGCTCATGTTTCTCAACTTGACATCCCATTTTTTGCGGGCTGAAAATAATCAGAAATACAATGTATATACATATATATATATTTGGAGAAATAGATTCCATAATTAAAAATACAATGTATTCCAAAATGTTGAAAAAAAAAACGGTAAGAACTTAGTTCCAATTGAATAGTTTCCAAATCATAGCGATGATATAGTTTTGAAAACGCGTTTAGTGACGTCAAGCATATAGATATACTTCTTTACGATTAGCTATCCCATTTCCATCAAAGTCACTGTGCTTAATTGTGATCATATGCTGATTTTTCTTGTCCTTCTACACAGAAAAAAGTACAATACTGCCGAAGAATTCGGACGATGAGCAGGATAGTAATTGGCTATTTCCAGTTACCAACAATCATGCCTACATCGGTTGTTTTTTAAGCATTGAAATTATTATAATACGTTAACTAAGGTAGCTATTGCAATTATCTCAGTAGCTGTTCGCAGGCTTGAGCCGTTTTTATTATCACAAATCTTTTCATTCTGTGTTTTCCTAATAAGCGTTGACTGAAGTCACACAAAGCCGATGTGTGTACAGATAGGTTGTGTAGTATGACAGAGCTTTCAATCTGCAACTTAGTCTGTAAGTTTCATTGTTATGCTGTACAGAATTAGCTTTCCGAACTAGTAATGGTTGATTTTATGAACATCTCCTACGGGAAGAAATAAAGGTAAGTCAACCTTGCCTGCAACCTCTACTCGGAAACCCACTCACATTGGTTCGTGCGGCAGATATAGGCCAACTGGCCCCAGAGGAGTTGGTACAGCTGCAGCCGACCACAGATCGCTAAGAACTATGATGCATTTAGCGGAAAATCCAATGACCCGCAAGCCACCTCCTACCCGAAGGTAAGTACCCTCACGGTTGGCTATGCACACCAAGCAGGTTTGTTGATTCAGCGCGCAGAGTGCCACGCACAAAGATCGCTCATCTGGTTTGGGGATCGTTCCCGGGACCCTCAACAACTGTACAGCACGCAAAGTTAGATGCTACCGTGGGTATAATAATAAATACTATTATCATTAAGCTATTATTATTATCATCATCTAATACTAAGAATGACCGTCGTGTGTTTATATATTTATATTTTTATTTATTTATTTATAGGTTTCGTGTCACACTCTTAACGAAATAGTCAAGAATTAGCTCTGGACTTCCTGGTTTCAACAGTGTATACATATTCATCTGTTTGAAGACTGTGGTCATCCTGCTAAGCTTCATAGAAAACTGATAGGTGGAAAATATTCCAGGTTGCAGATGATGGCACTCGAACAGTATATCTGAATTCCGGTCTTTCTTTGACTACGCTTCTCCAAACAATCTCTTCCATCGTGATGTGCACTCTCTTCTGAGATTTACTTCATCCAAACTTCAGCTGGTACTCTTATTTTGTTAACTAGCGAGGCAAGTGGTACGATATTCTTGAGCGATCAGCAGGCGCGTAAAGGCCATGATGATTTCTCGGCAGCAAATTATCTTCTCCACTTAGTTTGGGTTCTTCTTTCAACATAACAAGTTTTCTTTTGAGGAAAAAAATTGCAGAGTCCGAGTTATATGCCACCCTTGAGTATCTTGGAAACAGATCTCCGTATTTATTAGCAGCAATATCGACTGCGGGCAAAAACGTCGCTTTTTTGTGTATCACCGAAAGAAGCTGGGTGTTGTTCAGCCTTGAGCGCTTATCTGTATGATTCCCTGATTCAAGTTGACAGTTGCGCAGCATCTTACACAAGGAAGTTAATAAGAGTCTTACATGTATAGAAGGGAGCTCAACCGTCTACCCCAAATAGTTGATAACCTGAGAAATCATAAAGTACATGTCCCGTCAGCACGCGACACTACCCAGACAGGGAGCTCCCTTTTATAGATGTAAGTCTCTGCCTTAATATCTTTGAGATGATGCTACAGGCAACACACGACCGGTCTCCAAAATTCTTCGCTGTCATTATTGACAGCGCGGGCACTCTAGTTATTAATATTCCCCATAAAGTTCTTTCAGTATTGGTTAAAGAGAATACTGAATGGTTAAGATAGTTTATGAGCACCGGGAGTGTGTATTTTGCTACTATATCTGCAAATGAGAACGTGGCGATATTTTACGACGGACGTCGTCCATACAAGATCAATATTTATAGCATGAAATGCAGTTGTCCAACTCTAACAGCATTACAAGTAGTAGTAGTAGAAGTTTTTACTAGCGCTTCAGTGGCACACTGCCTATATCGCGCCGAACTATTCCTGTGTTTAACCACAGGCTCGTGCGCCGACTAGGGCGCGTTTTAAATTGTCNGGTCAGTGCGCTACTGACAGGAAAAAGGCGCAAGTTGAGCATCACCAACCCCCGGGAACGGCTGAACGCTTTCGCTCAGCTACGCCGCACAGGGGAAAGAAACGAAATAAAAGAAGGTAGAAGTCTAGCGGGAATAGGTCAACCACCTCGATCGGCAGCCCACCTCCCGAAACAGAAGGGGAAGTATTGAGAGCCTACCTAACTTTACAAAATTAACCTTCTCAGCAGGAACTGCGGCCAGATGCTACATCCCCTGTGGAGAAGGCACTCGGGACCCTTGGGTGCGTGATGCCCAAACATATTGTGGCAGGGAATAAGAGCATTACAAGATACATATGAAAATATTAGCTAAAGAATAGATTAGATTTTTGAATAGTTTAAGCCTTTGTCTCTACAACTAAGGTGATCAACAGAGGAAGAAATAAGGGGCATAGCTAACCATGTCGATAGAAACAGGGAACCCATGGACGAAGGTGTTTCCACACGGGATCAACGCGCGTGGGAACAAGTCGGGAAAAAAGAGGAAGAACACAACAAAGTATCATCAGTAAGAGTATGAAAGCGTGATGAAGCAAAGTGGGCACAAAAGACAGACCTCCCGAAGGGCTAGCTAGTGTCTAAGACAGCCTACACAATGGGGCGCCGTCAACATAGGATAGGCGAGCCTACAGTTATGTTCGAAATTATTCATACCCTTTTTATTTTTTTAAAGTATTTAAATTACCCGTTCGTTGCCTCCGTCAAGGAGGTTACGTTTTCGTCGGGTTTGTCTGTCATCAAGATAACTTTAAAAAGTTATGGACGGATTTTGACAAAACTTACAAGGATTGTTAGGTACCTATGTTAGGAGGAACAGATGATTAACTTTTGGAGAAGATCCGTCCATCCGTTTGTTTGCCTGCCTCATTTTCTCAATGCCATAACTCAAAAAGTTATGGAGGGATTCTTATGAAATTTACACGACTTGCTAGGTATATCACGAAGAGTAAATGACCAACTTTTTGTGATGTTTGTTGTTTTGGTTGATTTTATGTTTTGTTAGCGCGATAACTCAAAAAGTTTTCAGTGGATCTTTATGAAATTTGCAGGAGTTGTTAGTTACGTTAAAAGACATGAATGGTTAAATTTTGGTGCAGATCGGTTCGTGCGTTTGTATGTTTGATCCATGTTTGTCATAATGTTTGTTAGCAGCATAACTCAAAAAGTTTTGAATGAATCTTTACAAAATTTACAGGAGTTGTTAGTAATATTATAAGACATAAACAATTAAATTTTGGTCCAGATCGATTTGTTTGTTTGTATGTTTGACTCAAGTTTGTCATAATGTTTGTTAGCAGCATATGATAGCTCGAAAATTTATGAACGGATCTTCAAAAATCACTGAAGCAATTAACTCTCTTGAAGAGCACAAATGATTCGATTTTGGTGTTGACACAAAGAAAATCATGGTCTCAGTACCAATTTTAATTTTCTGTAACCATTGCCTTGCTTGGCGGAGGTAACCAATCAAATTCAAATAACTGTTAATTGTAAAACTTTCAGGGTTACTCAAAACGTAAAATAATAACAAATTATTAGAAATAAATGTACTCATTGTAAATAATTAACAAAAATATGAAATCCACAGGGTTAAAAAGTATATATTCCTACCAAGCTTAATAATTGTAAAGCTTTTATTTATAACAACAGCAGCCAGACGTTTATGGTAGTTAACCACTGGGTTCTTAGAAAAATCTTTGGATATGTTAGCACATTACTCGACTGCAACTCGTTCCGAATGTTTAAGGTTTCTGGGTTTCCTCGCAGTCACACTTTTCTTGAAAACCTCTCAGAAGTTTCCAATCGGATTCAAATCCGGGCTTTGGGTTGGCCACTTCAGAACGCTTACATTGTTGTCAACAAACCATTTTTTCACTGATCTGGTAGTATGTTTTGGATCGTTGGGTCCAGGTTGAGAGCTGCCTCAGACTGCTTCAAGTTTTCACCAAAAATTTTCATCTGATGGTCTTGTTTCATGATGCCATTAATCTTCACAAGGTTTCCTTTTCCATAGGCCGAGAAACAACCCAAAACATCAACCTTCCACCTCCATGCATAACAGTTGGGACAGTGTTTTTGGGTTTAAAAGCTTCAACTTTTTACGCCAAACGAAGGCAACGTCTCTGTGACCAAAAAGCTCAAGCTTGTCTCGTCCGACCAAAGCACTGAGGACCAGAAGCTTACATCTTCATGCAGATGTTCATTGGCAAACTATAGACGAGCTTTGATGTGTCTATCCTGAAGAAGAGGTGCCTTCCTTGGTCTGTAACCTCCGAGGCCTTACTTCTTCAACGTTGATTTGGATGTTTCGATGCCCGAGGTACTGAGATTATTACCTCCGCCAAGGAGGTTATGTTTTCGTCGTGTTTGTCGATTTGTCTGTCAGCAAGATAACTCAAAAAGTTATATACCGATTTGGACGAAATTTACAGGGATTGTTAGGTATGTGAGGAGGAACAGATGATTAACTTTTGGTAAAGATACGCCCATCTGTTTGTTTGTTTGTCTGAGGTGACCCGTCTTCGTTGATAATAATTTTTTTATTAACTTTCTTATGTAGGATGCAATGCAACTGCCAACTTGAATTAGGGAACCGTACAGATAAGCTTGCAAGGCTGAACAACACCACGCTTTCTTTTGGTGATACGCTAAAAAGAGTTTATTTTTGCCCGCAGCCGATATTGCTTCTAATCAATACAGAGCTCTGTATCCAATATACTCGAGGGTGTCATATAACTCGGACTCGGAAAATCTTTTCTCAATAGAAAACTTGTCCCGTTGAAAGAAGAATACCCAAAATGGAGAAAATAATTTGCTGCCAAGAAATCATCGTGGTCTTTACGTGCTGACGTGCTGACCGCTGAAGAATATCTTACCATTTGCGTCGATAATTATGCAGTCAATAAGAGTATCAGTGTAAACTAAGGGCAGCTGAAATTTGGATGACGGAAACCTCAGAAAAGAGTACTCATCACGATGCAAGAGATTGTTTGGAGAAGCTGTATGCATCTGCATCGAGTGGACCTCAACGGTGTCAAAGAAAGACGGGACGGAATCAGATAGGCCTATACTATTCGAGTGCCATCATCTGCAACCTGGCATATTTTCTACCTATCAGTTTTCTGTGAAGCTTGGCAGGATGACAACAGTCTTCAAGCAGATGAATACACTGTTGAAACCAAGAAGGCCAGAGCTAATTTCTGCTTATCCCTTTCGTTGAGAGCGTGACACGAAACATATAAATACATAAACATACGACGGTCATTCTTAGTATTAGATTTATAAATTTCTTTTCAACGTCAAGCCGAATAAAAATTCACAACAAAGAATGAATAGAATTGTATTTTTTAGGGATCCCTTGACCAGTAAATCAACTGCAAATTCATAGCATATAAAAAATGTGGCATAATAAGGAACTTTGGATCTCCATACATCATAATTTGGGTAAAATTACAGCAACATACTGAACCGAACTTTGTAAACTCTTGGGTATTTTTTTTTCTTGCCACGGTTAATTCACCTGCAAAATGAGAATTAATGCACTCTACTGTTAAAAAAAATCTGAATTCTGCCGAAACCCACTGCTTAGGGGCTTAGAAGGAAAAAAATGAAACAAAAGGTAAGTCCAGTGTGTAATTTAAGTAAATTAATCGTAAATCTACGTAATGCCAAAATATATTAGACTATAAATAGTGAATCAACAGCGTGTACGAGACAAGCACATACAGTACCTATATGCTGAGTAGGCTGCATAGAATATGTACAAGAAATCTATAGCTACGTACAAGCATATCGCAATGTGGACTCGATCGACGTCGGTCATAATACAAATTTGTAGAAGTACCGCATGAGGATCCTAATATGTAATGCTTAACAAGATTTAAATATGTTATGGAAGAGAAATTGATGTCCACGGAGAGGCCGGAAACGCAACGGTAATCCAACAGCATCATATATCAATAGTAACACTATAAAATCTGAAACAGTAATAAATTTGGAAAGCAGATAGCCTAACAACATTACCTCATTGTTCGACGGACAATAAAAAATAAGACCCTAACTATCGTACACATAGAAGCCGAACAGCACTACGGGACAATGCTAGCATAGGCAGCAAAGGAGAAAGGACGCATTACAGAGACGCATAACTGACGCATTGAAGAACGGCGATATAAAATGAGAGAGAAAACACGTAATGATATTATCACGACAAGAGACAGACACTCGTGAGAAAGAGGAGATATAATGACGTTATCAAGGCGAGGGACTGATCAAGTCGTTACTAAGACAATTTAGTGACAACATCAAGGCAGGGAGAGACAAAGAGTCATTAGCAGGCAAACAGGAGAAAGACAAACAATGCACCGGAGCCGCGGCGCAGTGCGTCCGAGCAAACGAAGAATTGCTGGTAAAATGCGTGCGCCGCATGACGCGGAGACGAGCATGAGGGATGATGCGGCTGAGGGGAAAAATGGAAAACAGAGAACTTAAAAAATTGCACAGCGTCACGCCGTTAGGAAGGGAGGATGGACGGAGAAAAATAAACTTGAAAAATTGCTGCAGTTGCAATTTAGCGGAAAGAATGAGAAAGAAAGAACACATAAAACATCGACGCAAAGTCGGAATACACGACAGAGAAACCTGATCAAGAAGGAAAGCTCCGGGAAAAAGGAAAATATTCAAAGAAAAATATACAGAGTTGAGATACAGTCTTATAGAGCTTCGTCTAGAAAAAGCAGATAAAAGCAAAAGGCTTTCGGTTCGGCGAATTTCATACGGTGTCTGTAATAGAATCACGGCGAACACTATTCAATTTCTGCGCTGTTACACATGGGCCAAAAAATCAGTGTTTCAAAACTGTCAAAATTAACATTAAAATCAAACGAACTACGAAAGATACACATCTGGTATGCTGAAATGTATGTAGAAAAAAATCAGAAAAACTACAATGCGTATCTCGTAACAAATTTTACAGCAAATAACATCCATGGCTCACGGTTGAGGAAAACGTCCTGTGTAGTAAACCAGTACACAATAATACGAAGATAAATAAAGAGCTCCAGGTTGAAAATAATATGCTCAATAAAAACAATAACTATTATAACAATAATAATAGTAAGAGCAACAATAAGACAATATTCTGACTATCGTGAAAGAACATAAAAATTAGACTACCTAAGAATGAGTAGGCATGATGGTTGCACGATATATTCATCTCATCTATATCACGACTGACGTGCCTGAAAACCTTCTTCTTGTGGCTTCACGAAAACCCAAAAAACCCAAAAACTGCAGTGCAACGCACACCCTATACAGTAGCTTCTGGAGCGGCCCAAAATTCTACCCGAGTAGCAGTTTCTCCACTCGAGAATCGTGCCTGTGAGGCGGGCATCAACAGGCAATACAAACAGCCGTAGGATCGGTGCCAACTAATAGCGAACCCGGAAGCAGGTTTCCGTAAGCCTGTGATACCCCCTTAACAGTGAAACCAAGCAAGGCAGCTTTCTAACCTACCGTGACGCCTCATAATCCCAACCGGTTTGGTAGAGAGGCAGGCAGGCGCCCCATCAACACATAAAGGAGCAGTGCAGCTGAATCGGTCGGTAGGTCAGTAGCAAATAAGCGTGTCGGTAACCCAAGCATGGGGAGACGGTCACATGGGGAGTCCTCCGAGCACTGGCTAGGAACATGCCAAGTACAGTAATGAAGGTTGAGCTTTTTGGGTAGACGACAGACAATCTGAATATCTCCCAGGCAAAAACTCTAACACTTACAAAGCAGTTCTGTTAAGTATTCTGCGCATTCATAATAACTATTATGTACTTGGTACTCATGATAGAAAGGGAAAAACAGAACAGACCGATAGCGCTATTATAGTTTTATATGAATATGGAGTATAAAACCACTGTCAAGGAAAAGGCGATCCGTACAATGATAGGTACAGAGACCAATGGCCTCCCTACACGGCAACAATTTGTTATTAACGGCAGGCCGGCTGTGAAATGACTAAATTAAGAAAAGTTATGCATGAGCTGATGAAAAATTCGGCCGAAGGGAAAAGGTTTCTCACCGCGGGGGCCTAATCACTGTAACACGGGTGGAATAACGTGCGGCAACCGAAGAGGACTAAATAAGTATGAACCTAATGTGGTACCGTTGCGTTGGCAGGTCTTAAGTCAGTCTATGTGCTTCCACTCTGCCTCTGCAAGTCACAGGTGATAGATTTGCACATCGCTTATTTAGTGACGAAATACGTTGAACTAGAATACGCACTAATATTCGAAACAACGACGAAAATATTACATCAGATGCACAAAAACAAATTGCAACGATAGTCAATAATAAAACAATTTCAATATAAATTCATTAAAATAAAACAACAGTTAAGAATAAAAAAAACCGCTAATATTACAATTTAATAAATATATATATATATATATATATATATATAAAAACTACATGCTATAAATGCCCCGCACATTTAAAAATGCAATTTGCGCATAGATGCCTGTAAGCAGAATGTTGCAATAAAACTTCCTCGCGTATCTGTAAATATTGGAAGTAACAAGGCTCGTAGTTTCTAAAAGAAATGTAATACAAAGAACCTAATAAGTTTTAAGGCGATTATCGAATAATATCCGATGCCGCTCACTAGGCACAATCGATCGTAGATATTGGATAAATGCGAATGATTTCCGAAAAGGAACTACATTGCTAGGCAACAACCAATGAAAAACGGAAGACTTAATAATGCATCACAGCGCAGGGTCTCCGTTGCCACTGCGGAAAATTACACAAATCAACAAAATTATCAAGTCGAGTGAAGGCAATCGCGTGAAGGGCTAACATTATTTCCTTTTAAGTTACACTAAAGCAACGATTTTCAAGTCGAGTGAAGGCAAACGCTTCAAGCAGTAACACTTGTAAAGTTAGGGCTATAGGGAGCAAAAAACTTTTAAAAAGCCGTAAGTTTTCCTTTCGCTAAACAAGATACTAAAGAACTTTGTTCCTTTCAAGTCCGACTCCAAAGAGGCAGTAAAATTTTCCTTGAAATGACTCTTTTAAGAACGTGGAAAAATACACAACTAACTATTGCCTTCAGTTCAACAAGAAGAAAAGTAAGCTGAGAGATCTTTACACCGAGTAAACTCAGACGTCACGCAGCGTGTATACATCCATTACAATTACATCGCAGGCAATGAAAATAAAAAATCTTAATGAGAAGGTAACGGTGTTGGCGGCAGCAGGAGACGCGGCCTGCTCACAGCGAGGGGAGGTGCGGGGCAATGAGGCGCTACAGCGACGCTACGCAAACAGACCGCGACTACCGAACTGCATGCTCGGCTACCCCGGTACTGAGCTTACTTGTTGTATAGCCGACGTATTTTTTGGTGACAACTGTATTGATAAACGATCCAGATGCACTTCTAGCACATGACATCTTTTCACGATACACGGCTTCTTGCTATGTTACTTTTTAATATTTTAAACAGAGTTCTTGTAACAATTAATGTTAGTTCAAAACATAATTAACGATTTTTTTCAATGTCAAAAATCGTTATACTACTTTTTCATACTTTGACAAATTTTGTTCTTAAACACATAAATTGTAACCTAATGACCACAGCTCTTTCGAAATACTTTTTCAAAACTTAAAGTTTCATTCTGTAGGAAATGCGCAGAGTTTACTTTAACGCACTTTCAATATTTCAAAACCTTTCTTCACTAGTGTCTTGTTAGTCGATCGAAAAATGTTTTTTCTATTATCGTAATGTTTTAGAGCGTTCAAAACACGTTTTGCCTTTACCAGCGCTGCAGTATTTCATCATTGAAAGGTTAGGAGAAAAAGATGGTCTTGGAATACCGATGGAAATGAGACTTGATAAGTTATATTGATTACGTTTGGATGTTGTTAACGTTGATTACTCCAAGTGCCATTAATTAATCGAGGTTAGATACGACAAAGCGGCAGACAATAAGAGATGGTCCAAGTAGCCAGTGCGAAGTTCAATAACAGGACACTCGATCGTGTCCGGCAACAAGGATGTCAGTGTCAAAGTGTCCGGCAACAAGGATGGCAGTGTCAAAGTGACCGGCAACAAGGATGTCAATGTTAAAGCGTCCGGCAACAAGGATGTAAGTGTCAAAGTGTCCAGCAACTAGGATGTCAGTGCCAAAGTGTCCGGTATCATGGAAGTGACAGTGTCAAAGTGTCCGGAAAGATGGATGTCACTGTCCGGCAACATGGATGTCACTGTCCGGCAACATGGATGTCACTGTCCGGCAACATGGAAGTCAATGTCCGGTAACATGTATGTCACAGTGTCCAGCAACATGGCGTCAGTGTGCGGGATCATGGGTGTCAATGTCAAAGTGTCCGGTAACATAGATGTTACAGTATCCGGCTCCATGGATGTCACAGTGTAGTGTCCGGCCACATGGATGTCAGGGTCAGGCCACATGGATGTCAGGGTCAGGCCACATGGATGTCAGTGTCCGGCAACATGGAAGTCAGTGTCTAGTAACATAGATATCAGTGTCAAAGAGTCTGACATCGTGGAAGTCAGTGTCTGGCATCGTGGATGTCAGTGTCTGGCATCGTGGATGTCAGTGTCTGGGCATCGTGGATGTCAGTGTCTGGGCATCGTGGATGTCAGTGTCTGGCATCGTGGATGTCAGTGTCTGGGCATCGTGGATGTCAGTGTCTGGCATCGTGGATGTCAGTGTCTGGGCATCGTGGATGTCAGTGTCTGGCATCGTGGATGTCAGTGTCTGGCATCGTGGATGTCAGTGTCTGGGCATCGCGGATGTCAGTGTCTGGCATCGTGGATGTCAGTGTCTGGGCATCGTGGATGTCAGTGTCTGGCATCGTGGATGTCAGTGTCTGGCAATGTGGTTGTCACAGTGTCCGGCAATATGGTTGTCAGAGTGTCTGGCAGCATGGATGTCTTTGTTCGGCAACATACTGTAGACGTCACAGTATCGGGCAACATAGATGTCACAGTGTCCGGCAACATGGATGTCACAGTGTCCGGCAACATGGATGTCACAGTGTCCGGCAACATGGATGTCACAGTGTCCGGCAACATGGATGTCACAGTGTCCGGCAACATGGATGTCACAGTGTCCGGC
>LQNS02278100.1:24120591-24140200 GCA_001587735.2 Parhyale hawaiensis
GTCCAGCAACAAGGATGTCAGTGTCAAAGTGTCCGGCAACAAGGATGTCAGTGTCAAAGTGTCCGGCAACAAGGATGTCAGTGTCAAAGTGTCCAGCAACAAGGATGTCAGTGTCAAAGTGTCCGGTAACAACGATGTCAATGTCAAAGTGTCCGGTAAAAAGTATGTCAGTGTCAAAGTGTCGGGCAACCAGGATGTCAGTGTCAAAGTGTCCAGTAACAAGGATGTCAGTGTCAAAGTGTCCGCTAACAAGGATGTCAGTGTCAAAGTGTCCGGTAACAAGGATGTCAGTGTCAAAGTGTCCAGCAACAAGGATGTCAGTGGCAAAGTGTCCAGCAACAAGGATGTCAGTGTCAAAGTGTCCAGCAACAAGGATGTCAGTGTCAAAGTGTCCAGCAACAAGGATGTCAGTGTCAAAGTGTCCAGCAACAAGGATGTCAATGTGAAAGTGTCCAGCAACAAGGATGTCAGTGTCAAAGTGTCCGGCAACAAGGATGTCAGTGTCAAAGTGTCCAGCAACAAGGATGTCAGTGTCAAAGTGTCCAGCAACAAGGATGTCAGTGTCAAAGTGTCCAGCAACAAGGATGTCAGTGTCAAAGTGGCCAGCAACAAGGATGTCAGTGTCAAAGTGTCCGGTAACAATGATGTCAATGTCAAAGTGTCCGGTAACAAGTATGTCAGTGTCAAAGTGTCCGGCAACCAGGATGTCAGTGTCAAAGTGTCCGGTAACAAGGATGTCAGTGTCAAAGTGTCCGGTAACAAGGATGTCAGTGTCAAAGTGTCCAGCAACAAGGATGTCAGTGTCAAAGTGTCTGGCAACAAGGATGTCAGTGTCAAAGTGTCCGGCAACAAAGATGTCAGTGTCAAAGTGTCTGGCACCATGGATGTCACAGTGTCCGGCAACATGGATGTCACAGTGTCCGGCAACATGGATATCACAGTGTCCGGCAACATGGATGTCACAGTGTCCGACAACATGGATGTCACAGTGTCAAAGTATCCGGTAACATGGATGTCACTGTCCGGCAACATGGATGTCACTGTCCGGCAACATGGATGTCACAGTGTCCGGCAACATTGATGTCACTGTCCGGCAACATGGATGTCACAGTGTCAGTGTCCGGCAACATGGATGTCACAGTGTCAAAGTATCCGGCAACATGGATGTCACTGTCCGGCAACATGGATGTCACAGTGTCAGTGTCCGGCAACATGGATGCCACAGTGTCAAAGTATCCGGGAACATGGATGTCACTGTCCGGCAACATGGATGTCACTGTCCGGCAACATGGATGTCACAGTGTCCGGCAACATGGATGTCACAGTGTCCGGCAACATGGATGTCACAGTGTGAAAGTATCCGGCAACATGGAGTTACGGTGTCAAAGTGTCCGGCAACAAGAATGTCACAGTGTTAGTGTCAAAGTGTCCGGCAATGTTGATGTCACAGTGTCAAAGTGTCCAACAACACGGATGGCGAAGGGTCTGTGCGTCCAGTAACTTCGCTGATGAAATAGTGCCACTTGCAAAGTAGAGCACATCATGCTAGTCTCTTAACCACTTAATGATCCATTTCAAAATCAACCAGCTAGTCAAAAAATCGAACTGCATTTATTAATCCAAACCTACACGGCTGTGCACTTTTCGAAACGGCAGGGGTAGAAGACTTGAACGACAGATGTACCAAGGGAAGCACACACCATGACAGCTTATTCAACTTGAGAATTGGTTTTACCCCGCACGTGGGGACATTTCGTCGTTGGTTCGTCCCGTTGGCTGCGAGTCACAACCTACACTGCTGTGTCGTCCCACAGCCTGTGCGCATTCCAGTGCCCAGTCGGAATATACCTGCCTCGCAGTGCTGGCTTCGGACCAACACGTTTCTCAATGTATGAGCGTTCATACGGCACGGGTACCGCGGGTATTTCTGTTCGTACATACGTTAACACTCTACCCAGTACACCAGGTACTTGACCGAAAATCTTCACGGTACTATTTTCAGTGGTCCCAGTCTGCTATAAGAACAGTAATACACGCAATTCCTATTTTGGGACTCCATCAATTACCTTAATGAAACGGTTTACTTCATGCGTTAATGAGTTAATTATTCTATTAAAGCTGGGGGACATCGTTACAAGGGATCTTTCTTCTATAATAAGGCAGCAGGGGAGTGAACACTTGTAGCGACACAGCGCAGCCTGAGTGAAATAGGGTTAACCACATCCATCTCAGCTTGACTGGTTTTGCTAAAAGGCTTCGTAATCGTACGGTATTTCTATAGGAGACAGCCTATAGAATGAGGAAGCACGCGCTGGTACAGATAAAGTTAACAGGAAAATTACAGTGTACCGCCCACACTATTAAGTCTACAACTGGGACCAGAGTCACCGATGGGTTATCTAAGGATTACTATGCACGCCCACCACTGCAAGTCCACAATGGCGTTCTAAGTCCACCACTGACCCACTGAGCGGTAGCTGCAGGGACCCGTACGCTGGGAGAAACAGGACGGGTTTTTTGCTCGTACGTCCGAGAACGAGGCCTCGCTCGTGTGAAGATGGCTGCAGGACAGCGACGATTGTGCCATAAGGAGCGTGAATTACGGTGCACTGTGTCATTATGGTAGTGGTGGTGTTGTGTAATGCGGCCATTTAATTCGCCCCTTTGGTACGGAAAATAATGTAATGCCATTAGCTTTAACATGTTTGAAACTTCAATTTTGAGCGTTCGATTCGCTCCGGGGAGTGAGATAATCTAATTCGATTGCCTTTACCTTGTATATAACTTCAATGTTGAGCGTTCGATGCACCTCTTGGAGTGAGGCAATCTAATTCGATTAGTTTTAATTTGTTGATAACTTCAATTTGAGCGTTCGATGCGCCGGTGTCTCTAAGAGTTTCAGGCATAACCCTTTATCGGGCAGCAAAACTGCTTCCGGAATCTGAACACTACGTTAATAGCCATATATGATCACTTGCCCGGTAAAGGGTACATCACAAAATTGATTACGCTTGAAGCTGCCAAGAACTCGACATTGAGCGGTGAATGGATGCTCAAGATTGATGTTCCGACCAAGTGCAAGCTAATCGGATTACAAGTGCAAGCTAATCGGATTAGATTAGTTGGTTAAATGAGGATGATTCGACGACACTTACACGTACAGTACACAAGTCAAGTAATGACACGTGGGAAACACGTGCTGGCAACATCCATCACATACAAGTATACAGTCAATACACAGAGCAAAAATTGTCAGTGTAACGTACAGGCATAGTGGGCAGTACACTCGAGGAAAGCATGTTAGGTGGGTCAGACGCTAGTATGTGGCCATGACAACACAGGTATTGTGTGCAACACACTAATATGCGTTTGGATGATATACGCTAGCAACAGCACCGGATCACCTAGCTAAATGTACAATAGCAGTTGTATTGAGAAAAGTGTCTCCCAAAGCCAGCACGCGGCCCCGTGTAATGTGTACGACAATACAGGTAAGCACGGCCAGAGCACGGGTAGGTGTGCTGGTTGTAGGAGCACAGCACGCCTCGCATTTTTCATTGTATAAATAAAAAAAAAACTAGCGAAGCACCCCGAGAGCGAAGACCTTTGTCAAATAATGCAATGCTATCGAAAAATCGAAGTAGTCCTAAATCTAGAATTCCTTTTTATCATCACCAAGACTTAATCATCTGTTCTTTGCGACATTCCTAGCAATTCCTGTTAATTTCATAAAAATCCGTCCATAACTTTTTGAGTCATGTTCGGACAAACAGAAAGGTAAACAGAGATAAACAATCAAGCGAACTACTAGATCATCACCAAAACACCAAAATTAAGTTATTCATTCTTTGTAACATTCCTAACAGTACCTACAACTTTCATGAAGATCCGTTCGTAACTCTTTCAGTTATGTTATAAAAAAGACTAACAAAAGGCTGAATAGATTTCACCAAAAGTTAATGATCTTTTTCTCCCGACTTACTTAACAGATCCTGTTAAATTAACAAAAAATCTGTTTTTAACTTTTCGAGTTATATTGCTGACAAACGTCAAAAAAAAAAAACCTTCACAGAGGTAATTAAGCAAGTTGTTAGAGTAGACAAATAAGTAAAACACAATCCAGTTACGGTAAATACTAAACGCTTTGAATACAAAATATACCTGGTGGAGTAGTAATCATACATTTTAATGGTGTCTTAAAGGTGGCCATGTTCATGACTTTCGATACAAGATTAGCAGCTTCCCTCACAAAAATTTTAGCGGCCCCAGAATCTGTCCTGCGCTTTTACCATCTGGGCCTCCACAAAGTAGGTGATAAAGATGAACAAGATTTACAAATTATTTTTTTGTGCAATAATCTTGAACGTTTGCAAAGCTTTTGTCTGAGGTGAGAGTTTACGTATATGAATGAAGTTGCTCTTTTCTAGCGGTGACATCACTGTAGCACGAAATGCTCTTTTCTTCAGGCGTATGCTGCCACAAAAATACTAATTGCTCAGAAAATGCTATAAAAGAAGACATGTTTACGCAGAGAACGCATATTCAGAGTATTCTTTCCTGTGTTTAATATTTGCTGTTTTTCCCGTATGTGTTTTACCAATGCTCTAATTGCTTTAAACAATCACCACAAATTTAAAGATTTGCACCCGTTTAAACCAAACCTGTGTGACAGTTAACCATTTTGCAAAACTACTTGAACAGTTACGGTATGTAAAACGTTTAAACTGGTAACAGTTTAAACGTTTTGCATAACTGTTTAAGTCGCAGAAGCGTATGAATTAAAGTTGAAGTCATGATGCGGGTTAGGCCTGAAGCTCACAACGGTCAGGAGTCCTGAACTTCAGGCCGGACGGTTTAAAAGTTTTGCATAACTGTTAGTGTAGTTTTGCAAAACGGTTAACAGTTATACAGGTTTGCTTTAAACGGGTGCAAAACGTTTAAATTTGTAGTGATTGTTTAAAGCAATTAGAGCATTGGTAAAACGCAAGGGGGAAAATAGTAGGTACGTAGGAGAAGCATATTTTCAACGTATTCACTCTGGTCTCCAAGAATCTTAGTGCAGATCAGTACAAATAGAGGTAGGTATATCCTCTCCTTTGTATATTACAGAATAGCAGATACCCTACATCGGGACATTGGGTATACTTAAGTATCTCAAAGACTTAGTTCGTCCAATAAAAGGGTTCGCAACGCACGGCGAAAGCGTATTTTAAGAAATGCATTACAGTCAGGAACATCGCAATGGAGCAGCAAATCGTTGAAGCGAGATATCAGCAGCGTCACTATCGTTGAACAGCTCAGTTCGGGAGCCGGAAACCCTTTTTGGCTGAGCGAGTCTTAAAAAGTAAAAAATGTTAAAAAGTATATCCATTAACGCCACAAAATAATTAAAAATTTTCAATACTAAATGGAACTAGATGTATGCACTTGTAAAGGCCAAAAAGTTTTGATCAAAAATGATCTGACTTCGTTACATTTGGTAGTTAACCTAATAATGAAGCTAACCATAAATGAACTGGCGGCCGCTCTAACTAACGGCACACACTTCACATTTTCAAAACAACAGCGGAATTATTGTTCACAAGTTTTAATAAATGACAACTGAAATTTCGTGCAACGGGATGCAGTTATTAAAGCTGGCTCGTAAACCACAGGTTGCCCGCACCCGGATTTCCCCTATTTTATCCAGGTTGTGTTATTTTGCAACGGGAGTATTTTCTCCTATCGTATTTCTAAAGAAAAAAAAAATAAGCTTTTGAAGCGAGGCCGCAAAACCTTAACATAGGGTTGACTTATAGCGTGGAATGATATTACAAAATATGCATTTATAAAAAATATACCTGGTAGAGCGCTACGAATACTTATTTGTGCACCTGCAGATAAATTAGAAAAAACATAACCAACACACTTATAATGATAATTATACTAATCCTACAGTGATTTCAAGAAATTCATAACTACAATATGTATACAGTGCTTCATCCTAATTACACTACATTTCACATTACCAAAGATACAGCTTTAAGGAATTGGACATTCCTCGCATTTCCAGTCTCAAAACGGTTCACTACTATCTAGAGAACTTTGGGAGCTTTTCTAGAAAAAAATCCACACTATGGTTGGAGTCGATCTAGAAGCGCACTCGGAACAATACCCCAGTTGTGCAAAACTACCATGACGATTTTCTCCATATTGACTATGATGTGTGAAGCATGGTTACAGGAAGGAACGAATGAAGGACATGAGTACGGAAGAGAGGGGGGGAAGAGTTGTCAAAACAGAAGGTAAAAAGCTATCAGCTTCCTGGGAACTACCCTCCCCCGCTCAAGGCTTGCTCGCGGTATTCAGCTGTCTTTTCGTGAAAACGTTTTAGTTATTGTTAGTTGCCGTATCATTCACCTGACATGGCCGTACTAAAAAAAAAGCACGAGCAACGAGTGAGTCACTCACTCGACAGCTCACATTCGCAGGTAAGTAATAAGTGTAAGTTTACAAACCGAACTAAGATGGACTATATTCTCATGAGTTTCGATAGCGGATTAAAATAAAGACATCGGCGTTTCGGATAGCTCCAAGCGAGATCAAACAATGGAAAAGCTCCCCAAGCCTTCTCTGAACAATACTTTGTTGAATTACCAAACTTTGTACGACAAGGTAGCTACACCATACTGAACGCAATGACAAAAACAGAGAGATTTTTAATTCTCACAGCCACAAGGTATGAGGAAAGCAACCGCCCACTCTTCATTAATCTTCGTTTATATATATTTCAAATTTTCATCCGAGCACCGAAATAAGAAAAATTGTAGCCTGTACATCTACATGTCAATGTAGGTAATTTTAAACATTGCTAATACGTATTATTAAACTTCACATGAATGCTACGAAACTCACAAGTGCATAGTAACTTGACGAAAACCCTGTACAAAATAAAGCCAGTCAAGAAGCGGATATCGCTTGGAACTATCCGGGCAACCTATGGATATTACTACAGAATTTAGACGTATCGCGAAGCGGAGAAAATCAGAGTCTGGTGGAGTTGAGCACAACAGGGGCCTGGCGTCATACGAGGCGGTCGTCTTTGGGTGGGGCGCTGGAGGGAGAATCTGCAGGCGCGCGGTTGAGGCGCTCAGGCTTGGGAGGTCGCGGAGGTGGTGGTGGGGGAGTGAACCGCGGGGGTGTGGGTGGAGACTTCACCAATTCGAAATTCTTGCTGCCAGCGCCTGATGTGCTCTTGGTCCTGTGGTGCTTGAAGTTGTCCGAACCCCTGGGCTGCTTGGATATGGCGCCGCCGCTGGCAGAGCGACCGTCGGCCGAGGGCTTCGGGTTTTCGATCGAGTCGGGAGAATTGGACCGCTTATCTGCAACTCCGACATCTGACGCACGATCTAAGCTGGACTGCTGACCATCCGAAGCAGTTAGATACTGTCCGTGCTGTTTGAATATGTTGTCAAACTCAAGGAACACCTCGTTTTGCACATTATCTCGCGTGAACGACACCTCACTCGTAGTTCGCCTGAGGTTGCTCTCTTCATCGCCACTTCGGCGCTCTCTGTCTACGGTAGAATCTCGGGATGTCATGGGGCTGGACCTGTCATGGAAGTTGCGAATGTCGCGACTGAGTTTCTCTCCAAGTTCCTGGGATGTGGTAACCGACCGCCTACCTCGCATTTTGTCCATGGTATCGAAATCACGGGAGTTCTCGATGAATCGACTCGATTGGCCATCGTCAGCGCTCGTAGGATCGTAGAACTCCGAATCGGTGGTATAAGGCTCGACAGGAAACTTTTTCTGAAATTCAGAATTGCGAGGGGAACTCGGATAGTGTTTATGGTCGCATTCTTTTCGACAGCTATGGTCATGCGTTTCCTTTTCAAACTTTTTGCGCTTTGACGACACTGAAACGGCTTCCTGGCTGGAGATTTTATTTCCGTCGGAGTCGGAGGCTTCAGCTTCCTTGCGGCGCCACGCGTCACGTGATTCTGGACTGGGTACGCTTTCGACTGTATGAATCTCATCCTGAGATCTGATTCGATCAGACGCGTTATCGGAAGAATCCGATACTGATGACAGCAGGTCTCTTCGACTGGAGGATCGTTCAGGTTGGTCTCTTCGGAGGTCGTCAACATTCGGTAATGCCATGTTCGACCGTAACTTGCTCGATCCGAACGTCCCGCCTTTACCAGTGAACCAAGAACCAAGCTTGTGACCGCCTGCGTCCGTTTCTATAAACGTCTCCTGGACATGAGAAACATCGGGGAGTGATCCCTTCTTCAGTCGCTGACGAGAGCGGATTTGACGAGATCCACATGATTTCTTGAACTTTACAATCAAAAGCACTCCCGTAATGGACAACATTGCTAGGCCAATACACGAACCAATCAAAACGTACGCCATGTACTCTTCAGCAGGAGCATTTTCAACAATCTCGGTGACTTCAGACATGGAGAAATTGTACTTCGTCACCGATGAGTTATGCAACACAGGGCTCTCGTTAACTGGCTCATCCACAATGTGTCGTGTGTTGAAAAGGTCTGCACTTTGAGGAACGAGGTCAATGGTGTTAAACAAATAAGCAGCAGATGAATCAGGGTCGGAGTGGACAGGTTCCTGATAGGATTTTGGATTGCCATTGCTCTGCAGATCGATATCAGAGACAGGGATTTTAAGAGATTGCAAATCATCTTCGAACATCTGATCAAGTTTGACTTCATTAAGTGAATCAACAGGCTTGACAGGATCAACTAAGTCGGGAACATCATCGTGAGATTGCTCTTGAGATTTTGCCAAGTTGTGGTTGAACATGCGAGACTGGTTCATGGATTTTACATGACCGACCATTGGGACAATTTCCTCAACAACGAATCCATCAGTCTCGTAGTCATCGTAAGTTGAATTGAACGATCCGTAGGTCAGCTTGTCTCCAAGAGAGTGGCTATCACTGTTGTGATCAGCACCGTTTTGTTTCGTATCCTCTTCATAATCATAATAGACGTACTCATAATATTCCGGAGGGTAATCGTAAGTGGGATATTCGTCTCGGGGATGAGGCGCAGGGCTGGCGACATCGGGGACTGAGAATGAAGGTTCGGCCACGTGGTCAGGAACAAGTTCGGAACCGACATTAGGATCCTCGTCGTAAGATTCGTGCATGCGCGCATTATCCTGTTCCGTTCGTTCAACATTCAGTTTTTCGCTGGAGAAATGTGGATAGAAACCGTCTTCAGGCGCTTCGTAGTACTCATACAAGTAATTTTCATCCTTGTTTTCAATGTCTGGAGGAGCGAATTTGGTACCAGGTTCAGGAGTCGAGGCGTCACTGACGTTCTCTTTGGGGTAAAGGACCTCTTCATAAAATTCAAACGGAACTTGCTTAACTACAGATGACGGCTTCGGAGTATTGTGAATTAACATCGTATTTTCCTCATCGTAGTACTCTTTGCCTCCTCTATCGGCATTTTCGCCGTATTCAAGTACACTATCTGGATAATTTTCATACTGATGGGAATAGTCTTTCACGTCGTGCTCTGCCGCTGCAGTCGATGGGTTCCAGTATGGGTTATCGCCAGTTTCGTATGTGTGCTCGTGCGGTAAGTAAGCCGTTTCCGCAGAGCTCAGCTCTGTGGGCGCCCTGAAGTATTCGTTGGGATGAAGATCTGCAGGCGGTAGCGAGTCCCTATCGGAATCCGCAGGAATATAGGAGTAATTCACAATTTTAGGCACAATGGGATAAGGCTCTGATTCCGGCAGGTGAGCTCCGCGATTCGGTTGCTCGTAAACGACATCGTGTCTATCCCATCCTTGATGAGTATTTTCCTGGTAGTCCTTGGATTGAGACTCGTCAGCACCAGCTCCATACGAACCGACGGCCATATCCCTGATGGGATCGTCTACTTGGTGCCGAACAGCAAAATGCGATGACTCACCAAATGCTGTTGCTTCAGAACGTCGCTGCAGAACCTCTTGCGACTTTGTGATAGGAGTGAAACCACCTTCAACAACAGGTTTAGGGAAATACCCGAGAGCATTTTCGGCGGTGAAGCGAGAGTCTTGGCTCTCTGCGTGCGACCGACGGTGTGGATTTTGATCGGATGTCGCAGGCTCCTGCGGAATAAAATGATTGGGTTGGGCATGGAAAGTCGGCGCTGATTCGCTGGACACAGTCGGACCGACAGGAGGTAACGGCGAACCAAATTGGGGCACTGAACCAAATTGGGGTGTTGGGCGGAAACGTGGGCCCTGCAATACGCCCTGTGGCTGAGGACGAGATAGAGGAATAAAGTTTTGCTGGAGTGTTGGATGGGTTAGTTTGTGGATCGGGCGAGGACCAGGCGGTCGAAAATTGGGTCTCCGGCGATCGACGTTCGGAGGGACCAGCCGCTCCACAGGCCCAGTAGGAGACTGGCTAGGGATCTTGCGCCTACGGGCAGGTTTATTGGCTAGGCGCTTACGTCGATCTGGCGACGACGAGAAAAGTGAGGCTAAGAAATTAGGTAGAGATGAAAATGCGCTGAGTGCTGAAGTCTGTGACTCTGATCGCTTAGGTGGGCGGGGGTCTACGACAGGCACTGGAATATTGCCTTCGCCCACTTCTATTCTAGGCAGCACAGGCTTGGCGCGCATCTGAGACGGGAGGATGATTTGAGCTCCAGGAGGAAGAGCATTCAGGGCTTCAGGGGGAGGCATGCCAATGCCCATTTGCAGTGAGCCCATGCCTGGTATGCCAGACCGGCGTTGAAATGCCGAAACACTGCGAGGTTCCGAATGCAAACTGGATCCTACGACCATTTCAAAGTCTTTGGTAGGGGGAGCCGTAATAATCTCGACGTCTTCTCCAGCTCTGGCATCACGGGCTCTGCTCCTGTATGGCAGCCAGTCATCACCACCCAATTCACCTGAGCCGATGGAATTCGATACCTGTTTGCTAGGTTCGAACACTTCGCTCGAGGTATTTTTCGCGTATTCCTGCACAATTTCGTCTTTTTTGTCGGCGACGTCAAGTCGCGTGTCAGGGAACTTCAATGGACCGATGAGGAGGTTGTACAGAAGCTTCATTGCGTTGTGATTCAGTCCGCTGAAGCTTTTAATTAGCTCGCCAACGAACGCACCTTGGAATCCACTTCCTGAGGCAAAAGAGTGAAGAAAACTCGTTACTTCATCGGCCATGGTACTAGCACTATCATCAGCTGAGGTTAAAAACACTGGAGCCGTCGTCGGTTCTGACGAAGAAATCCCCACGTTTGACGACGACGTCGATAGCTCAGTAGGCTCGCTGCGTAGTATGCTAACCGTAGTCATAGATTGAGTACTAACATTTGTGGCATCAGTAGAATTCAGTATTTCTTTTAACTGAGATACCAGCGAAGAAACCAATGGCTCGTCTTGGGGTAGTGGCTGAAGCTTTTCATACAAGGATGAATGGGGGGAAATAACAAACTTAGGTTCTGTTTCTTCAGTCGCTGAGGTCACAGCAATAGTAGCAGGCGCATTGGTAACACTGTCTGTCTGAAACTCCTCTTTCGCTGCTTCAGTATTGTCAAATGGCGTAGATGCGTCATTTGGATTGAGTGTAGACCAGTTATCCTTGTCAAAATCTGAGACAGTGTTGGTGTCAGCGGCCAGTTCAATTCGGCGGTAGTTGTCACTGCGTTTAGATGTGTCCGTCATGGGCCTGTACGTCGCCATCGGCGAATTTTCCTGATGAATAATGAAAGAAGTTTTCGAAAAACCCTGTTTTCGAACATCTAAGATCCGACGAGCCAGTTCAACTAAGAATTTTTCCTTTGCAGTGTCTTTCTTTACTTCGTTCTCAGCCACATTATCGTTGGTGGGATTGCTAGGATGCAGCGCCGATTTCTTTTGACCAAGTGAAGGCATCTGGTCATGCGAGGAATCAACTTCTTCACGATCGGAGTCAGAAAACACAAAGGCGGTAGGACGTAAGTTCGCATCAGCGCCATTGGAGAATAAGCCCATGTTGTCAGAATCCGAATCCAGTTGTATTCGAGTAGACCTCACAGAAGCACTTTCAACAGCGCGTGGGACAGCAACATCTTCATGTGTTTCCGGCGCATCATGTAGAGCCGCGCATGCCAACGGTGGTAGGATGACCGCACATGCAGTTAGTATGGCGGAAAAATAAAACACAAAATGGCCCATGATCAGTAATTAAAGATTAATGGGCTTCCACTCACAAGCAAAGTACTAAGTCATTACACTCAATAATATATTAGGCTTTGAGTTTCAAATAGTAGGTTTAGAGAATTTGGAAACCTGCTATATGTGGACAGGGCAGACGAAAAAGAAACAGCACGTAGACAATTACTGCACACTAATAATTGATTGCACTGCGTTCCACTTCAAAACAATTGGTTGTATGCGGTTGAATTGACACCTAGTTACACTTTGTCTATATTTTACAAGCTCTCACATTATTTTGATTCTTAGTTCAATTTCATTTGTATAACAGCAAAATTTCGTATCTTCTGTAATTTTTCAGTAAGATTATAAGGCCGTTGATTTTTATTTGGAGGAGAAGTCAGCGCAACACGATAAAGTCAACCAGAAGGTTAGCTGGACATTATTAACAAGACAAAGCACGGCGTCGAGTACAGAATTGTTCGTATTCCAGGAAAGTTCTAACACCAAAGTTTGTAACAAGCAAATGCAAAAGACTTTTCCGTGGTATTTCAATTGCATCCGCTGTTCACGATCACAGTCGTAATTCCAGCAAGGGTAATCGTTTTCTTGCAGCTTCCGGTGCAGAAACGTTCCAGTTTTTAGCAAGATGGACCGTTGCAGCACCTTCGTCCGAGCTCAAAATCAGGAGCAGGAGCGCCGGCACACAAGCGCAGCGAGTAACGAGGCTGGACTGGAAGACGCAACCGAACCGGCTTCCAAAGGTTGACTGGAGCTAAGGTATCACCGAGACCACCGCAGCCGCTGGAACGGCCGCTGCTGGCGCGCAGTGACGAGCAGAATATCGGCCCGTTTCCTGCCGTAACAGAAGCTGAGGGACCGTCGGGGAATGACACAACCGTGTGGGGAGAAAGTTGAGACGAGCCAATTACCTTTGTGTCCATCACGGAACTCCTTAGGTAGCTATAAACGAACGATCCTTTTATCAGGTACGAAATAAGACCAACGCTGGTCATGCAAATCACGAAGAGAGCTGGAAAGTTCTCGGCTCTTAGGGATTAACGGTCATACTATGCGGTACGAAATTAGACCAAGGGGGTTCATAAAAATGGAAAAGGGTGCTGGAAAGTTCTCGGCTTTTAGCGTCCTATGTAGTATCTGCTACTTTCGCCTTGAAAATGATACGCAGTACGACGGCTATAAAATATAACTCATTCTCTTTGGTTTCAACATTTAACATATAATTGATATTAATAACGGCTATAAGGCGGTTACGTTTTGCCGCTGTTTGTTCATTCGTCTGTTATTCTGCCCGTCCGTTAAAAACATAACTCATAAAATTAGGGACGGAATTTAATCAAAATTCACAGAAACTGACAGAAAGGTTACAAGAAACAGATGACCTAATTTTGGTGATGATTCGGAAAAAATCCTGGATTTTGGGAAATTTTCTAATTTTAGTTAGCATTGCGTTGCCTGGCGGAGCTCTGTGCTCTTGCGGTGCAGCTCTAGTTCTAAACATTCGTAACTAATGCCAGGAACATTTACTAGTCCTACATAGAACAATGGCGTCAATGGAATAGTCAACTAGAGCACTCTGAGAGCGCATACCTCCGCCAAGTGAAGCAACGGTGGCAAAAAATTCAAATTGGCTCTGAAACCATAATTTTCTTTGTATAAACTCCAAAATCTAATCATTTGTGCCTTTCCATATTAATAACAGCTTGTCCAATTTTCTTGAAGATCCGTTCATAACTTTTTGAGTTATACTGTTAACAACGTTATGGCAAACATGAGTCAAACATACAAACGAACAAACCGATCTGCACCAAAATTTGATCATTTATGTCTTTTAGCATTACTAACAACTCCTATAAATTTCATACAGATCCACTCATTATTTTTTGAGTTATTGTGCTAACAAGCATAAAATTAAAAACGGTGACAAACGAAAGAACGAACAGGCGAATCATTACCAAAAATTTGGTCATTTACTCTTTGTTATAAACCTAACAACTCATGTTGATTTCATCAAAATCCATCCATAACTTTTTGAGTTATAGCATCGAGAAAAATGAGGCAGACAAACAAACAAACGGATGGACATATCTTCACCAAAAGTTAATCAACTGTTTCTCCTAACATACCTAAAAATCCCTGCAAATTTCATCCAAATCGGTTCATAACTTTTTGAGTTATCTTGGTGACAGACAAACAGACTAAGAGACAGACAGACAAACACGACGAAAACATAACCTCCTTGGCGGAGGTAAAAATCGTACTTAACCCTGAAAGAACACACAGCTATTATACCTACTGCCATTTTCCATTAACTTGTCCCTCACTTGACGATCAACAACGAGCTATAGCACACAAAAAGCACTAAAAATGATAAACAATCACAGAGATCAATAGTCGAATAGTAATAAAAAATTCAGAATAAGCCTAGCAGCAGACCCGCAAAACATGAACAAACTGTATAGTCATCATCAGTTCCTCAGAGCAGGTGATTGCTCAATGTTTGACAGGTCAGAGAGAATGAGTTGGCCGAATAGCGACCGTTACGGACCAGGATGAGCATATTGTGATCCGATATATCTATTTTGACGTACTCGGACGTAACAGCGTAACCAGAATGACAGCGATGACGCACTTGGCTTAGCAAGCAAAGAAGGTTACAAGAACGCACACGGGAAACCGAGCATATTTAGTTATGGTCTACACGACCTTCATGGTTTTGTAAACACATTCTAGTACGTTGCTGTTTCTTTCAAACGCACCATTTAGGGTATCTGAGACATCAAGTATACAATACTGAGAAGCACATGTATGGAAGGAAATTTATGGCCCAGACTTTTTACAGCGGCAGAAATATCGAAGACTAGTGTAACTTCAGCACACGCTTATAGGCTTACCTATAGGCCCGCCCAGCGCTATGGGAAAGACAAGCAGGCGGGGGGGGGGGGGNGGGGGGGGGGGGGGGGGGGGGGGGGCAGCAGCAGCAGCGCTGCAGGTCCGAGCGGTGACCAGCGCCGCAAAAAGACGAGCGCAAAAGATGAGCGCCGACGCAGCAGCTGACGCTCTAACTGTGCTCTCGAGTAGCGGTCGGTGCTCAGGCGCTTTATTTTATGCAGGAGGGGGGGGGGGCGGCGAAGAGAGGAAACTGAGCGGTGAAGCACGAGGTCGAAAGCCGATTTTGAGCGATGCAAGGGAAATTGGGAGTTAAGGGCACGCAGTACGCCCTTGGAATGGGAGCGAAACTATTAATAAGTTAGAATGAGATATTAAACACCAAGTTAGATAAGAACTATGCTCCAAAGAGACTGCAAAGTGAACAAATTTGAAGTGAATGGGTAAATATGTAAGAAACAAATTGGAGTGAGAGAATTCAACTATAACCAAAGCAGGATCGCAAAGAAAACTAGAACAAATTGGATTGATGGGATAACTAAGAAGCAATTAGGACTGAGGAGATACGATAAAAATCAAGGAGGGCAGCGAGGACAACTTAAAACTTAGAATGGGGAGGGGAGAGTTACGAACAAGGGGATAACTAAGTAGCAAAGAGGCATGAGAGGGTAGGAGAAAAATGAGTTAGAAATGAGGAGTAGGTAAGAACCAAGCTAGAATGAAAATACAAGTAAGAAGTAAGATTGAATTTAGCGATAGGTAAGAACAGAGTGGCAATAGGAGGATAAGTACGTAGCAAGTGGGAATTGGCCATATAAGTACAGCCCGTTGCCACATGAGTACAGTCCGTTGCCATAAGTACAGCCCGCTGCCATACGTACAGCGCGTTGCCATAAGTACAGCCCGTTGCCATACGTACAGCGCGTTGCCATAAGTACAGCCCGTTGCCATAAGTACAACACGTTGCCATATAAGTACAACACGTTGCCATATGAGTACAGCCCGTTGCCACATGAGTACAGCCCGTTGCCACATGAGTACAGTCCGTTGCCATAAGTACAGCCCGTTGCCATAAGTACAGCCCGTTGCCATAAGTACAGCCCGTTGCCATAAGTACAGCGCGTTGCCATAAGTGCAGCCCGATGCCATAAGTGCAGCCCGATGCCATAAGTACAGCCCGTTGCCACATGAGTACAGTCCGTTGCCATAATTACAGCTCATTGCCATACGTACAGCCCGTTGTCATAAGTACAGCCCGTTGCCATACGTACAGCGCGTTGCCATAAGTACAGCCCGTTGCCATAAGTACAGCCCGTTGCCATACGTACAGCGCGTTGCCATACGTACAGCGCGTTGCCATAAGTACAGCCCGTTACCATAAGTACAGCGCGTTGCCATAAGTACAGCCCGATGGCATAACTACAGCCCATTACCACATGAATACAGTCCGTTGCCATAATTACAGCCTGTTGCCATAAGTACAGCCCGTTGTCATAAGTACAGCCCGTTGCCATACGTACAGCGCGTTGCCATAAGTACAGCCCGTTGCCATAAGTACAGCACGTTGCAGGAGCGCGTGCACGGCAGTGACAGGAGCCATAGTCCCGTACCGGCAGCATTACAGTTACTGTACCGTCGCCTGGTCAGAGCGCGCAGCAGGAATAACGGTAGCAGGATTATGCGGGGCAGTTCGAGTCAGGTATATTTAACCTTATACGGACCGCGGTCCGTCCTAAAGGACGTTTTAAATCATGCTTTTTCTACGAGAAACCGATGTCTTATTTGGTCCTGATATATATGGTTAAGCAATTGCTGCAGTGCGTGTAGCTTGGGCTAGCATTAACTTTTTGAGGGATTTTTAGTTTTTCAAACATTTTTAATTGGTACGAACAACCTACATGAACTAGACAACTGCTGGACAGATGTACTCGCGTGAGGAGTAACCTGGTTTATATTGAAGTCCGTGTGTCAAACAAGTATCCGTAACACTACTAAAACGTGTTATTTAAAGAAGTGCACAGATGGCAGCGTCCAGTACAGTTAGCACCCGGGCTACAGGGTTAAGCTGTTCAGCGAAAGTTGCAACTACATCTACTAGCTACGTGTTGCAATATATTTTAAAAATACATATCGTACTAAAAGCTCATGCGTTCAAGCAGGGTGAACCAAGATAGACGACAATCCAATGCCAATACACCCTAAATAATGCTCAGAAGATCAACTCAATAAACCTTCACGGCTGACCCAAACGCCTGGAAATCTACAGGGCCGAACGAGGATCACGCAATAACTGAATGCCAAACAGATCGTTTTACATAACACTAAAGTTGATTAGGACACAGCATGCAACTATACATGCATAGTCAGCACTAGTATAATCTCGAGCTGTTCACCGACTGTGATCAGAAGAGTCCGGATTTTGGGCCCCGAAAAATGTGGCATTTATGGCGGTAAAAAATTACATATATGGCAGCAAAATGTGCCGCATATGGCACATAAAAGTGGCATTTCTGGAAGTTTAGATTGGCAAATATGGCATTTATTGCAGAAGCTTTGCTGACTTTTACAGGAATACTAAGTTGAAATAGATGACTGCCATTGTATATGGAAAACCCTACTTATACTTATGGACTTGCTTTCTAGAAGAAGGATAGAGAACTTTGAGACCAGCGGCAGCTTTCGTCATCGGTAACTAGAAAACAAACGCTCCCAAACATTGTGCAATGGCCGGCGGTGCTTTGTGTTGCTAGTTTTTCTGAGGTTAGTAGATAGAAAATGTTTTTGCTCTCGGTATCCAAGACACCTACTATGACATTGGCTATCTGACGCCCGGTGGCATCGGCAGTTTCAGCAATAGAGACTCATATCTTTCTGCCTCCAACATTTTCTTGAAATCTACTCATGGTGGTATCATAGTGAGATTCAACGTACTTTTTCCTTATCATGGATCCACTCGGAATGTTTTCATTTGTATATTTCGCCAGATACGTTTTCACGGACGATATTTCAGTGGCCAAAGAGCGATTTGGCGCTCACAAATGCTTTGCAGAGGCCATAAGCAAAACGAAATATTCCCTGAAGTAGATGGCTCACCCAAGCTATCGCTGTCCTGCCTTACTGAAGAGGCACGTGCAAACGCTGCCTTGTGCTCTGCACGCTTCCAGTGCAACGTACCAAAGCACCTCTTGCCGGAACTCGCAGTTGCTTTACATATGGCTTGCAAAAAATGGAATGATCATCTGTTGAAAAGACGGCGTTGCCAAATGCCGTGACGAATTTGTTAAGCATGGCACTCAGCTAGGGACGTCTTAACATTAGGTATGACGAATCTTCACATATCGGTACACTGATAAATCGCACGGGTCTGCTGCGCAATGTTGTTGGAACTAACAGGCTGTTTCGAAAATTCTGGCAAATAACTCTTCAAAACAATTCCTTTTGGTCTCTTTGTCAATTTGGAAAAAGTTCTTAGTGTGCTAAAGAGATTTTTAACAAATTTTGGAGACACACGGACAGACAGCAGAGGGATTGGCCATATTTTGCTATCTATTTGGCCCTAGGATCAAAGTGTAGAAAGCAATACATGTAAACGTCAGGGTAAGCGTAGACTCGGTGCAAGCTTTGGACATAAAAAAAATATATATTATTTCACCATGAAAACCCATTAACTAGCTTAATGGCCGGTAATTTACTGTTTTTTGCTGAATAGATACACCTGATTGACATAGTGGCAATATAGCTGCCATACTTTTGTGGAATTTTTAGCGCTATTCACTAGCGTGCCACAGTTAAGTGGCTACTATGGCGTTTATGGCAAATATGACATTGTGCCACCAAATCAGGGCTCTAGTGATAAGAATAGGTACATATTTAGCCTCAACGTTTTGTTGTCTTATATTCTTATAAATCATTAATTTCCTACAGGGATGGAAGCTAATACAAGTAGCTGCAATAAGTGACGAAATGATGCACTCGTATGCAAACATGCAACGGCAGCGCTACAAGAAAAACATGAACGGTACCACAACGTTAATATGTTTTATGAACATCACTATATGGATTAAATCAATGAGGTTCTGAACAACAACTAATTGATTACCTAACAGAAAAGGAAACGCACAAAAAAATGAATGCCAAATTTAGTACAATTAATCTTTTTTACAATCTAACACCACTGTCAGTGCTGGTCCATCCATGGATTTACCTTCGCCTAAATGATAATAAAACAAAAAACACTACAACTAATAATATACTAATTAATAACTAAACTAAAAATAGCATTAGCACTAATAATAACAGTAACAGAAGCCATTAATTAGGTAAGAAATTATTGGTTAGAACACAACACAGGAATCAGAGAGACGCAGCAGAGATGCACAAACCGTAGCGTTCGCTCTCAAGATTACCAACGGAAGTGGCACAACCTACAATCACGCAATACGTACGTAACGTACGGTACACAAGGAGTATGTGGACGAGTACAGTTTACTTATCTGCTGCATGTTGTCCCTCTAGCGGTGTCTTATCGTCATAGAGCAGCACTTTTGTATACAGTTGTACA
>LQNS02278100.1:24141244-24166732 GCA_001587735.2 Parhyale hawaiensis
TAGTAAGCGCTGAAACATTACTGAATTTCATTTCCGCTGCGTATCCAGAATACACAGTGAGATAGTTTCAGCAGAGCAAAATTTTCGCACCAAAGAAGTTTGAAGATAGAATTACTACGACTATTACACCGGAAATCATCGGTTCCTCAACGGTGCACTGATTTTCTCCTAAATGTATACATCGTAAGCCATCAGAAAATTTAATTTCGATGCTGAGAAAAGTCATGACTGTCAGACTCCACGGGAACGGCAAGAAAGGCTGGAAGAGCAAGAACAGCATTCATTTTCAATAACGCATAAACAATTAAAAAGACCTGGCCTGTGGCCGAGAGATAAGTCATCAGCCGTAGCACAGATACGCCTGCTTCCCGAACTGAATAAAGCTCGAATTTCCTTCTATCTATTAATGATGAAGAGCGTGACACAAAAGGTAAGTAGGTAGGTAGGTACGTACGAACTAGCGTATTAATATATAGATATAAGCTTTCAAATACGGCGGCAACCATAACACATGGAGGCGTCACATCCTTAACATTTTGACCCGACTACATGTATGTGGTTGATAGCGAGGGAGACTCTCCTTGACCGGTTTTACCAAGGCAAGCCCCGGCTGCTGCCGAATATGTCAAGCCGAATTTTCGGTAGGCAAGAGCTGATAAATCCGCGGTTGGTATTTTCGATAAATTCTCCGCGGCTACGGTAAATGTAGCACCCGGAGGTGGGGTTGCTCCTGATCAGTGAGATCGCTTACCCACAGCGATGTTGGACCGTCGGTTGACCAAGCTCTGCCGTATTGGCTCCCAAGAGACTCCGCACAATTCTTAACTTTCATTCGCCATGCATGAATTTACTATCAGTATCGGAATACGGCAAGGTAATTACTAAATAATTGCAACACTAATACTCTCACTAATTGCGCTAATTACTTATAGAAAAAAATCCGCGAGTTATTAAGTTACCTATTCATTCATCTTAGAAGAATTTACAATGAGGATCGGTATAGGGCTGAGTAAACAGTCCACAAGAAGCATACTAATGCCAAGTTTCAGTTGATAGAACTACGCACGTTGGCAGCAGTAAAAGTTTCACAATACAGCGAGAGTTACAGCAACACCACACAGCAGCTGGTTCCGTGAGCTACGTACGTAACAGCGAAACTGACTAATTACATCATTAGGGCGGCATTCCACACTCTTGCGATGTGTTGCACAACTGCGGATCCCACTAATGGCGGGGTAACAGCGCGGCTTATATCCTTCCTTCTATTTCCCGTAGTGGTTACTTCTGCTCCATCCCCCTAATAGAAAATTCATGGTCGCATCGGTAACAAAATAGTTACACAGCTTCAGGGGCGGCCAAAAATTATGTTCGGGTATCTGATACACACGAGTAGTATCATAAACTGTGAGTCAGTCGCCAGCCATGACACAAGACTGATGACGTGTAACCAGTAGGAATGATTACCAAGTCGGTGGGAATCTTAGTCTCAAAGACCCCACATGCGCCATGCCTAATGACAGATTGAAACTGCTTCACAGTTGATAACATATTATTAGTATTATCATATTTCGATTGATAAGTTATCATTATTATTTTTATAAAAATAATAGCACCTGAGAGCAGGAAGAAAGGGAAGAGCAATTCTATAAGTCGCTCACAACCCTGCTAAGTATTACTCTACCACAAATAAGGCTCTTGCATTGTTTACAGCTGTTGTCTAATTTAATATTCACGTGATTTCGCATATATGGAATGTTCGTAATAAATATAATTGCAAGTAGACTATAGTTTCGATAATTTTCGATTTTCTAAGACACAGCTTCGTTAAAGGAACCTTACGATGGCAAATTCGTATACGTACAGAGCCCGCGCCCGAAGCTTTTACTACTTCCGTTATCCTAAAAATGCGAGTACACGNAAATATAATTCCAAGCAGGCTATAGTTTCGATAATTTTCGATTTTCTAAGACACAGCTTCGTTAAAGGAACCTTACGATGGCAAATTCGTATACGTACAGAGCCCGCGCCCGAAGCTTTTACTACTTCCGTTATCCTAAAAATGCGAGTTCACGACAATTCCAAAACTATATAGGTATCAATAATAAGAACCCGAATTTATATACTCCACTTTCCATGCTACCCTGAAGGGTCGAGCGTAGTTAAAATGGGGACATATTTTCTGACATCAAGAGCCTACTTACGCCTAACACAAGTATCTTAATATGTTTAGAGATTACGGACGCAAGACGCGCATAATCTCTAAGGATGTATACAAACTTTGAGCTGTATAGAAGTATAGTTTGAACTATTAGACTATGTTATCACAAACACCTCAGTGACACACGATACATTTGGGTGCTCTTAAACAGAGATATTGCAATACGAAAAAGTGACTTCAACGCAGATTAGATAGCTATCTTGCATAGCCACAGAAGTTATCATTACTCCCCTGCAAGAAAAAATCAAAACAAACCGATAATTAACAATAGGTAATAAACAAATCTGAAAATTGCAGATGGATCAGCGAATTCTTGGAGATGCAGAAAGGAACTGGTTTCTATTATACAAAACTTATGCTGGAGCCAACTTATCAAGGCGACATTATTAACTGAAGAAAAGCGAAAGCTTTGCACGATATTATCCATTAGACAGAAGCGAGGGTATAACTTAGAGAGGAAGAGATTCCACGGTTACCCACCTACCAACTTTTTCCGGTTAATCAGGCGGTTGACTATATCTATAACAATAGTCACCTTTCATAAGATAAGGTGACTTCCATAGCTGTGAGCCTGGCGGTCTCCAACCGGGATAGATTAGATTGTATAGTCTTGCACGCGCTCACGAGACATACCGCCGTGTTTCAAGACAGGAAGAGAATGAGACACACAGTATCTCGGTAGAGGTACGACCAATGCACTACAAGGTGTTGCCACACGTGCACTGGCACAACAAGGAAGGAACAAACAAACAAAACATCATACAAGGGAAAATGAAAGAAAGCAAAGCTGTAATGAAGGAAAGCTGAGGCGAAGACCTAAAGCAGTGGTTCTCTAAATTTTCTTTGGCTGGCACCGAAGAAAACTTTTAATGTGTTCTCGCACTCCCTACAATATTAATGACTTAAACGATGATAAAGAAGGAAATTAATAATCTTTTGTGCAATAAATTCGAGTTACTTTGGAATGTTGCGTACGAAGGCCCTCGGTTGGGCACACCCGCTCTAGAGGGTTGACCCTTTACCGAGCATGCGATCGTACGCAGTCACTTCCGTAATGCTATTCCTACGGGAGTGTATTTCAGCCGCCCGATAAAGGGTTAATGTAATTTATGTGGTCTACTGGGAGCTCATATCAGACCAAGTTTATTCCTGCTCAAGTAATATTTCAACCAGTATTTAAATAACTGAAGGGTAATAATTCTTTGGTACACTTTTGAACTGGGTTCCGTGACACCAAGGTTGACTTGTTTCTACAGAAGCGATTTGACCAGAGGAGGGATAATCAAGGCAAACAGACCCACAAAAATATGTACCACTTAATCTAGTAAAATCAACACGAATTCAATCATGGTACCAATATATGGCAAAAGGGATATTAAAGCACTGTAGGTGCGACTAGCAAATGCTCAATGCTTTATCTTCGAAAACGGGGGGGGGGGGGCACATTTTTAGGTACCGAGGTACGACGTGCATACGGACTACACAGAAGGTAGTAAACGAAACAGAAGTAGTTACGAGTCGAAAACAGCCATCTGCTAGATAAGACAATTCTGCGCAGCCAGTGCAACAACTGCAGGGAAGTCATAACAGCCTGCATTCAAAAAAAATTCGGGCAGCCAAACCTTATCTAATAACACGCTTGGTTTATTTATTTCGTGTCCGCTTTGAAGGAAATAGGCGAAAAATAAGCCAGATCGCAGATTTTGTAAATCGATGACCAGGTTGAAGAAGATGGCGAATGCTGATCATAATCCCTTTATATGAAGACACTTCTTGAAATCGGGACAATTGTGTATGCAGCTTCTGGAGTCCGATTTTATGACTTTTTTTCTCTCAGATCACGACGTATAAATTTGGCAGGACTAACGGAGCACTCACGAGATGATTCTTCACGGGTGGTAGACAACTATTTCTTCTAGCTTACTATCTTTCTCTTCTACAGTAGTATTATTCCCGTTTAAAGGGGGTTCGCTGAAGCAGATCTTGCTATTCCATGAATGTCTGTCCATTACCGTGTGCTCCTTCAGCTCCATACCACGCATAGGCTACCATCCCTCACACTGTCGTTCTCTGAAGGCGCGAAGTTTTTTCATAGCCCAAAATTTCAAAATTTCAGTGAAGCAAATATCAAGTTCACAAGACCGTATCTTGGCTACGGAGCGCTGACATGCATACAAGCTGGCTGGAGTTACATTCAAGTTTATTGCGGTGTTTTACTCAAGATTTTTTCTCCGCGCCAAATCTAGAAGGAACGTATAAGTAGCACGAAACTACTACAGTCTCAAGATCAAAGACTTGCCACGAATGGAGAGAGATGAATCGTTTATGCAACACAGTCAAGAAAGACTTGAAGTAGAAAGGTTACAGAAGTGAATGAGAGCTGCTGATAAGCGTGAGCAGGAAAATGAGGAAACGACAAGCCAGAGAAAAAAGCCCGAAGGTTGAAAGCACGACAAAGGATCAATGAAGAAAATGAAGCAAGTCAGAGAAGAGAAGATTCCGCAACGGCCTATATTAATAAAAAATAACGATTAGTGCGTGATTTTTTTCACGCGCGGGTCCACTAGTATATATACCTATATACTGTATACACGACTGGGCAATGACCAACTGTCGATATTAAGAAAATTTTGCGCAGGCATTGTGACTTGGAAATGGCTAACTTTCTAAATTAACATCGCGGACAAACGAGACTTGTATAGACAGAAATAATAAAATACGAATGTACGATCATTTCAGTAATTATGCATATCCAAAATTAGATACGTCTGAGGAGCTTTCTAGAGCTTCTGCAATAAATACTACACTTGCCACATAATATAAGTTTACCTCAAATTAGACGGGTCCCCAAAGACATTTTCCGGCACTGAAAGTAATGCTATGGGAATCAAGGGTTAAAATAACTCAGTGGAGTCGAAAAAAAAACAACAAAAATTTACGGCTGAAGACTAGCTGAACACATTTAGGGTGTAAACACCAAGAAGTGAACAGCAGAGAGCAACATGACCCCGAGATGCAGCGCACAAATGAGTGGCTGAGGCCATATGGTGAGGACGCGTCGTGGTGACCCCGTCCGGACCCGGGACCGTTGTACCGTGTTGCGGCTGCATGCGTAGGCACTGTATGGCGTGTGTCTAGTTGTAGTAGTAGAAGTGCAAAATTTTACTGGCGCATCAGGGACACAATGTCTATATCGCGTCGAACTATTCCTGTGGTTTATCACAGGCTCGCGCGCCACTAGGGGGTGCGAAGTACTTTTCGTTTCAAATCATCAATGATTTTTGTTTCGGCTTTTCTGCCCGTAGGTCTCAGATTCTAGGTGGTCAGTGCGCTACTGACCCGAAAAGGCGCAAGTTGTGCAATCTCCAATCCCCGGGCACGGCTGAACGCTTTCGCCCAGCAACGCCGCCCAGGGGAAGGAACGAAAGACAAGAAGGTAGAAGTCTAGCGGGAATAGGTCGGCCAGCTCGATCAGCGGCCCACCTCCCGAAACAGAAGGGGAAGTCTTGAGAGCCTACCTAACTTTACAAAACTAACCTCGTCAGCAGGAACTGCGGCAAGCTGCAACATCCCCTGCGGAGATGGCACTAGGGAATTTTGGGGTTGTGAGACCCAAATATATTGTGGCAGGGAAAGGGCCCGCCACAATATGCCCCTTAGGGCTAGCGTGTGTCTTCAGCATCGTTGCCTCCAGCAATATTATTGTTCAACAAAGGTGATCTCACAGAGGAAGAAGGAAGAGACGCGCAGTATGTCGATAGGAACGTCGAACCAAAGCAAGAGGGTGTTCCCACACAGGATCAACGCGTATGGGAACAGCAGGTCAAGAGAGAAGAGGAATATTAGACGAAAGTCTCATCAGTAAGCCTCGAGTGTGAAAGCGGAAGAAAACAAAGTGGGCACGAAGAGCAGACGTCCCGAAGGTTTAACTAAAACCAAGGTAACCTACCTACAGGATTTCCCCTGGGGCGCTACTCCCCATAAAGATCGAATCGAACTAAGCCTATGGACCCCACAATTGTCACCGACGGCTTTCCAACGGGATAAGCTGATGAAAGTTAAAATGGCAATATCAAGCCGTGCTTTACGATTCCGGTTCATCGACATGGGTAATGGACGTTGAAAAAGCTTTTGATGGCGCAGAATTTTAAGTTTAAACAAACCAGAAATGTAAATGAATATAAGCAGGGTAACAACATATACGGACAAATAAATAAAGCCTACATCAACATTATTTCACCATAAAATTAGAATTCTCGCGAAACATCACAGCTCGGAGCATAGCAATTTCTTCCATCATCAAAGACTCGTAGCCCCTGAACCCCGAGTAGACGCTGTTCTCTGGCCGCTTGGGGCGGAGACGGTTAAGGTCTCCCACTGTTGCCTACACATCCTCGCTTTCGCTTCGATACGCAAGCTTAAAATTTACAAGGGCGGGGTAGACTTGAATGAAGCTTTGAGCCACAGTATAGGACTCCCAAACGCGGCAAAGGAGAACAATTTAAACTAGATCACTCTGAGAGCGCAAACTTCCGCTAACCCATAACCAGATCAACTGATCATAACCAAAATTTAATCATATATGTCTCTTAACATTACTAACAACTCCTGTAACTTTCATGAAGATCCATTCATAACTCTTTGAGTTATTGGGCTAACAAGCATAAAATTAAAAACAGCGACAATCTAACGAATGAGCTTACAGATCAACACAAAAATTTGGTCACTCACTCTTCGTAATATACCTAACAACTCGAGTAAATTTAAAAAAATCGTCCATATTATTTTGAGTTACGGTATTACAAAAATGAGGCAGAAAAACAAACAAACAAACAAACGGATGTACGAATCTTCAGCCAAAGTTAATCATCTGTTCCTCCTAACATACCTAACAATTCCTCTAAATTTCATCAAAATCCATACATAACATTTTGAGTTATCATCGTAACAGATAGACTAACCAGACGAAAACATAACCTTGGCGGAGGTAAAAAAAATCATAGCTAACATGAACGCCTGCAGATTCGAATAGTCTAATACGGATCATGGCAACGAATTTCATACAAGTAAAGATTGAGGGGGGGGGGGCGAAAGAAAGGACTAAAGAGGCAAGTTTGGCATTTCCGTTAGTCGAAAACCTGAGGCGAGGCTAATACATGTATCTTTCTTTGCTTGAGCGTTGGCGTGCCAGCAGAGCTTCCCGTGTGCTCTCCAAATCAGGAAAAGTCTATGCCTATCGAAGAATATTGTGATAATATCGGCTGTTTAATTATTAGTTTCTGGTTGGGAGCTTTAACTACTGGAGCTATTATTATGCGAGCTGACACGTAAAACGAAAGAATTCTGAGCAAAGAGGTACTTATGTATATCATACGGGGTGCCATAACTTTCACGATACAAGTCGACGACTGTGCTGTTACCATGAGCCATTGAGGCCAGCGTCACAAATACCTCATCGCTACGTGACCAACAAAGGCAGGGGCGTTAAAACACACAACAATTACACAAGGTAGGGCTAAAGACGGTGTAGGTAAAGAGCCCAACTAGCCATCATGACCGGTCCATATCCCACGTAAAGGATACGCCTGTCTATACTGCTGCTCCCAGTTATGCGCTCAGCTGGAAACTGGAGAGGGAGATTCCAGGCCGGCATCCAGCAGACGACAACCCTTTCACCAAAATTTAAACAATGTAACTAGTAACTATACGAATGATTTCTCCAGTTCAATACGAGTTAAAGACTCTGAAAAACGCGCTTGTGTCATTTCTTAAATTATAAAATATATATACATCATACGCTAGAAAAACTGTGGTGTTTAGTTCTTAAATAATAAAATGTATCTACATGAAACGTAACTAAATCGATTGAGATTTAATTTCCATGAGATAGAACATATATTACACGTAATGGTATAACTGTGGAAGTATTTATTATACAAGAAATATATGGAACAGGTAAGTATAGGTAGTGCAGATGGGAGTTAATTCTTATAACATAAATAAAGCAGGAGAAGCAGGTAAAACAACGGGACTGAATTTCAAACTAAATCAGCATAAGACGCGAGTAAAACTACGGGTTTTATTTTTGATTTAGTGACTGTAGAGAAGACGTAAGTAATACTGTGAAATTTCTTTTCTTCATAACAAAGGCAATCAATTTCTTGTATTTTCCTTCAGATTAGTGACGAGATTTTTCTTTTCTGTTCCAGAAACCTGAAGTAATTACAATTTAAACAACTTGGCACTGAAGAGCATCGCGTTTTTTGCAACCTGATGGATACCCAAGAGCGCATGCGCAGCGGTTGGCGCTGAGCGTGACGCGAGTTTGACTAGGAATAGGCACACCAAGTCTGGATTACTTCATGCCTTCAAAACCCCATCTATGTATCACCGACTCACAAGTCTTGACAAAATTTTTGGCCGCCCCTACAAGTAAAACCGCAAATCAGTTGAAAATTTTATTAGGGTAGTGTCAAACTTATGCGATGTTTCACGTAATGCTATTCACACGAAAAAAACAAAAATCTTTCTTATTATTATATTGGTATTGTTCCGCTATTCCCGAATCTTAGACGATCAATAGCGATATAAATTGACTTACTCGGCTTACAGCCGGAACCACAACGTTGTGTTCAGGTGGCGAGAGATGAAGGACGAACAGAGAAGAAGGCAGAAGAAAGAAGCGTCCGTTCGGACGGCCCCTCTGTGGCCCTCCGCACGGCGAGGGTACGAGCCCCGCAGAAAAAGTCGGTCACCTCGATCGGCGGCCCATCTCGTAGGACAGAGAAGGAAAATTAGAGAACCTACCTAACTTTACAAAACTAACCTCATCAGCAAGAACTGCGGCAAGCTGCAACATCTCCTGCGGAAGAGGCACTAGGGACACTTGGGTGCGTGATGCCCAAATATATTGTGGCACGGAAAGGGCCGGCCAGAATGTACCCCTGAGGGCGAAAAATCTTGGTTCGTCATTCCACCTCTAACAGACCAACCTGAGAATATTCGTCCAGCAATTCTCTAGTGTTTGGAGGGTATTTGTAACAACTTTGTTCGAAAGGGAAAAATATATTATTATACCGAGAAGTTCAAGCCTACATCTTCACAACAAAGGCAGTATCACAGAGGAAGAAAGAAGGGACGTATAGTAAGTCGATAAACACGTGAAGCCGATTCAAGGGGGTTATTTTCGCACAGGATCAAAGCGCATGAGAACAACCAGTCGGGAAAGAAGAGAAAAAAGTTCAGTAGTTAGAGTGTGAAAATGGAAGGAAGCAATGTGGGCACGAGAGACAGACATTCCGAATGCCTAGCTAATGGCTAAGGTAACCTACCATCACCCTGGGGGTGCTGTTCCCCATGGGTGAACCTAACCCTATGACCCAACCTATGCTTCCTGAGGGAATAAGAAAATATATCTATTTCGTTAACGGGATTAGGGAAGCCGCCCAAGTAAATTGTACCCAATATTATCTGTAGAAAGAAACCGACCTTACTTTATAGCGGATAACACGCAGCTAATTGTCGGCAGCGGATGTCTCTACCTTAGCTTTAGCTAAATCTTCGCGACATATGCTTGTCGTGTCCACTGAACTTTTCATATTTCCCTTTCCTTCAATACTTTTTTCTGTGTTGCCTTGGGGCGTAATCGTCTTTTCCTTGCTTTCCTTTACAATTATTTTGTTCTGCCCTTATTACTTTGCTCTCATAATATGGCTCGGAAGGTGTAAACTAAACATCTGCATTAGCTCCTCTTTTTCATCAGTCTCATCCTCGTCAGAATCACATCAGTCACCCAGTAACAGCAAGCGTAACTTTTCGCCTTTGCAATGTTCGCTTCTCTATAAAAGTGTCGCCAATGTACACAAGCAAGATCACGCACGGAAGCAGGAACACCCTACATGGTCAGGGATGCGTAGGGAACGTAAATAGATCGCTGTATGTTGAGCTACTGTATAGTGGCACGCATCGCTCCATGGCTGCGGAGTCCGATGGAAAAAGTTCCACTCTAATTCAGACTCTTAGCCTTAGCCCGTTTCCGATTCCGACTCCTTGGACCTCAAAAATATTTTACTGTAACATTTTCTAGCGAAAATAGATTTCCAGTTGTGTTTACAAGACGCAACACAATACTGGAACACTCTGCAGTGCGTTCAAGGAACAAAAGCCTGTAGTGTGAACTCGCCTGATTGTTTCCGTAGTCAACATTTCTCATTTACACCTCAGACACTGAGGGATAATAGAAGAAGGACGGTAGGTACCTCACGGTCGTAAACACACGTGAAAGTGCGGCTGCTCAGGTCACGCTGCATGTCCGTCAGAAGAGACTTCCCCATATCTCAACCAGAGCAGCTCGAAATAACCGGAGCGCGGGCTGCTGGAACTCAGGGCTGGCTGCATCTCATGTCAGTACTGGACGCGTCAACAAATTTACAATAGGGACAAGTAAAATGTATGCACTGTGTTCATGTCGTGCGTTGGCCGGATTAGATAAGACTGCATTTGTCTTCCTAGACACACTGCGGTGCGTCAAGACAGGAAGAGGATGGGACACATGCACTTGCGTTAAAATAAAAATAAAATGGGGCGTACACTTGCGTCAAGATAAAAAGATGCATCGTATACTTGCGGCAAGACAGGAAGGGGGGACGTATACTTGTGTCAATACAGGAAAAAGATGGGACGTACATTTGTGTCAATACAGGAAAAAGATGGGACGTATAGTTATGTCAAGAAAGGGAGAAAATGGGACATACACATGCGTCAAGATAGGAAGAATATGGGATATACACTTTTGGCAATACAGGAAGATGGGACAAGCGCTCGCGTCAAGACAGGAAGATGGGACATACACCTGTGGCAATGTAGGAAGAAGAAGGGACATACAGGTGCGGCAACATCGGAAGAAGTACGGACCTACACTAGCGGCAATATAGGAAAATGATCGAACATACAGCGCCGGCAAAAAAAAATCTTAACACTTCAATGTCAAGAAAAAACTTTACGCGAGAAATATGAGTAAGTATTGCGTTTGCCCAACCAAACATAATGAAGCGAGAAGATGTTAGTGATGATGCATTCCCTCCGCCCACTCATAGCAAACGTCCATCACCCAGCCAACCCTCAGCGAGGGTTGTGGGTTGTGTGTTGCTGCAGTGAGGTTGATAGTGGGTCCCTCTTGCCGACGTGGTATTTTTACTTTCTTATAAGTTTGACGTCATATCAAGATTACACCTATTGCACACAATCGGTAAAAAAATGCTTCAAACTTATAAGAAAGAAAAAATACCACGTCGGCAAGAGGGACCCACTATCAACCTCACTGCAGCAGCAGCACACAACCCACAACCCTCGCTGAGGGTTGGCTGGGTGATGGACGTTTGCTATGAGTGGGCGGAGGGAATGCATCATCAATAACATCTTCTCGCTTTATTATGTTTGGTTGGGCAAACGAAATACTGACTCATATTTCTCGTGTCTTGCCATTGAAGTAAAAGATTTTTTTTTGCCGGCACTGTACACTTGCGGCAATAGAGAAAAATGAGATATACACTTGCGCTAAAATAAGAAGATGGGACATAAACTTACATCAAGGCAGGAAGATGGGACATAGACCTACGTCAAGGCAGGAAGATGGGACATAGACCTGCGTCAAGGCAGGAAGATGGGACATAGACCTGCGTCAAGGCAGGAAGATGGGACATAGACCTGCGTCAAGGCAGGAAGATGGGACATAGACCTACGTCAAGACAGGAAGATGGGACATAGACCTGCGTCAAGACAGGAAGATGGGACATAGACCTGCGTCAAGGCAGGAAGATGGGACATAGACCTGCGTCAAGGCAGGAAGATGGGACATACCGGATCTTTCAGAATAATCCGCACAAATTTCGAAACAGTGGCAACACCAATTACACTCTAAAATTGGCAACACTAATCTATGCCACTTATGCTTAGCAATATAAATAATCAATAGTAAGGATTTCAGACTATTAGCACAAACAGTAAGTATGCAATGGAGAAGTCAGATGTTCAGCAATCTGTGAACTTCGTCGTGCGGGCCACAGTCCAGCCTGGATTGCAAAATCCCTCCGGTATCCTAGGTTGCAAAATCCCTCCGGTATCCTAGGCAGACAGTTAAGCTGTGATGTGCGTAAGCGTTTTGATAAAACTGGCCAAGATTGCAAAGCTGCCCACTGACCAAGAAAATCTAGATAAAACTCGCAAACCCCGGTTCTTGGCTGATCTCATAAGAAGCATTGCTACCAATTCAACCGTTCCAGCATCAACATTGGTTAAGAAATTATTTGTATCTCTACAGTTCACCGGGCAGTGAAAGACCTTGGTACGTCCTTTCTGTTCAAGGTCGAAAGCATCTCTTAACTGATTAGATGAAAAAAGTTCGTTAAAGACAGGTGCGTTGTTTTAGGTGAGGGCCATATCTGCTCATTTCTTCGTCAAAAACGACGAAAACGTGAATGCCGAATCCTACTACAACGTCTTGGAAACTGAAATCATGCCATTGATGAAGGTCAAAGCCTTAAATGAGACGTTTATTTTCCAACAGGACTCTGCTCCCGTCCATACGGCGGAAAAGATAATTGTTAAAGAGGTAAGAAGTCCAATTTTGGGAGAATGACGTTTGGCCTTTAAAATCCCTAGATTCCAACCCGTTAGATTATTATTTTTGGTTTCTAATTGAAGCCAAAGAAAGTGCTAATATCCAGAATTCTATTAGAGTATTTAAAAAGGATCTAAAACGGCCGTAGGGTCATTAAAGAAACGTCATTGACGCAGTGTCCAAATTTGGAAAGCGTGTAGAAGCCGTTATCGTAGGTGAAGGTGGACATATTGANGTATAACTCAAAAAGTTATGAACGGATCTTCAAGAAAATTGCACAAGCTATTATTACTATCAAAAGGCACAAATGATTAGATTTTGGAATTTATACAAAGAAAATTATGGTTTCAGAGTCAACTTGAATTTTTTGCTACCGTTGCCTCACTTGGCGGAGGTATGCGCTCTCAGAGTGCTCTAGTTATAATATATTGTAAAAGCTGAACGGCTACAAAAAACGCTTCTGTTGATCTGTTAGATTTGCTTGGGTGTATTAACTGGCATCACACAGCGCACGTATTCATTTCCACTTGATAATATATTACAAATAGTATGCACAGTTTAAAAAGTCTTGCTCCAAAACTAGCGCGAGCGAGGAGGGTTGCAAAATGCGGTGGATAAACGCCGACTAAAACTCGTATGTTTGGGTTCAGTCAGTGAATGAGTCAGACTTTTGGCATTCCCAAAAGGCCCGAATCTTACAGAATCCGACGCTTTTTCTAAACAGCAAAGACCTATCTACACCGATTCCGACTCTTTGCCCCCGAAATACCCGACTCCGACTCGGCAAGAATATAAGACGCATCAACCCTGAGACTGAAGGGAACTCGCCAATGAGCAGAGTTTCGGCAGGTAAAGGCCTTAGCACTCAACATTATTTCCTATGTGTAACTTTAGGTGCCCTCTACCCATTTTTAATACGCTAGGATAGCGAAGAAAGGTCTAAAAAACAAGAATACATATGACGTGGCTGTTCCTACAGAACGAAGACAACCCGGATAATAAAAGTTTCAAGTAAAATCAGGTGAAAACCTTCCCTCACTATAATTAAAAGGCACGAAAGTCAACACGTGGCATGAGCATATGGTCCCCAAACGTGCCATATGAATGACAGTCAAAAAAATGTGGCGTTAATGAGCAGAAAGTGGGCCGGCCGAACTGTCGCTACGGTGACCCACTTCACGGCGGATGAAACAATATGCACACCGGGCATGGATATTTGCGTATTGACATAATGCATACAGAAAGCTAAGTACTTTAGAATGACCTCTGTGTAAACAGATAATTATTCATTAATGGTTGAACTAGAGGAATCTGCGGCGTATTTTCTGCAAACTAGCGGATTTCCTATAAAGTACGAGTATCTAACACTATCGTATGTCTGGTAGTGGATACGGTTACTACTGGTAGTTGGGAAAAAAGTATTCAGATGCAGTTTATTGAATTTTTTATATTTTCAATTAAGTTAATGAAAAAGTAGATTCAGTTTAACTCATAACAACTGTTACCGGAAAAATTATGATCGTTGGAAATGTATCCGTCGCAGTGTTTAAATCTTTTCCAGATAGGTACCAACTTGCAGATTTCTTTAGTACATCGTCGTCGCACATACCATCGGCTTGGTTTCCGATGATACTTAAGCACTACGGTATTAGTGCGACAGCCACGGCGTACGAGAAGAGAAGCAGTCGACTCGAGTCCATGGAAATTGTGCCAAAAACGTTTCCGGTTGCCACTCGTTTGCAACCACTGGCATAGACATTACAATACATATTGTATCATTTGAATAGCTAACTCTAAGTATCCGTCGTTGCGTGGCAGATGAATGAACTGCTGACGAAATACCTGCGACGTATTTTTTTCGTCACATCTGTTCAATGAAATTTCAGCGACACCCTCAGCCTCAGTGAGTGTCATTACACTGAAAAACAAAATGTATTGTCGCAACACTAGCACGCATTACCGTGGACCTACGAGAAATACCTGCTTTAGTGTGATTGTGCAATACAGAAACTACATTTACCGAGCTGTAAGAGTATATTAAGAAGGTATTTCCCGTCGATGCACGGCAATACGTGCTGGTTTTGGGAAAACACTTTTCCTCAGTATGTGTACAGAGAGTCACGGAGCTGCACGCTAAGTGAAGGACAATGGCATGTATAAAGCAAATCTTCGAAATACGAACAATAAACTCGCACAAAAGCGTGACATTCCAACCACGCGGAGCGGATCCGTGGACAAAGGAACCAATTTCGCACGTCGCTCCAAGTCAACGCATCGAAACACTTTTGAAAGCATGGCGAAGAGGCAGATTTGTCTACAAAGGGCGGTGAGTATCCAGTGTCGAGAGCGAGACCAAGGAGCTTTGGATGGGAGGCAGAGGAGATGAGCAGGAGAATGGGGTCATAGAATATACATCACGGTGGCCTATATGGGCCACCGCCTGCAGTCCAATAGAAAAAGAGAAGAAGATTATTAGTAGAAGTAGAAAAGAGAAGGGGGCAAAGTAACCTCGAACGAAAGACCACCGGAAGGCCAAGGTAACTTATGGGACCCCCACCGGCACACGACTTTCCATAAAAAAAGATGGCTGAACGAATTCCCATCGGCATAAACAATGTAAGATCGCTGAGTGGGACGCAGCTGTTTCGTATGGCTCTAGAAAAAGAGAGATTTAAGAAATAAGTTGGAGTACCAAAACGTAAAAAAAAAACTTGCAGCAAGATGTAACGGTGCCAGCACCCGAAAATGGTCCTCACCCCTGTGTAGTCTCCATGACGTTTCGTACATTCATTTTCTCAATCCTAAAACGACAAACCAAAATCGGTTATCCATAACTAGCTCAAACTTAAGGCCACTCCTACACCCTTTGGGGGAAACCGCGGCTAAGCTGAAGGAGAAGAGCACCAAGGCCGGAGCTGAAGCGTACACAAAGGGCGGTCGCAGCAGGCAGGCAGTTAAGCAAATAAGTGATTAAGGAGTGCAGGCAATCGAGCTCCGGTCTTAATTTAAACTACTTAGCCTAAAGGCCTTAATCCATTGCTGCTTAGAGCAAACCTTGAACTCAAGCAGGAATAACACTAGAAATTTTGTTAATGGGATAAACCAAAATTTTAGTTCGCCATGGGGGCTCAACTCCCAGAACGTGCACAATGGACGCCCTTCGTAAATTTAGCACCATCTTACCACGCCGTTATTTTTCTAGAATATTTTGCACATTGTTTTTACGGGTTAAATGCCCTTGTAGTAGTAGTAGTACAGCTGGACAATATAGGGACAACCGGTTGTACGTCCACTCCCCGAGGGGAAACAACACGGAGGAGCAGAGCACCAAGGCCAGCCAGCCTCTAGGAGCAGACAAAGGGCAGCCAGAGCAGGCACGGAGGAGGGTGGCAGCAGGTATAGGGAAAGAAGTGTGTCAGGAGTGCAGGCAATACAGCCACACTCTGTCATCCGCCTGAGATAAACCTGACACAGCCACCAGATGGCATGACGGGCGCCCGCTCGGGATGTGGGGCAGCGATGCGCCATATGGACGGACGAGCTGTGCATTAGCGGCAATGTTGCTGTGCAATGGAATCTGGGCTCTTTCTTTCGCCAACATAATTACCACTTACATTCAATGTCTTTTGTGAATGTAATTAACTGTTGCATTAATGAATTTTACATCTTCGGCGAAAATATTCGATATCTTTCATAACCTTTTCAAACTATAGGTACCTTCGCTATCACATCAACGTTAAAATTGTATTTTTATCAATATATTCTACATCATTTAATTTTTTTTTCAAAGCTACGTACGCTACCACATTAGTTCATAGGCTTTCCTTTGGTGAAAGATAATCGAAAGGCAATCTCATTCTGCTTGAAGTTTTTTTTTTTTTTTTGCGCTAGAAAGGCATCACAAAATCAAGGAGTTACAGTGACGACAATTATTTACGTCAGAAATTGGCCGAGTTTACTACATTTTGTTGTATAGATATCGAATCCAATAAAACAGGAAAACGTAATAGGCACGGTGAATTATCCACGTCCCGCAATAGTGCGCAAAATATGTTACATAAATGAAAAAAATGGAAATGTCTTAAATTCTGACAGGCTAATTTATCTGCAATCAATGAGAAACAGAGCTTACGAAAGGCGTGCAAATATCGATGAAGAACAAAGTGAGAAGTACCTGCGAAGAGCGGGACTGAAGTAATTTTATTTTCTTGCCATATCACATCGACTTCATCGAGAAACGAGTATGAATCCGCAGCTGGAGGGCCCGGAACAAGAGCAGTTTCACGAGACAAGGGACCCGAGCAGTTTCACGAGACAAGGGACCCGAGCAGTTTCACGCGACAAGGGACCCGAGCAGTTTCACGAGACAAGGGACCCGAGCAGTTTCACGAGACAAGGCCCCCGAGCAGTTTCACGAGACAAGGGACCAGAGCAGTTTCACGAGACAAGGGACACGAGCAGTTTCACGAGACAAGGGACCCGAGCAGTTTCACGAGACAAGGGACCCGAGCAGTTTCACGCGACAAGGGACCCGACCAGTTTCACGAGACAAGGGACCAGAGCAGTTTCAAGGACGCAATAGCCGGAGCAGTTTTGTGGGAAACGGGATTGGAGCGATTTCGTGAGACACAGAACTGCAGTTTCACGAGATGGAATGCGAGTCGTTTACTACACACTGGAATACGAGGCGCTCCACACGACACGGATTTCAGCCCGTATCACGAGGCACCGCATTTGGATTGTTTCACGAAACACAGGATCTGGATTACGTTAAGAGGCATGGAGCCCTGGCTGATAAGTCAAACGCACAACGGGTAAACACAAAAACACCGACACTAACCCATATACGAATACGAGAGAGGAAACAATCTTCCCAAAGCTGCGCATTGAGTGCACAATTATACTTCTGCATTCATCCGTGTGTCTGTATGTAACGCTTTTCGGTGATAGGTAGGCGGGAACTTCAGTTTGAAAGAAGCCGTGATTTTCGCTGGAACGAAGTTCAACAATAGCTGTTTTCTTAGAGCGTTTTTTGAAAAAAATTTTAGTCACTTTCAAAGCGAAGACATGAGGATTATTTCACTCGTATCTTATCTAGCGTTTTCATTTCTTTCACAACATAATATGGTTGCTTTGCTTGAGGCGCCCGACGATCTTAATAAGGCCAGCCAGATACGTACTGGTATTTAGGATACGTTACTGGAGAATGGAGCGGGTACGGTTGGACATATCGGCTCTAAGGTATTCTTTCAAGCGAATGTGCGATGTTTAATTAAGGAAATACAATGACATCTTGAGAACAGAAGGTTAGGCTGCTTAAGAAACTGCCGAGTCTGTTTGCTGTATAGCTATGGCGTCAAAGAGAGCAGGAAAATCATGGGCTACTGATCAATAGCCATGGGTCCCGTAGTCATAAAAAAAATCGGACACGCTGACAAAAAATTGAAACGCGTACGATGACGACAGGGTAAATTACCTGTAAGCAGTGTAAAACAGAGCGTAGAAAAGGCATGCATAAATATCGGAGAACAATGCGAGAAGTACAGTTGTATGCAGGATTCAGAGGTGAGAGAGGCTAGAGTCCGCTAAATAAGGTGTGCTAAAGTAGACGGGGTAGGTTAAATTACAGGAACACTACCATGTGTCAAACGAAAGTAAGTGAAAACATTATTTAACCGTGGAATTTTCACGGGTCCCGCTAGTATATTATAATGCTGCTCCGTACGTCTATCCCTTTGTCTATCTATACGTTACGCTTTTCAGTATAAGCTAGGGGAAAATGTAACTTGCTGGAAGTTCTGCTTTTCGCTGGAAGGAAGATCAATAACAGCTGTCTTCTTTTTCACTCGCTCTTGAAAAAATTTTCAGTCAGTTTCGATGCACAGACATGAAGTTCATTTTACTCGTATCATACATACGTATATATTTTCAAATCATAGAATATTCATTTTGCTGGCGTTGCTTGACGATCCAAATATGACAAAATTCGTAGGCTGGATACGGCGCAAAGCGAGCTGTTCCGGACAGCTTCATTCTACAGAATTTTCAAAGTAAAAGCATGATGTTCAAAGAAATCAAGTAAACTGACCGAAAAGAGGGGTTCGGCAACAAGAATCTATTATTGAAATAATGGGTTTAGTCTGCTGTATATTGTGGTGAAGCTATATCCTAAAATAGAGCAGAAACTTGATGGGTTATAGAGCAGCCACGGGTCACGCTATAGAACTGTTATCTTCAGACTATTAGAAACACAGCTTAGTGAAGTCTGATATACATACAAGTAGAAGAAGAGCAATAAGAGAAGTACCTTCGAAGAGTGAGACTACTATATTTCGTTTATAGGTAATCTTTATGTCTATATTATGATATACAAAGGAGAATGCGTTGCTGGTAAAACATCTGCGAGATCCAACGGTGATATCTTAGTGTCTAGTGCAGATAGGCTGTGTAGCGTGACTTAGGATAGACGGGCTACGACTTGGTATACAAAAGCTACGTTTATATACTGCAGCTATATATAGTCAGGAAGTATAAGTCTCCGTTTCCGAGCAGAACCTTGTCGCAGAGGAAAGAACAAGGTACATATAATATGTATGTCGATAAAAACGGGGAACCCATGCACGAAGGTATTTCCACACAGGATCAACGTGCATGGGAACAGCAAGTCAGGAAAAAAGAGGAAGAACAGAATAAGCATGAGCAAGTAGGAGTATGCGAATGGAAGGAAGCAAAGTGGGCACGAAAGACAGACATCCCGAAGGCCTAGCTAAAAGCTTAGGTAACCTACACGAGCCCTCTGGGGTTGCAAGCCCATTACATAGGATGGGTGAAGCTAACTAACCTAACTCTTTGGCCCATCCTAAGCCCCCTGAGGGGACGAGCTACGCTAAGCCAAGGCCTCCTACAGTACAGGCCTGGGTCTCTACGTCACGAAGTTGGTCCGATCAGTACAGTTACACGACAAACTGTTGGACGCAACCCGATATTCTTGGCAGATGCTCTGCATGTTTCGGACTTATCTGGATAGAAAACTCATGCTATCGTAATTTTATAACATGTAAGTAGTTCAGAGAAAAATTTTTTCTAGATACGCTGAAAATATGTAGGGTAGATACGAATAAAATCAGGCTGCGTCTAACGATTTTTACAGAGACTGTACGCAATCGGACCATTTTCGATGCCCAGACCCAAGCCCGTACTCTAGGAGGCCTTGGCTAAGCCCGCTGCATGCGAGTCGAAACACGGCGGCACTTCCCGTTCTTGGGACAGATGCTTCTGTGCGCGGGATAAAGGATTAATTTATGAACACATACCCATTCTAAAAAGGTACAATTGAAAATTAAAATACAATATAAATTAATAAAGAGATTCGAAATTAAGCAGAGGGCCCTCGGTGTAGTGGAATACCTACCGCAGAGGCTCGGAGTTTAAGCAGTTTTCAGACACAATAATATTAGCTACGAGCCTACGACGAAATTGCATCCCTGGCAGCGTAATCGGAAGGGATGGGAGAAACGTTCTCATGTGCAACAGACTTGAGGTTAGGCGCACTTCGTCAGAATTAAGTGACTGGTGTTATTTATGGGGAAGGTTAGAAAAGCTGCATTAGGTCAAACTAAAATGAGTTATAATATCCTAGCTTAGGTTTGCTACGTTTTATAACTTGAGAATATTAACAAACTGTGGAATTCCCACGGGTCCCGCTAGTCATTATTATTAAAGTAAACCTGAATTTGAATCTACACGTTAACACGCTTGTACCGACCTATACGCACGCTCCCCATACAAGAAGCTCAACCATCAAGGATACCGTGCCAGCAATCGGGTAGAACAAGGGCCAGTCATTTAATTATTAAGAACCTGACTTTCGTTTAATATCCTGTTCGAATTTGTACTTCTAACTTGTACTCACAGGAGCGAGTATTATCGCGCATATTTACGGGTCAAACTAGTTAAAAACATTTCAATAGTCAATATAGAAAGTAGACTATTTAATAGTAGTAGTAGAAAGATAACTAGCGCAGCAGTAATACGTCGCATCGCGCCGAATTATTAGTGACAGTTATCTCGGTTTTTCTCTTGAATGGTCTCATTTTTAAGGCGAACTCAGATGAGTTCTATCTGTCTCCAGTGACCTACTCGCTACTGCTCACCAAAAATGAGACACAGAAAGGGGAGGTATAAAGAACTTATCTAACTCTACAAACTAACCTCGTCAGCAGGATTTGTGGCCAGCTGCAACATCCCCAACAGAAAAGATTATCGGAACAGCCTTTGGGTTAGTGAGGCTAATATAGACACGTCATATCTCGGAACAGCCTTTGGGTGAGTGAGGTCCATATAGACACGTCATGTCAAAAAAATATTGGAAGCCGTTCTATGGTTAACCTCATTTAGAAGAAAATATCGAAAAGCATTCAATACAACCACCGCAATTAGGAAACAAGTTGTTCTGCTAAGTGCCTTTCCTAATGAGAGACATCCAAGTGCAGCATTATGGAACTATCTGTTTAATTTTCTTTGACTTCGCTCATAGAAAATATTGAAAAGTAGAGAATAATATAACTAGTTGAATACTAATTTACTACATATTCAAATTAATTTATTACAATTTTTAAATTCATTGTTATCTTGATGGAAAAGAGGATTTGCCAAATGAAATTAAATATTCACAACGAAGCGCATTTCATCGGTGAAGCTGCATAACAAAAGTTGGATTACAGTGTGCAACATTTGTTGCGCAGCACGGTACTTTCCCCACTCCTAGCTACTCTGGGCCCGAAATTTTCCCACGTCGCGATCTCCCGTTTGCGGAGCTCGGGATACGACTTTGTGCAAGTCCACCCATTAAAAATATGCATGACTCACAAAACATATAAATTGAGGTAGAAATCCAATCGCAAATACGGGCAGCGAAATAAAAAGTAAATCCCCGGAGGAGTAAAATCCCATGAGCGTGGGAAAATCTCAAAGAATATCCCGGGTAGCATGAAAATGTAGCATCTTGTAAACCACATCACTGTAATGTGACCACGACATTCTAAACTATCCAGCTTATTAAGTAACGAGGTACTGGACAAATAGCAGTGATTTGTTAAGCACGACTGAAGAGTTACAAGGGATACGATTAGACTTCAGCCTGCTATGGTAACGATTACCACCGTTGCCAGTAGATGGCGCTGGTCTGTCCTAACTTGACATCGGTCTTTACGCGGTCATTCCCAACTTGAGATCAATTCCCGATTACAAATGTCTTCATTTCAAAGGCACTACCGTAGATCAGAGTAGAACCACCACCATTGGCATCAGCACACGTAGGTTAGGATCCTAATATTAGGAGCAACATTGTAAACATAAAAAGAATGTGGTCAGAAAATTCTGTGCGTGGCGACTTTCCCCAGAAGGGAGCACACGAGAGCAATGAATAAGAAAGTAATGGGAAGGTGCGGGCAGCGAGAGCGGCGGAAGGCTGGCACGGGAGTGGGCGGGAAGGAAGTGAGTTCAGTGGGTCAAGAGGGCATACGAAGTGGCAGATGCTCGGACCTGTGCCCGAATATCTCTGAACTTTCCCGCATCGTGGCGGCACTGACGGACATGCGGTGGTGAACCAGTGAGGAGTCGCACGTTTCGGGGAGTGTGGAGTCGGAGTCGGGCAGCCGCTCGTCCCAAGAGTCGGACACCGTTTTTTCAGGAATAAGGCATTGAATTCCGACTCCAACTTTTTGAACCAGTGGGCTGCCAACTCCGCCCCCCCCCCCCTCTTCCTCAAATCCGAGGACTGTGCAACCCGTTGCAGAGATCAACAATGTTCAAGCTCGCGCTACAGCAAAGCCGAAAGAAAGGGGAAAAATGGAATTTTTCAAAATTTAGCGCAGAAAATGCGAGTTGCTAGCAATGATATAATTGTGGATATTTCAAATCCCGAGCCAGCGATAATAAGATTGCGACAATTTCAATTAGCTACAGCACAGCAAGCGAACTGTTAACACAGTGCGTCCATATTCCTGTTTTTATTACAATGCGGACAAAGGTGGCCGGGAACCGTACCTATAAGTTTCTTGAGATACGCGCAGGGGGAGTATTCCCAGATCGAAAATATAATACGAAAATGCCACGCTAGGTATGTTCTCTCACCACGAAAATGTAACATGGGCTAAATGGCGCTAAAGGAGAGAGTATTCCCAGCACGAAAATATAACAAATAGCACGCAGGGTGTCTATTAAGAGAACGAAAAGACAATATAAATTAGAACGACTCGTGGCGTAAGACCATCACCGGCGGTAAAAGCAACTTTCATAGCCATCATTATTGATGGCCGGCTAATCCTAGTTCTTTGGTGTGGTCATATCGATGACAGCCCACCAGACTCCCTGCAAAAAATTATGAACATAGCTCAACTACTTCTACCTTTATTGTGTGGAGAGCAAATTTCTTCGCCGTCATTTTTTATGATCAGCTCGGCCCAGTTTTTTGACATGGGTCACATCTAGGTCAATCTACCAAACATAGAAATATACATATTTATATACATATATATATATATTTACTTAAATCTTCAACGAAAATATCATCACCTCTCCCATTTCGTTCGCGGCTGATCATAAATATGCGAAAGGTAAGTATCCTCAGAACGAAAATAGTAGTAGTAGCATAATAAGATTCAAGCCTCCCTGAATAAGTAACTACTAAGCTCTTCTAAGAGAGGAAAAGGAAGGGAGATATAATACCTATGTGATAGCTTTTTGCCCTTTGACTACGTGCTTCCACAAGGGTGTGTCCTAGTTGCGCGTACCCTTGTTGTGTAGGCCTTTCTTCTCCTTCTTGTCTGTTGTCATTCTAGTCATCCTCATACTTTCACCTTCCTTCGATTCACCCGTGCATAGACAGCCGTCTCGAAAGCCTAGCTAATGGCTAAGGTAGCCTACATAAACCCCCTGAGGGCGCTACTCCCAATAACATAGGATGGGCGAACCTAACCCTATAGCCTATGACCTATCCTATGCCCCCTGAAGAGGTAGCACAAAAATATAACATGAATGCCACTCAAGGAGAGAATATTTCCAGCACAAAAATATGACGAATGTCAAGCAGGGTAACTATTCTCAGCACAAAAATAACATATGCTGTGCAGAGTAGGTATTTCCAGCACGAAAATATACTATTACATAGACGCCATGCAAGGAAAGTCTTTTTAGCAAGAATATATAACATATATGCCACACAAGGAGAGAGTATTCCCAGCACGAAAACTAAGGAATGCTGCACAAAACTGTGATATAAATCCCGCAAGGCAAGTATTCCCAGCACGGAAATATAACATAGATGCTACTCAAGAAGAGAATATTCCCAGCACGAACATAAAGGGTCTTTTAATAAGGACGCTGGTTTTTTAAATAAAAATAAAATAGGTAATCTGTTAGAGTTTTAACCAATTTATTTTACAAAGCATTTAATAGCATTAAGCACGAATTATGACGTCGTTCACATGCCTGCTGCGGCTGCGTTGGAGCGCGCGTATACGGGAGGTTCAATTTTCAATTACACCGTCACAAAAATCTGGCTGGGTTTCCGCAGTGAACTGGCCCCCGAAATCGTGCGATATAGCGCCTTTAGACTACTTTCTTTGGAGCTAGGTACCTACCTTACATCGCGCGTCTATGCGAATAAAGCTGTAACAGTTGATATCCTCGAAGTCAAAACATCGCAAACATCTTTCAGGATATCCAGTCAGATTTATGCAACAGTGTAATTGAATATTGAACCTCGCGTATACGCGCGCTCCAGCGCAGCCGCAGCGGACATGTGAACGAAGTCATGATTTATACTTAATGGCATTAAATGCTCTTGTATATGTGAAACTAGAGAGCACTCTGCGAGCGCATACCTCCGCCAAGCAATACAACGAAAACGAAAAATTCAATATGGTTTTAAAACCATGATTACCTCCGCCAAGGAGGTTATGTTTTCGTCGTGTTTGTCGGTTTGTCTATTTATGTGTCTGGCTATTTGTCTGTCACCAAGATAACTCAAAAATTTCTGAAGCGATTTGAATGAAATTTACAGGGATTGTTAGGCATGTTAGGAAGAACAGATGATTAACTTTTGGTGAAAATATGTCCATCAATTTGTTTGTTTGTCTGCCTCATTTTTCTCAACGCTATTACTCAAAAATTTATGATGGATTTTCATGAAATTAACACGAGTTGTTAGGTATAGGCTATAACAAAAAGTAAATGACCAAATTTTGGCAATGATCCGTTTGATCGTTCGTTTGTCACTGTTTTTAATTTTGTACTTGTTAGCACAATAATTCAAAAAATAATGAATGGACCTTTATAAAATTTATAGGGGTTGTTAGTAATGTTAAAAGACATAAATGATTAAGTTTTGGTGCAGATCGGTTGGTTCGTTTGTATGTTTGACTCATGTTTGCCATAACATTCGTTAGCAGTATATACAGGGTGTCCCAGAATTCTTTGAACAAAATTTAACCAAATGTTCCTTACAATTATATAAGCATATGTAACTCCATAAAGGCATGTCCGAAAGTGTTTAGTTTAAAAGTTACGTAGGGTTGAAATTCAAGAAGTGCGATCTGCTTCACAGGCGGACTACTGTACTTTACAGCAAAGAAAAAGATCCACTCCAGCC
>LQNS02278100.1:24178822-24189915 GCA_001587735.2 Parhyale hawaiensis
TAAGTCCCGGTGTCTCTTTGGGAATGGGCCTTTTGGTTCGTCTACTGCCGCCTATCTAATCTAATCTACTAAGTACTATTCCTAATATATTGAAGAGATGGAGTCTCTGTCTCCGCTATAATAGTGATATAACTGAGGAAGAAATAAGGATAAAAACGTAGAACCCAGGCACGCGGGTGTTACCACACAGCATAAAAGAGAGTGGGAACAGCAAGTCGTGGGTGCAGAGGAAAAACAGAACAGAATGACTAAAAATAAGGACGAAGGGAAGACGTTAAGAAGGCCTAACTACGGCTATACGTAGTAACCTATGGCGTCCTATAGGGGGCGCAACTCACCACAACAAACGGTAGGCACGGTACGGTAACTATTCCTAACCCTATGCCTCTGAGGAGCACTGCACCAGAGCCCAACTTACTGCTGTTGGTGTAGAGGAACTGTTGGAAGGTCGAGTCGAACTGCTCCATAGCAGGCAGGGAGCGGGTCAGCCAGACACGCTCTCTCTGGAAAAACTCCTCGCAGTCTGGCACAGTTGAGCGTCGTGAGTCCAATGAGTCCGAGATCTTGGCAAAGAGGCCTTTTCTCAGCTGCACAATAGAAATAGTGCAGCATATGTGACTTTTTGGCAAGGAGACCTGGTCTCAGCAGCAAATTAATGAAAACAGACAAGACATGCAATTTAGTCTATATAAACATTAGCTGATTTTAAAAGAAAAGTAAACCAAAGATGACTGCGGCTGTGCTGCATGTGAACAAAGAGATCTATAATGCTAAGGAAACTGGTGATGGGCGCGAAAAAAAAAGTTCAGCTTGCAGACCAAATGCACAACTCAACCTTAAACAGTCTCGACCTTATCTAATTAAAGTCGCTAAGAAATTCCATTGACCTAACATCTACCAAGCACTGACAGCTTGTCCAGACGATCAAAACACTGCTTGTCCAGTCATGGTAGTGGAGTCTCTAAATCTGTGGGTCCAGGTGTCGGAGTTTATTAATACTGCAATATTTTGTTAAGAAGAGGGCCTGAGTCAGTCAATCTTGAGGTTCCAGGAGTCGGAGTCCAAAATTGGCAAAACCAAGGAATTGGAGTCAGACTTGGCCCAACTCCGCAACCCTGATCCTTACAAAAAAAATAAAGTTTGGGGAAGAGTTAAGGGCTGACACCATCCTGATTTTGAAAAATTGAATTATTTAGAAGTTTCAGCTCTCTTGAACGTTGCAGCCGATACTAGAAAGAGGAAGAGGCACGCAGGTGCTATTAATCAGGACAAAAAGCAAGGGGACAGCAATTGAGGAAAGACGAGGAGTAGCACAACAAAGATCGTCAGTGCGATTTAGAAAAAGAACCACAGTGAACACAAGAGAAATATGTTCTCCAGGCCTAGCCGAAGCTATAAGCCAGGGTACCCGACCCTTAGTATAAACCAGCATGAGGGCTAAGACCTGCACACAACAGAGAGGTACGTAGGTACCTTCGCTCGAGGAGGAGCCTCTTTGACAGTAAGGAAACTCTCCAGTCTGTTGCTGCGGCCGAGGATGGGGTGCGCCAACAGCAACTCCAGATACTTCTGTAGCTGCAGTCTATCCTTTTGGAAATTGTCTCCCAACATTGTTTTGGAACCTGTAGACAAAGCAATGATAGTATAGCTACCTCTGAAGAAAAACTTTCTACAGTATATAATGAAACGACAGCTTTTTGATACCTGAAAAAGAAATATAGGCTACCCACTGCTGATCGGATGGTAAAAAAATTTTACTTAGTTAAAGGTAAGCCCACGTAACTCATGCCTGCCCTCGCTTATATTAGCTAACACAACAAATTAATTCAATTATTATAGTCGTAGTTTTACCACAGATAAAAATATAATATTATCGCGCAGGCAGTGAATAGGTACAGTATTAGGGTTTAAGAGACATCCGTAGCAAAGTACAAGCGGTGCTGTAGCCGTGAGAGAGTGATGTGTGTGTGTCCGTACTCTGTACTCCCAGGCAATGTCTGTCCGGAACTATAGGCTGGGCGCACGTCAGTGCTGTTAACGTTGCGCTATGCTGTGGGCTGTTAGTTTTGGAAGGACTACAGATGTTTTGCACAAATAAAGAATTTGTAGAACAAGTGCTCCGTACCATAGCTAACATTGAGCAAATGAGGTACCTATCCAGCACTGAAGAGTCACTATGGGTCATTCGGATGACCTCTCTCCCAGGGGAGGAGCCTTCGATCACTCGGTTACAATGAGCGGTTTGGTTGGCTCGGCAGAGTTGTGGCAGGTTGTAGCTATTGCAGCATTAACAGCTTATAGAACCGGTGCTCGCTAGTGCGGCAGGTAATTCAGAGCATGACTTGAACGTCTTACTAGTCACCAATAAGGAGCAACACTCCAAGAAATCAGTGCCGACGGTCTGGCCAATAAGTAGATGGACTGGGTAACAGGCAGACCTATCGAGCAACAGGTGGAGATAGGTACTGGACAACATATAGGCACACTGGACAACATCTAGGCACACTGGACAACACGTTGACAAATTGGGCAACAGGTAGACGAACTGGGCAAAGGGTGCACAACTTTGGCTACAGGTGGGCAAATTTAGCAAAAGGTGGACAAATTTGGGCAATGAGTAGAGAAATTTAGCAACAGGTGGACATATCTAGCAACGGTTTGGGCAAATTTAGCATTGGGCGGACATTGGGCAACAGGTGGACCAACTGGGCAACAGGTGAACCAACTGGGCAATAGGTGGACCAACTGGGCAACAGGTGGACCAACTGGGCAATAGGTGGACCAACTGGGCAACAGGTGGACCAACTGGGCAACAGGTGGACCAACTGGGCAATAGGTGGACCAACTGGGCAACAGGTGGACAAACTGGATAACAAGTAGACATAATGAGCAAGAGGTGGACATACTGGTCAATAGGTGAACATATTGGATAAGAAGTAGACAAACTAGGCAACAGGAGGCATAGTCAAGGAGTGTAGTGAGCTCACACTAGGAGGTGAGTGAGGGGCTGCACCTTCCGAGAGAAGTCATCCGAGGAAAGTTTACGAGTGGGTAGGTCCACTCTATGGTGGAGCAGAAATGTCACCAATGTGTATGTAATATTCCTATAAATTCAGTTTCAGTAGTGGAGGGACGCGCACTATGTTAACTGCAGCAGCTCTGTACTTGATTTGGCAGCGGCAGCCTCTTACTTCAAACAGCGACTTGACTTACCTCTCTCTTGACAGTTGTGCTCTTGGCACCGTATATACTTCAAAATACACGTTACAATCGGTGTCTCCTTTAAATCCGACTCCTGAAGCTTCATTAAACAGCATAATTTCGGAAAATCGTTGATCCTTTCACAGAAAGTTAACAGCATCACAACACCATCTTGAGTGGCGTAAAGTCAAACTCAGCTTTGCTGGAAACAGAATCAATGGGCCAGAATGTTCAGTGAGAAGGATGAGAACTCCTTGGGCTGTAACGCTAATCCTCTAGTTCAGTACCTAATTAATTATCCACTGGATNGGGGGGGAGGAGGCTCAGCCAATGGCGGCTTGCAGCAAAAATTAGTCGCGGCACTGCACAGTTCCATATAAGGAATAATTTATTTTTAATGGACTCCAGGATAGACGCTGGCATTAAGTTGACTGTTGGGTTTGACAGTGCTTACAAATATTACAAATTATAGAAAGGGAAAGACGCCCGAGCTGTCACAACGTTCAACTAGTCTGTGTTACAGGCTACTTACAGCCAGAGTTGCGGAGTCGGAGGTTTTGAGGGGGAGTCGGATTCGGAATCTCACTTGCTCTAGGAGTTGGCGACGGTATTTTTAGCCCGACTCCGGAATTCCATTTATAATAAAATATCAATCAATTCTGAATTCTCAGGCTCAGGTTTTAAAAAAATCTGAAAACATATATTTTGTAAATGTAAAGATATTTTTTTGAACATTTCTCTTTTACAGCTATAACTACCATGTATTTTTCTATTCCATATGATGAGGATATTGAGAAAATGTTGGGTAGAACTTTCGCACCTGGTACTTAATGTGAGGGGGGCATGGGGGGGGCAACATGATCAATTTTAGGCCGATTGTTTTGAAATTTGCACGGTATGTGCATTTTTGAAAAAGAAACACATTTTGCTCATACAACTTTTCTGATTTAGGCCTTAGGTTTTTTGAGATAATGGGAAATATATATAATATATATGCATTTTTTCCAAGTTAGAAAGGAATAGAACTCAATGAGTTTTCAAGCTAAGAATTTTGGAATCCTTGAAACATTCCTAACGAAACTATAGAGCAGGATTTTCTATTTTTGCCCTCATAATTTTTTTTAACACAGTTCAAAATTGAATTTTTCCCTATATTTTAGTTAGCGATCAAATGGAATAGAAAAATGGACAGTCCAGCTCTGTAGCGTTGTTAAGAATGTTTTAAGGATTCCAAAACTGTCGTTGTTTTTAATGTAGCATGAACACTCATTGCGTTTTATTCTCTTGAAATTAAAAAAAAAACTACACATAAATTTAGGAATATATTTCCCATTATCACAAAAACTAAGGCCTAAATAAAAAAATTTGTAGGAGCAAAATGTGTTTCTTTTCCTACTGTGCAAATTTAAGAACAATCTGTTCACAATCAATAATTTTGCCCCTCCCCCATGACCCCCTCTCAAAATATACCAGGTAGTTACTAAAGTTTAACCCAATTTATTTTAAAGTCCTCATGTCTTCAATTTAATGTACCAAATGATGCAAAATATCATTGTATATGCACAATACTTCTAACATCTTTAACTTAATATGTGTGTATACTAGCAAAAATTATTTGGACATGTTTAATGATTACATCAAATCTACTAGTTGGACCAAGGAGTTGGAAAATTTTAAGGGCCAGGAGTCGGAAATTTTGGAGGGCCAGGAGTCGGAAATTTTGGAGGGCCAGGAGTCGGAGTTGGACCTTAACCATCCGACTCCGAAACCCTAGTTACAGCAAGGGTTTGGACCGGAATAGTATGTGGCTTACCTCACAGCATGTGTTAAATTAGATGATCGTCTTAAATAGGCAAGGCTAGGTTCAGATAAGCTACAATAGCGACTGAACCTAACCTAAAACCACACATCAGCACCTGAATCTCATGTAGGCCACATAGGCGCTATATCGTACCAGGATCGATGTTTCTCTGTCTCATTGTATCACCACTTCGTAAGAGACTTCATAGTGAGGCAACACAGCCGGGATACGCCAGTGCTGGTCACTGCCTTCCCATACACTAAAACACTCCACAACAACGGACATCTCCCCCCCCCCCCCAGACCATTGAGGAAAGGTTATACTATAGGGTAAAATGAAGAAATTGTTATAATAAATGCCATGATGCAGCACCCTGTCTTGATATTCTTTTGATTTTATCTAGGGCATAGTTTAACTGCTATGAACATATGAGCTATCATTATCAGTAGGGAATTCATCCATTATCAGCAGCGAATTCATCCATTATCATTAGCTAACGAATTGTTCAGATCATTGATTCCAATCTGTCATAATCTTATCAGGATATTCTCGTCCTCCCAGTAATCTGGCATAGATAACCGTTGCTCATAGCACAAATGTGGCACAATGCTGAATACCTACTTTCTGTCACTGCTTGGGCTCACTATTTCATAGTATGGTCATATATTATCATACGTTAGTTCCTTACAGCAGTCACTAGCTACACGGTGACTCAGTAGTGCATTGCATTTCAACCGTAACTGAACTGATCAGCTATGTAAGTAGCTACATCACATGCAAAAAATAATAATTGCAAGTTGTATTTTATAGCTACATAAAAAATAATTCTTTAGAGCAATTGTATGAAGTGACAAAGAAGGGAAAATTGAAATGGAGAGCAAGCCAGTCGAATGAGCTAATCAGATTGTGGTATTCATTGCACACATCAGCATAGAGAATAAATAAATCTTACAGCAACAAGCTTATTACCTCTGGAGAAGATCCGTTTCCCTGTGTATTTTGTCTATTTTTTTCTTTGTAATACAACTTAAAAAAAGTTATGGATGGATATTCACAAAATTTACTTTAATTGTTAGGATTGGGATGAAGAGCAAACGATCAAATGTTTGCAATGATCTGTTGGTCCATTCGTTTGTATCTATGTTTGATTTCACGCTTATCAGCAACAAAACCTAAAAAGTTTGGAATGGATTTTTACAAAATTTGCATGAATTGTTAGAAATGTTAATAAGTCCAATTGACCAAATTATCATGATGATCGGTTAATTACCTCCGCCAAGGAGGTTATGTTTTTGTCGTGTTTGTCTGTCTGTCTGACTGTTTGGCTGTTTGTCTGTCACCAAGATAACTCAAAAAGTTATAAACCGATTTGGATGAAATTTACAGGGATTGTTAGGTATGTTAAGAGGAACAGATGATTAACTTTTGGTAAATATATGTCCATCCGTTTGTTTGTTTGTCTGCTTCAAGTTTCTCGATGCTATAACTCAAAAAGTTATGGATGGATTTTAATGAAATTAACACGAGTTGTTAGGTATATAACAAAGAGTATATGACCAAATTTTGATAATGATCCGTTTGTTCGTTCGTTTGTCACTAGATATAATTTTATAGGCTACTTGTTAGCACAATAACTCAAAAAAATAATGAATGGATCTTTATGAAATTTATAGGGTTTGTTAATATAGTTAAGAGACATACATGATCAAATTTTGGTGCAGATCGGTTTGTTCGTTTGTAAGTTTGACTTATGTTTGTCATAACGTTTGTTAACAGTATAACTCAAAAAGTTATAAATGGATCTTCAAGAATTTGCTGTTCAATTCTGGTCGCCACATCTCTGTAAAGATATCAATAACATGGAAAGAGTCCAACGCAGAGCAACGAAACTGATACCTCAGCTGAGAAACAAAACGTATGAACGTCGCCTGAAAGAACTGGGTCTGATTTCTCTCGAGCAAAGACGACTCAGGGGGCAACTAATAGAAACATTCAAGTACTTGAATGGCTTCAACGACGTACCTATAACGGGACTCTTTGGAAGAGACCCCAATGATCNAGGTACCTACCACAAGCCTATAGATTGTGTAAGTACTCTAACAAGGACACAATAATGATTGATCTCAATTACCCCCATTATACTCAATTGCCCCACATGATCTCAATTACCCCATTCTACGGTACCTCTGGAGAAGATCCGTTTCCCTGTGTATTTTGTCTATTTTTTTCTTTGTAATACAATTTAAAAAAGTTATGGACGGATATTCACAAAAATTTACTTTAATTGTTAGGATTGGGATGAAGAGCAAAGGATCAAATGTTTGCAATGATCTGTTGATCCATTCGTTTGCATCTATGTTTGATTTCACGCTTATCAGCAACAAAACCTAAAAAGTTTGGAATGGATTTTTACAAAATTTGCATGAATTGTTAGAAATGTTAAAAAGTCCCAATGACCAAATTGTCGTGATGATCAGTTAATTTGTTTGTGTGTCTGACAAATGACTACATATATGTTTGAATAAGTGTTTGTCAGGATATGCGGCAGCTAACTCAAAATATTGCAGATGGCTGTGCAGGAAAATGACAGAAACTTTTATTAATGTTAAAATGCACACAAGACGAAGTTTTGGTGATACAATAAATAATCCTAGTTTCAGGGCCAACATGATTTTTTCAATAACACTGCAATGCTTGGCTGAGGTATGCGTTCCTAGAGTGCTTTATTTTACTTCTTTTATTATAGGCAGAGTTACAGAGCCAGAATTGAGATATATATTAAGGAGGCTAGGTGTGGGACACTAGCATGTCCCCAAAGTTAGGAGTCTGTGATTTTACAAGAATTGGAGTTGGGAGGATCTAGGCATCAATGTAGTCAAAGCTGATCACTGGCCGAACTTTGTTCATCCAATTCTACAGTGCGTTACCTTTATGTAAATACAATTTTTTTACTTCACTTTTCAAGATAAGTGTCTAACTTTGAAATATCAATATTAACTAAATGTATGGCTATGTTGCAAATATAAACAGCACTTGTAAAATAAATATTTAGCAATTTCCTAAGTTTATCATACAATTTGCTTATTTACGAGTTTTTTACTGTTACCTCAGATTATGCAACAAGTTAATAAAAATGTCATAAAGAGGAAATAAATACAAGTGAACAGGAAAATCTTTACTAAACGTCCAAAACCAAGAAATTATAACCAAAACAATTCAATTAACACTGATTTAAGGGTTTAGTAGTGGTAAACAAAACAAGTTAATTTTGAAAATGGCAACCTCCATTTTTCATTATTTTTATCAGGCGATTATCAACACACTTTGTCAGGTTTGATAGGTATTTCAGATGGTGGAATAGAATCTGCAGCTATTTTTACTGCATTACACAGGCTTACTTTGCTCGAAAACTTCTGACAACCTTCATAGACCTTCCTTTTGAACATTACCCAGAGGTCCTCAATGGGATTTAAATTGGGCTATTCACTGGCCAGGTCATAATCCTTTTTGATTTAAGTCCTCCATCCGCAAGCCAGTTAGCAGTGTACCAAGCTTGGTGTGAGGGAGCGTTATCGTGCTGAAATACCAATTTGAATCTGCTTGCGATAGTCTGATCATCAAGCCATGGAATCAAGTTGGCTTCAAGAAACTGGTAGTACCTTTCTGCATTCAGTTCAACTCCTTCTGCCACTTCAAATGGACCAATAAGGGTGTCACCTACAATCCCGGCGCAAAACATTACACCTCCACTAACTTCTTGACGCTTAAGCCGTGTCTGTTGAGGTCGGTCATGGAGGGCCCATCCATCTGGATCATCAAGAGTGGCTCGGCATTCGTCAGTAAATATGACATTGGAGAAATCAGTTTTCATGTCCTCTTCAGCCCTATTTTCTTTTAAAGTTTTTGATGGGAGTGGTCGTTTAATTGCCTTTTTCCCTTTCTCTAGCTTCTTCAGGACCTCACATCATGTGTTTCTGCTTAGTAAAGGGCTCCAACGACTTCAAATATCATCTTACTTGTAGAAAGTTGTTTTCTAGCCATAGAATCCTTCAAATTTCGCATATCCCGAGCGGTCAATTTCCTCGTATGGGCTCTATCAGGAGTTTTCCAGTTGACCTTACAATTGCATAAGCCTTAATTGTTCGGTGATCACGCTGTAATTCCTTGGAAAATTCGTGTGTTGTCTTATCAGAAGCCAATAACGAGGTCACTTTGGTCTTTTCTTCACTGGTTAGTCCGCTTTTCTTGCCCAAGTTGACTAGAGAGTGATGTTACATAATCTGGCGTGACAGCAGAACCCCGTGCGAGAAGCAAATGTTGCCAAAACGTGGGAAATGGTTCCGTTTTATTTTTCTCTAATTGTTTTTATAGTTACAACATACCTGTGCACTAACTTACTGTTAACATTTTAAATGTTAAATTGCAATTGCAAATTGCATATGCATAATCAAAGGTAACGTACTGTATATCCCTGCTCTAACACAAGCATTGATAGAAGCAGTAACCAAAATAAAGCTTATTCAGTAGCAACATTCCTCAAGGGGTAGGTTCTCTGCCTTAACTGATAGCTATCTTGCAACAAGCTCTGCAAACAAAAGCACTGACTGCAATGAGGTAATACAAAAAAAGCCAATACATGTACCTTTAAGGACTAGCTAAGATATGCAAAAGCATAGGTACCGTATTAAGCTTAGCCATTATGAATATTCATCAAACTAGCAAAACCTTAATGATGCTGAAGCAGTAATTCTAAACTAGTAGATAGGTAGGTAGTTACCATCAATTGGCTAAATTGGGGACTTGGTAATAGCTACGCAGCCCAGCACATTTGAATAGGCCTATGTTACCATGGATATTTTGATAAGGCTTTGGAAAATTTCTACTTGCCCATCACTGCTCCTGCCTAGAATGCATGAGGCTCACCTTTACCCATCTGTTTCTTGCTGGCACTCTCAGCCAATGCAGCATCGGTGGTGGGTGGTGGGGGCAGGGGAGGGATAATGAGACCATCAGAGGGCTGGTCAGTGGTGACGCAATGCTCCAGGTACACAAAGTCTTCATACACACGCTCCAGCACTTGAATCTGCACACAGCAGTTAGTATCTTAATAAACTGGCTCAGAACAGACTTTAGGAGCAGAGTTTACATAAACAGGGTTTCAATTTGAATGAAAAATTGAAATGAAAATGTTGTGTGTACTAAAACAGCAATATAGTTAAGTTAGTTATACCATATGTCAACTAAAGAGATATTAATAACAAGCATAGAATAAGAATATAAGTTAGGCTTAAAGAATATGGTTGTTGGTTATACTGTAGACTACCTACATTAAAAAAAAAAGCTTAAATAGACCAACTTCCCCTAAACTCTAAATATGTACTGTGGACTAGTTATATGATTTAGTTAGCTACTTGTTGCATTGGTAGGAAACTGCGGTACTGAACAGTTCTTTATTTCAACAAAGGGGAAATTCAGCTATGAAAACACTGAACAAAGGTGCTTTCTTGTATTAGGCTATCCACGCACCACAAGTTTTCACATTGTCTAAAAGAACATAAAAAAATGGGGGAAGACTGGATAGCTAGCCTACTAAATGGATGACCATTGGCATGTCACTGGTCAACCTCAAACAGCATTTGGATTAGTGTTTGGGGGGCTGCTATCTATGGGCATTAAAAATAAATAGTCTTAATAATAAGAGGGTAAGATCATAGTAAATGAGACATGAATGGTTTCCTGCTATTAATATTAATGACTGGGTATGTACTATGGCATATAGCTATTTCACAAACAAATCATCTTGACTGGCAAGGAAATTATATCCCAAATGAGACATACCGTACAGGCGGGCTATTACGTCCGCCGTGGGACAATTACGGCCGGACGGAAAACTTTCAGTTACAAATGCGTCACACCGAAAGTATTATTGCCAAACAAATGAAACTTGTGTCAGTGTATAGACCAATAACTGGCCCGTATTTGATGTAGGACACAGATATCTGAGGCAAATAATAAGGATTCTACAGCCTCATAAAGTAGGGTGTACCAAAAACGTATGTTTTGAATGTTTTCAAAAAAGTCCTGAGACAAG
>LQNS02278100.1:24211198-24226600 GCA_001587735.2 Parhyale hawaiensis
CTCTAATTAGAGACCTTATTGAGAGATAATTTATCTGAAACAAAAGCATTTTTACGAAGGTCTCCGCATGAATATGTCGTTCTTAAAATGCAACTTGTCCTGCCAAGGGCTTAGTTTTTGAAGAGAAAGGGAAGATGTTCGCCACCGGTACAAGTTTTTCCTCGGTGAACTTTGCTGTCGGAGAAGAGAGTCTCTTCTTGTGCTTGTAACTTTGACTTATCGAAAGCATTCATTGTTTTTCCTCGAGCGGGAAGTTACCAACCAAGCGAATTCCAAATGGCATCTTCAGTCTGGAATTTCGGGGACTGCATGCAGTAAATACATTTACTTATTATAAAATACATATATTCTAGAATATGTGAATTGTACGCGATAAACTCATGTCGTAATTATATAAACGTATGAATGTATTCCAAAAGGGCATCTTTACTTTGGATTTCGTGGATTGCATGCAGTAGACTCAGGCAATAATCATTTATAGAATGTTAATAAGTAATTTGGGTGAAATTCTTGCAGTAAGGCACTCCGCGTTACTTTCTTTTGGGAATTAGGAATTGTTCCACATCTTGAGTATGTCTATATATTCAGAAAATCGAAAGCAAAATTAACCTTTCCTGAAGAGCTTCCGTTGCTGAATTAAGGAAAGCTTTTATAAGTGACCGTAGAATTTACTTATAATTATATAAGAGCGTTTCGTATCACATTTTAACATATTATTAATTGTTATGTAATGAGTAGAAAGATTGGTAACCAGCTGTTATTATTGTAAATAGAATACCGATTGTATGTATCCTGAATATTCTGAAAACTTGGTGAGGTGGTAGAATGAATTACGATACCGTGTTTAATATCTAGACTTATGAAGCAGCTAGTTACGGTAATCTGGACAAACGAAATATGTAATGTGTATCGTTTATTCCTTAAAAGCTTGATGAGCTCAACCAATATATAATGACACCGTGTATTTGTGATTTCAAGTACCTAAGGAATTAACATTGATATGTGGTCACTCGATCTACACTTAAGTCCAATAAAGTAGATAATTTAGTACAACGAAAGCTTGTTTTCCAAAGTGTTGTCATCAAAATGAAGTGAAAGGCTAAACAGCTGAATGGTTGCTGTGCGAAGGGGCTCCAAATGGAACAACCAGCAAGCCGCTGTCGATCAAACAGGATAGTCCGAGTCATGGTTGAAAGTGGTTACGTGCGCCCAGTTTTTGCGTAGGAACTAATGTACCTCCAATGTCATACCAGGTAGTTAACAAGGTAGTACCTAGTTGTACTTATCCAACGACCTAATAAATCTTCGATGACTGGCAGATAGTTTATTGTTTGAAGTATCCTCGAATCAATAAGAATTTTGCATGTCATCTCATCCATTTTACCGACTATCTTCAATCTTTTTTTCTGAGTGTGGTGCCCACAGACGAAGAAAGTCGCAGATGCACAACTTTTAAGCGCACCTCAACAAATATTTCTTGAGACGTTTTGGGGCGGTGGAGATATCAAAACATCTCTGGCATCATCGATACGAGCAAACATTATGATGTGAAGCGAGCGATCATATGTGACGTCACAGACTGATGAAGACGCAGACGGGCAACTGCTAAGCGCAGCTTAGCTCTACCTCGAAATCGGTGTGACGTCATCGTTCAGCCAACACCGTTGTGCCATGAACAATTTCATTTACCAAAAAAGTATTTGACAGACCAGTGCTAGGAAACCTTACATAACAAGTCGAAAATTTAATCGAGGAAATGTACAGCATATTCTTAACGACTTAGAAAGTAGAATGACTCTCAGGATTATGTAATTTTGAAAAGTTTTCTGGGTTCAGGTTTTGCAGTGATTGAATATCGACAACATTTTAATCGGCTGGAGCTATGTAGATGGCACTCGTATCCTGTATACCAATATATGATGAAAACAGCAAAAATTACGACTGTGACATCATCATTCAGCGAAAATTATCTAGCAAAAATACTGAAGAACTTTCTGTCTGCGTCTGATGACAGTCCATCTTCGTTCAACATGAATATGAAACAATTATATGCGGCGCATTAACTGCCAAAAAATTTTTTTAGTGCACAGAGTTTTCAGCAGCAACAAGTGTTCGACGAAATTGTTGAACCTTTGGAATGTTCATCTTGATAGAGAATGGTCTTAGTACATAAGTTAATGAAACTAAAATACTGCAACTAAAATTGTTTTGGATTTGCTGAAGGCCGGGGCCATTCCTTTGAGCTTTTCGTTATGGAGAAAACCTAGACTGGTTGATTTTAATTCGTAAGTATTGTAAGATTAAGAGGAAAAATTTATTAATTTATTTGCTCTTTCAAAATACTTTCTCTGTGGGCTCGTAACGACAAAATATATTCTCGGCTACGTAAGTAGCAGATAGTATTTTTAACATTTATCAACATTCAAGCATTTATCGTAAAATTCCAAATCGGGAATCCCTCTTATAGCAGATTGTGGTGAGCGGACGAAACCGAAAGCATTCACCACAACTGGGGCGGAGTGCGGCCTCTAGGGCGTGCAGGATATACAACGCATTGGAACGAAAGTTGTCTGCCGCTTCAGGTTTTTCTGACTGCAGACAAGTAGCCCTTCATCGGTTTTACTTTCCAGTCGCTTTTTTACGCATCTTCTCATGCTAAAGGGTAAAGACACTCCGCCTCCTTTCTGCTCATCTTCTGCCAAAAGCTTAAGCGCTGCGAGTGGCCGAAGGGTACAGCATAACTATGGGTGGCCGAAGGGTACATCCTGGTGGACCGACTGCAGTCGGGAAGAGCTGGGGTGTTGATCAACTTTTTAGTTAACACGATGTGGTCATGAGGGAGAACCAGTATGGGCGCGTTCGGTTGGACTCTGAAATTAAGCCTTCGAGGTTTGCCTTGTCTGGAACTTCGGACAGAATATATGATTCGTCGCTTTAAATCGTGTTGCAAGTGCTACAGGCAACACTTTAACTTGGAATCGGCTTAAACTCCATTAAACCGAGTAAGATTGTGTAACTGGAAATTTAAAAGGTAACCGATTGAGATTCAATGCCTGAAACTGAAGCAGCGAGTCCAAGCCAGCGCGCCTGTTTGGTTGTTCAAACAAGTTAAGCCTGGAAAGCTTAATTTTAGAGTCCAATCGTGCATAACTAACATTATGTTCATAAATATTCTTTTCTCGTTGCAGTCTATACCAGGATCGTTCAATCATTTTCTCGCAGAAGATTAATTTGTACTTATACTGTATAACTGAAATATACTATAGTGAAAATACATATCTGTGCTATCTATGTCTGTATTGTGTTCACAATGAAATGAGACTCAAAAGGTTAAGGAAAAGTTTCATTAAAGAATGTTTAATTCATAACAATTATTCTACAATTTGGTTGCAAAATAACATATAACAAATACAACAACTATAGATTAACATTTACGTACACTAGTTACAAACTTTAACATACAAAGACACAAAAAAAGATAAAATCTTCAAGTAAACAACCAAGTGCACTGAAAATTACTTAAAGCACCAAAGTGCATTTGCAAGACGACATTTCAGTCAACTTCATGCATTCAGTAAATTAACTTCATCCCTGCATTGATAAGATAAAATACTACGTATAAGAAATTCCTAAAGATTTTTGAAATATAGCTTCTCTATTAAAACCAGGGACTAAGTTGTCATGTTGTGCTACATATATACATATAGCGAAACAATAATTCTCCTACAAATTGTGGTGATTATTTAAAAAAAACACGATATGGTTTAACAAAGAAGTCTAGGTAGCTGTAGCTTTCCAGGTGGATGTTAAATGAACTTGTTAGCGGTTTTCAAGAAGTTCATAGATTATGTCGCAAACCATGCCAACAGATTGCAACTGGTGTTTCTTATGAATACAGTATGCTTCTAATTGTATAGCAACAAAGATGTCATACGCTTCCTCTCCTTCCTCTCTGCGGAATGCCTGATCTCAACAAGTACAAGCAATCTCAATAATTAATGAATCATTTTATTATAAAGCCTCCAAGCTTGCAACGCATATATAATGTAGGAGCCTAGCCATCCAAGTACAGATTCTTAACAGACAATACTTAATTTATATAATTCACTACCAACATATCGGGCAAAATGGAAGTTCAAAAAATTATTCTATTGCAAGTATTTGACTTGTATTAAAATTCATTATGTATTCATCTGTCTTGCATCCACAGCTACAGTTCAAATTGTTAGACTAATTGTTTAAAGCGTATAATAAATGTACTCTATATTTTTCATTAACATGTAGCTACACTTAAGTTTCATTGAACAAGATTTATTACATGCCATACATTCACAAACTATAGCAACTTCTTTGCATTTATCGACTTAAGTCTTAGAAGTTGCCGTTTTATATGCCGCAAAAAGAAAAAAAAATATATGTATAAAATCATCTTGCATACCGCACCTAGACGCATCATTTACTATGAATAATTTTATTGTTTTTTTTTTAATGATGATAATATCAACGAATAAAAAAAAAAGGCTCACAGCAAGAAAGCGAACGGTGGTTTTCGAAATATTTTCATTTCCGCAACTTTCAGCCTCAATTTCACTGCACTGTAAGCTAAAAAAAAAACTACGTTTTCCATGTTTTGAGCAGTGCCAAGGCCTTGCGATCTTTGGAAAATATTTCTTCTCTGCCACATTGTTCGTAACATTATGACTATTACTGTTCTTGTTTTTGCAATGAAAATCATTATAATAAAGTGTTATCTTCATTGTTGGCGCACCTTTCCGACACATGGGCGTAATTTTAGTTAAGAAATGCATTAGTTTCCGACAAAAGAGAGTAGTTTTAAGAAAGCTGCAGCGCAAGTTTCCGACTTTTTTGCATGGCGGTCTCGTCAGGCCGCTTGAGTTTCTTCCTTCGGAGAGAAGATGACACGCGAGGGGCACTTTTTGCTCGGCATTAACGGCTTCTGCTCTATAATTACTGAGGTGCTGGCGGCTGCTCCTTTGCTGAACAATTTTTACTGGTTTCTAACTCCCTTTACGTTCAACATTTTTATCATTTTGTAAGATATTCGTACATGGTACCAACGGTTTGCAGATGTTTGGTAAAGCCCTGGCCAGCTGTTTCAAACATATGACCCGAAGATTCGAATCCTTGGCTAGCATTGAGAAATTGTAATACATGACATTTTCCATTTGTAGACACAGTCAAGAACGGGTTCACACGTCAGTCATGTCAACGCGTTCACTCAACTACTCGTCTGAATGTTTTGTAGCGTCGGTGTCAACACAACTTTGTGTATAAGCCGAAAAAGTTAATAAAATGTTAACCGCCAAAACAGTTCCCTCCGCATATGTCGCTATAGGCAAGTCATGGAGATCTCTCCAAATTTGGAGTGAAATAAAGCAGTAAACAGTGCACATTTCAGCTATTCCTATTGCACAGTCACACCATCGAACAAGTGGAAGAGCGGACGCGTCAATATGCATGACGTGTGAACGTGGCTGAAGTGAAGCACATTAGGTAATCAAGAAATTTCAATCAAAAAATGCAGGAACATTCCGGATTACCTAATAAAATAATTCCTTTAATTATTTCATATATAAATTAATATACGAGTTCTTTTGTTCAAATGTTCTGATAATTCCGGTATCTGGTTGTTTATCGCCACCGCCCATTCTGTCTCCTCAAATATATTTTATTATTCTTCCACTAGGACTTTTCAATGCACTAAATTACAGCAAAAGCTCCCATTTCGCACAGTTGGAGTATAAAAAGTATATTTCTTTAACTAATCGCTCCTAATTCGCTTTAGCTTTTGCTACTTAAGTTACAATGGTGCGTATTAGGAACGTCTACTCTAGAAATTCCTGGTCTCGTAGTGCACATTTTTAGCAATTTCCTGATACGCTCTTTGCTGCACCATTGATTTTTATTGAGAAACTTTGATTTCACTTTCATGCTACTCCGACACCACTTTTTATTGGTTGCGCCTGAGCAGCAGAGCGGCCTAGCCTCGTAATGAACAGTTATTTCTTGTTTGCAGTGATAAGCCTGGCCGCGGACTGCACCATATATTGACAAAAAAATAATAATATTGTTCAACAAAGTAGAAGCTCTGAGACTCTAATTTTCCATCGTTGTATACTAACATTTGCGTTAGAATTGAGATGGTTAATTCTTGGGCGGCTGATCCAAATTAACCATAACTTTATCTTTATTTTATGGCATGGTCCACTCTATGGCTCAATTATAGTTTTAAAACTGGTAGTCTACAGCTTTCTTCACAAAAGGTGAAAGCTAACCAGACAGCCCGAGAGCGAATTCATAATTTAGTGTAAACAGTAGCATATGCACAGTGATTTATAGAGGCCGAAACGTTTAATTCAGTTTCGTAGTATTAAATCTATAGCATATCAGTTTTTTCCAAATAATTTTCGAAATGTACTTAGTGCAGCACGTCCAATCAAAAGTGAGAATTTACCGGAAATATAATTTTATACATTATATCAGTGTTACGTAATAATATGTACAGGCCTATTCGTATTCATAACTCGTTGCGTTGTAGTCATCTTCGTATTCGTACTGACTTTCATCTGCTTGGTACACGCTTCCTTCTGGTGAAGTCTCAGAAAGAGCTTGTTCATCATCGTACTCTTCATCAACATATTCATACTCTGCTTCTTCAGATTGGTCAGCTCGGGGTTCTCGAGCACTTGCTTCTTCTTCTTCTTCATAATATTCTTCTTCGTGGTCGCCGACATCTACGACTGCATGATCTGCTCTGTCGGTATCTTGGTAATACAAGTTACTCGAATCCAAATTTTCGGAGTGTAATTGCCTGCCGTCGTTGCCGTTCAGCATGTAACTTGTTTCACTAATGCCGCTCTCTGATAATACAACTGGAGTTTCGTAAACAAGATTTGCTGTGCTGGACAACTTAGGTTCGGGGTTGGGTGGTTTGTGGTCGTATGTCTGGATTCCATCGTCGTGTGTTTTGGTCCCGACTTCCGTCAAGTAATGACCGGTGTCACCGTCTGCGGAGAAATAGCTGTACGAAATCTGGTTATTAGGCTTCTCTGCTACGATCTCGCCTCCGTCAACCTTGCTGTAAAATACGTTTCTCTTGCCTGAGGGGAGGTGCCCGTCGATCTCAGTTTCAAGTTTTTGTGGCTCAATAATGTGGAAGTTCGGTGGCTCCAATTTTCCATCGTTTGATACTACATAAGTATTAGAAATGAGCTCGTTCTTTGGCTGCTGGTTCAAACCAACAATAAACTCGTTGTTGGCAGGTTGATTGAAACTCGATATGAATTGATTGTTTGAAGGTTGGTCCAAGTTGATTACTAACTCCTTTCCGGAAGATTGATCAAAATTGGAGACAAATGATGGACTTGATTGTTTGTGTAAATTTCTTATAAATTCTCTGTTAGATGGTTGATCTAAACCGATCACAAATTCATCATTAGAATTTTGTTTCATGCTGGAAATGAATTCCTTAGGTAGGGCTTCGTCCAAATTAAACACTAACTCTCCGGGCTGATTTACAGTTGATGTAAGCTCCTTGTGAGAAGGCTGACTTACGCCGGAAATGAACTCTTTATTGGATTGGTCATCTACACTGAACACAAGTTCCTTGTGAGATGGTTTGCCTGAACTTGATACGAATTCAGTGTGTTGTTGTTGTGTGTGAAAATTTGTTATAATTTCGCCTGGGTGCTGCTGAGAAGGGTCAGGTATGAAGTCCGGATGCGATCCAAAATTCACATTCGTGACCTTTACTGCATGCTCGACCTCAAAATTATGTTTATTATTGCCTCTATATTGCTGAGGACTTCCGAACTGAGGCGCGCCTGTGTTGTATCCTCCCTGGTGAGACGACGTACCACGGTTACCTCCCGCGATGCCATGGCCATGTTCGACTACTTGTGCGTCTCCCTTCAGTTGCTGAGTCTCAGCTATACCAAAGTCATACTGAACGTTGTAGTCCAGATCTAGACTTGCAGAATCGTACAGTGTTGGGTTGTTTTGAGACCCATGTTGGGAACCACGCTGAGAACCATGTTGAGAACCATACTGAGAGCCATGCTGAGAACCACCCTGAGAGCCATGTTGAGAGCCATACTGTGACCCTTGCTGAGAGCCATGCTGAGGACCAGATGGAAGACTAAAGTCAGGGACTAGCTGAGGAGCAGGATTTCCTCCACCGAAGTGTTCAGTGGTGTGATAAACTAAGGGACTGTTGAAAACTTCGTCAGTTGCATAATCAACTTGCCCTCCTTTGTTCATGTCATAGTCGTAATCTGAATAGTCGCTGTACTGGTCGTCACTGTGACCTCCGCTTCCTTTGTTATCGGCATCCGAGAGCTCAATTTCAATTTCAAAGCCGTCGCCCGTAAGCTCAAATCCTGCCTCGTCGAATCCTGCTGGGATGCCGTAGGTGACTTGGTCATTTCTTATTTTCTTAGGCAAGTTATCCTGATAAGATACCGAAGAAAATTCTTGCTGGCGCATGTTGTGTTGGAGTGGCTCGTATCTAGAGAACGAGCTACGACCACCTCGTCCCTTCCCGACTTGAGTTGGTCTCCGAAGGTATCCACCGAGAGAGAGGTGTCGAGGAGGTCTTTTTGGTAGGAGCAGATCCATTCCTCCACCACCGAAAGTTTTAGATCTCTGCTTCCGCTGCTGTAACCCATGTAACGTGATAGGCTTCTCTTGCGGCTTGTGTACCCCACCGAAGGTGACAGGTTCTTGTTGCAGCTTGTGGAGCCCGCCGAAGGTGCTGGGCGGTTGTTTCTGCTGTTGTAAACCACCGAACGCGATAGATTCCTTTTTCAGTTGGGGGAATCCAACGAAGGCGCTGGAATCTATCTTCTGCTGATGGAACCCATCGAAAACATTTTTTGATGTGGAAAATCCTCGTGTTCCGTGCTTGGATAATGGTGAGTTGGCATCAATGGCTTCCATTTGAAGAGGTTTCTTCTGAGGTCTTTTATTTTGCTGATTATTTTGCCGTACTTGTCGTTGTGGTGGATGAATCTGTTTATCAAGCTCGAAGTTGAATGAATCCCAGAGATTTTGGGATTGAGTTCCAGAGTAGCTGGGGTCGTTGAATGAATATGCAAAATTAAAATCGAAAGGCTGCGTGTTGTGCGAAGCCGATAGAGGATGAGTAATTCTTTTTGGTAGTTGAGACTGAGAGGCCAGATTCCCAAATGAAGTGGCATCGTTTGTGGTAAAATGATGGCGTTTCGGAAGTGGTCGCCTATTCTTGGAACTTTGCAAGGGGTCATTTGGCTTCCCCAACCCGCTGAAGTTTGAATTTGACCGAGGGAAGCGGGAACTGAATTGACGGTTGTTCACCCGCTGAATCTTGTTACCCTGCTGAATACGTCGGTGTTTCCCGACAGCCCTGAAGTCGACTGCCCTTGGCTTCACATGCTGGACCTTGAAGGTCCACCTTGGACTAGGATCTACTAGAATTGGATCTAATACATACGGTCTGTGGTGATCCAGAGTGTTGTCAGGATATCGCATTTGGTCCAGTTGTGGAGTCATGGATTCTATATTCCATGAGGGGACTTGCTTGGTGTTATCTACGTAGTATGCCCAGGCTTGTGGTAGCTGGTGCAGGCACACCAACGCCAGCAGCTTCCAGATCTGCGGCAAAAGAAGGCTAATCTTAGCACTGAGTTTGTATATGCATTTCCTACTAGACAAACGATAAAAAAATACAGGGTGTTCAATAATTATCATTATAACTTGAGCCTGGATTTATTACGCTTAAAATATTGTAGTTATAGCTCCTAAAAGTTGCTCTTATTGCACCTAAAAATTGCTCTTATTGCACCGAAAATTTGCTCTTATTGCGCCTAAGCGACAGGAGTAAAAGAAATACGGAACAAGGAAAAGGCAAATACAGCAAAAAATTTAACAAAAAATAAAAAAATCGGATAGCAAACGGGCATAGCATGGCAGTGGATCAACGGACACCCTTATCAGTTCCACTTACCAATCGTCAGTATATATTGCGCTTGTGCCACTTGACAATTTTTCCCTATGGCAAGAATGATTCTTGCAAATATCCCGCTTTACCTGTTTCCCATGATGTATCACCCGAACGAAAAAGAATATGAAAATTCAATAGTTAGATTTTTGAGATTTTTCAATTAAATTATAATTTTAACCCAACAAAAACATGGAATAATATTGATAAGGGAACCAACTGTCATGGCGTATGAAGTTTTGTAACAGGTGGCAGTGATTACAAGTGCCATGAGTTCACGCGTCCCTCATCGTAACGCGTTCAATCACAAAAATGAATACGAGCTGTGCATCAACTTTTTTTCGTCTCTGTCCACACGTCGAAGTGTCCTTCATTCATATGGATGACGCTGCGCGTTCAGCGCTTTCTTTACAGTTTTGCTTATATTTCGAGCTTATGTTTCGCTTTGAAGTCACATTCGTATCCAGTAATCCTACAGAGTGATTTTGACAGGAACAGCCTATTTCCAAAATATTTATAGCCTGATAAACCGACAGAAAAGAAATCAGCACAGAGCAATCACTTGGACTTCCAAATCAAAGATGGCTTCTGTGTTCTTACAACATTTTTAGGTTTTCGAGTTTTCTTGTCTTAAACCGGAGTACTGTACAGGGATTCTGATCATTAAAGTACCAATAAAAAAAATTATCAACTTGTGCATGATCTGTTAACGCTACAGAGGATAAATTTAGTATTTATAAGTTCTGGTTACTAAACTTGAATGACGCAGCACGCTCAAAAGAGGGACATGCTTCATTCTTCAGTCTACCGCGTTTGCTGCAGCTGGTTCTTTCCGATCAACGCGCCGCGTCCATCAGTTCAAGTGAACGCTTTGCGATGAAGGACGTGTGAGCACGGCTTAATATATTGCATTTATAGCTCTCATTGCAGGTATTGTACTTATTGCATTTATTGCACTAACGCTGGAAACTTCAATAATTCCAGACTCTAGTTATAACCCATTTAGATATGCATGCATATTTTTACTTTACATTCGCAATTGTTTTCGAAGGTTCTATAAGTCTAAATTGATGATAAACATCTAAACCTCTTCTAACCACTCTGCGCCCACGCACGGAGCAAAAAAAAAAAAACAGTGAGCCACAGTTCATCCTACTTGCATACATTTTGCTACTTACAGTCATTTCCTTTACTTCGCTCTTGACACTATATTACACTTTCTAAGCTTTTCCAATTCGTACCTATATTAAGAGCCGCGGTCCCTGTTTCTCTATACATTTCAATTCACGTACCTTATCCATGTTTGCCTTTCTTCTAACGTCCTATACGTATGCATATATACATTACGTGCAGCTGCTCTTTTCCGTACATACATCTTAGTCCGTCCTTTACCCGTGAGTAAATTCTCTTACTCCTAGGTGCATTTCATACCACGCCTCTTATCTCTCCATAGTTTACTAACCACGTCTCATGTCAATATTGTTATAATAGTGCTTGCCTGATTGGTATATGCTTTTTCTACAACGGCTCGTATCCATCAATATACAGTTTCTACCATGTCCCGTCCCCATATGTATCACGTCAATAAATACGCTTCCTCCTATGTTATTGAAACATTCATTACACCGACACAGCAACGCATTCGAACGCAGTGAAGTGAAAATAATAATAGTACTAGAACCATGACTCATGTTATAAGAGGGGTGTAATTTTACCTTTGGGACACAGGATAAGTGACCGGCTTGAATTTTCATTCAGGCTAGGCCTAGTGTCTTGCTGGTTCCATCTGACAATATATATAAATATATAAATCTCACCTCGTTCCCTTTCCGTAAACGCATATCCAGCGCAATTTTCCTTATTGTAGATTCGTTCCCGATCTTGCTCCTAACCCTGAATAATTATCATCCGCGAACGAATTGAGAGAGCTGAGATTGTTTTCGTTGAAGATTTAAGTATATATATATTTGTGTGTTTCACTGTCCACCCAAAACCAGGTAGAAGGAGTTGAGCAATCTTCATAATTTTTTGTAGGGAGTTTGGTGGGTTGACCTAGATGTAACCCATGCAGAAAAACTAGGCCGAGCTGGTCATAAAACTGACGGCGTTGAATTTTCCTCCACCAGGGCGATTTTGCCTCCACCGCGGCAGATCGTCTTATGCCACAAAACGTTCTATTTTTTTGTCGTGTGTTATTATTGAAGAGCTAATCTCTGGGAATGGGGCTGTGCCCTAGGCTTGTTCATCAACAATGACTTCATTGAATACGCCCCCTACCGCGGGTGCTGGTCTTACGCCACAAGACGGTCTAGTTTTTACCNGAGCTTATGTTTCGCTTTGAAGTCACATTCGTATCCAGTAATCCTACAGAGTGATTTTGACAGGAACAGCCTATTTCCAAAATATTTATAGCCTGATAAACCGACAGAAAAGAAATCAGCACAGAGCAATCACTTGGACTTCCAAATCGAAGATGGCTCCACCAGGGCGATTTTGCCTCCACCGCGGCAGATCGTCTTATGCCACAAAACATTCTATTTTTTTTGTCGTGTGTTATTATTGAAGAGCTAATCTCTGGGAATGGGGCTCACGGGATCCGAACAAGTAGTTGTTACTGAAGTAACTTATGCGGGGGATGGCGCCCACGACCAGAATGCGGTGTTCTGCCAGATCAAAAATGGATGTTTTTAGCAATGATCCAGTTTTATCACTTGGCCAAAAAATTAAAATACTGTGTTAGTTTGTTGTCATAATACATTGTCTTTCAAATTTTACTCTCACGAGCCGGGCTTTTTTGTATAAAATTCTGGACTAAAGCCTGCAGTCCGAGATAAGTGTAACAGAGCAAATTAATATTACTTTGTTCGTGAGAAATTCTAGCACATGGAGCGCGTCTTCAGCTTCCTGCTTGTTCATCGACAGAGGTAGTTAACACGAAAAATAAAATTAATCATTCGTAAGGCAATAATTTTACGTATTGTGTCTAACGAGTTAAGAAAATCGAGAAATTATGTCACATACGAGCGGTCACTGAATTTTTTACGCTCGCGATGCAATTGAAGTATTTTAGCAGTATTTTGCACCGAAATTGCAGAATTTAATTCCACAATTTACACATATCTTTGCACAGTGGTATAATAACTTGGAATGTTACTATAAAAAGTAAATTTTTCATATTACTTTAAATTTCTTGCGGTACCTACACTATGTCACACCATCGCGGCGCACCAGAGAGTTCATCACGACGCACTGTTCGGAACCACTAATATGCCCACATAGACTATATATAGGGATATAGATTTTTAATTGTATGCAAATGTAAAATAAAAAAAAGAACAGTGTCGAGAGATCCACTTGGTATGTCTCATTTCTACGAACTTTTCCTGACTCTACAAGATTGGCTCGGCAAAGTTGAACCCAAGCCAAACTCACTTGTCTTGACTATCTGGAACTCGAGACCCACCTCTGGACAGGTAGGTACCTATGTTAGCTTCGCCACTGCATGTAATTTGTATTGCAAGTGTTGAAAGCATATCGAGTACCCACGCTTGAGACGGCTGGAAACCTTATTTTATAAAATCAGATGAGGGTTTCGAAAGTTTCAATGGTAGTCTGATTGGAGTTGATGCCTGAATTCCGAACCCGTCCCAAATTCCGGACAAGTCAAATCTTGAAGGCTTAAGTTTGCCAACCAATCGACGACGCCCAAAAGTCACGTGGTGCGGACACGCACTCGGATCACCCTGGTGTACAATACACTACACTGTGTGCATTAGGCAGCTTTATTTCTATTTTGTATAAGCAGGTTCACTGTTACGTCAAATTCAGGTATTATCCAGCTAAATGATGCAAGAATTTACTGTGCAGACATGAATCTCATCCACGCATAATTAAAGACACAGCAACAATTTTCATTCTTTAATAATATTTTCATCACTTTAAATAAGTATTGAGGCCAAATAAAATTACTAACAATGCAAAAATGCTTATTATTTAATAGGTTCAATAAGCTTCTGCAACAAATATAATCATAACTGATTTCAGAATGAATATAGTAATGTGTTTCGATGAATTGAAATAACAAAAGAAATATGACGGCATAAACTTCTTAATGACGGATGAATGATCCTCTGAGCTAAAAAAATAAATGTGCCAAGGTACCATTTCATCTGGAGTAATGCTGTCAGTACTGTCTGCAACTGCTTCCAGGAGCTCATACTTCCCTGAAAACGGCCCTCCTTATGGATGTATCTTCCTCTACGGGACACTCCGCATATTTTCATTTGGGTTAAGTCAAACGAACACGCTGGCCACTTATCAAACGGTGCCCAGATAAGACTAATAGCTGTAGGCGTTCAAGAGCTTTCTTGGCTGCAAGGGGAAGACGCATTGTCTTGTATGAATATCAGCTTTTCCTTCAATGAAGATTTCTGCTTTGTCAACTCTGGTTCCAAAGTGCCCTCCAGAAAGGTAACATAGGCATTACATATCTTCTTAATTCCGTTTGGAACATTGCGAGAGCTAACGAGCTTGTGGCGAGCCCAAGACATAACTTCGCCTCCCCTTTGTTGGCGTCTCAGACAATAAGGATAATTTCGGTTTGTGCACTCTACTTTACTTCATCCTTCTGGTCCGCTCAGGGTAGCTCGGTAATTGTCAGTAAAAGGATATACGAAAAATCTGTCTTCTTGTAACATACGCACTTGACCCTACTATGTTTATGAAGAGCCTTCAGAGATGGCCTTGCAACAAGTTTTACGATCTTGCCTATACCTGCTTTTGGAGACGACACATGGTATCTTCCCTACAGCATATCATCCCTTACACAACATTTCAGCATTTTTTGACTAGTAAGACCAAGATTTATTACAACCTACTTTTGATATACGCGACATAACACGCTTGGAAATACCCTCAAATTTCTCTTATCAGCGCTCGAAAAAATAGAAAAAAAAAAAAAAAATAACGCAAAAGTGCAATTTTTCACTCTTGGATTATTTCTTCCTTGCATTTTTAATATTTCCAACAACGTTTCCTATTTCCAAGCTCTGAGATATTAGTGGCCTTCTCATTTACTGCTATATCACGTTTATGACTCTTAAAGCACTTTTGTCGGCCTAGTAATTTAGTGCAGTAACACAACTGTTTCACAGAAATGGCGATCGTTTGCGTGTACATATCTGCGTAGATCCAATTTATTCTACTACATTATGCGCGAGGCAGATGTTTCCGTGATGCAGTTGGTAATGTATGAATTCAAGCCCATAACCACTGTCTTATTATGAAAACACAAAGCTGTCTATTAATAAGATACGCAGTGTATTGCAATATTGGCTAATGGGCATGCATTTCAAACATTTCGGGAGGCCCCCAAAACGGACAAGGAGCGAAACCAGATGACTCTG